>OY720463.1:22054830-22094830 GCA_963082715.1 Harpalus rubripes
CAGACACACACGCAGACACAGACACACATGCATACACAGACACACACGCAGACACGGACACACTCGCAGATACAGTCACACGCGCAGACACAGACACACGCAGACACAGACACACACGCAGACACAGACACACACGCATACACAGACACACACGCAGACACGGACACACTCGCAGATACAGTCACACGCGCAGACACAGACACACACGCATACACAGACACACACGCATACACAGACACACACGCAGACACGGACACACTCGCAGATACAGTCACACGCGCAGACACAGACACACACGCATACACAGACACACACGCATACACAGACACACACGCATACACAGACACACACGCATACACAGACACACACGCAGACACAGACACACATGCATACACAGACACACACGCAGACACGGACACACTCGCAGATACAGTCACACGCGCAGACACAGACACACGCAGACACAGACACACGCAGACACAGACACACACGCAGACACAGACACACACGCATACACAGACACACACGCAGACACGGACACACTCGCAGATACAGTCACACGCGCAGACACAGACACACGCAGACACAGACACACACGCATACACAGACACACACGCATACACAGACACACACGCATACACAGACACACACGCAGACACAGACACACATGCATACACAGACACACACGCAGACACGGACACACTCGCAGATACAGTCACACGCGCAGACACAGACACACGCAGACACAGACACACACGCAGACACAGACACACACGCATACACAGACACACACGCAGACACGGACACACTCGCAGATACAGTCACACGCGCAGACACAGACACACACGCATACACAGACACACACGCATACACAGACACACACGCATACACAGACACACACGCATACACAGACACACACGCAGACACAGACACACATGCATACACAGACACACACGCAGACACGGACACACTCGCAGATACAGTCACACGCGCAGACACAGACACACGCAGACACAGACACACACGCAGACACAGACACACACGCATACACAGACACACACGCAGACACGGACACACTCGCAGATACAGTCACACGCGCAGACACAGACACACACGCATACACAGACACACACGCATACACAGACACACACGCATACACAGACACACACGCATACACAGACACACACGCAGACACAGACACACATGCATACACAGACACACACGCAGACACAGACACACTCGCAGATACAGTCACACGCGCAGACACAGACACACGCAGACACAGACACACACGCAGACACAGACACACACGCATACACAGACACACACGCAGCCACGGACACACTCGCAGATACAGTCACACGCGCAGACACAGACACACACGCATACACAGACACACACGCATACACAGACACACACGCATACACAGACACACACGCAGACACAGACACACATGCATACACAGACACACACGCAGACACGGACACACTCGCAGATACAGTCACACGCGCAGACACAGACACACGCAGACACAGACACACACGCAGACACAGACACACACGCATACACAGACACACACGCAGACACGGACACACTCGCAGATACAGTCACACGCGCAGACACAGACACACACGCATACACAGACACACACGCATACACAGACACACACGCATACACAGACACACACGCATACACAGACACACACGCAGACACAGACACACATGCATACACAGACACACACGCAGACACGGACACACTCGCAGATACAGTCACACGCGCAGACACAGACACACGCAGACACAGACACACACGCAGACACAGACACACACGCATACACAGACACACACGCAGACACGGACACACTCGCAGATACAGTCACACGCGCAGACACAGACACACACGCATACACAGACACACACGCATACACAGACATACACGCATACACAGACACACACGCATACACAGACACACACGCAGACACAGACACACATGCATACACAGACACACACGCAGACACGGACACACTCGCAGATACAGTCACACGCGCAGACACAGACACACGCAGACACAGACACACACGCAGACACAGACACACACGCATACACAGACACACACGCATACACAGACACACACGCATACACAGACACACACGCAGACACAGACACACACGCAGACACAGACACACACGCATACACAGACACACACGCAGACACAGACACACATGCATACACAGACACACACGCAGACACGGACACACTCGCAGACACAGACACACACGCATACACAGACACACACGCAGACACAGACACACACGCATACACAGACACACACGCAGACACAGACACACACGCATACACAGACACACACGCATACACAGACACACACGCAGACACAGACACACACGCATACACAGACACACACGCATACACAGACACACACGCAGACACAGACACACGCGCAGACACAGACACACGCAGACACAGACACACACGCAGACACAGACACACACGCATACACAGACACACTCGCAGATACAGTCACACGCGCAGACACAGACACACACGCATACACAGACACACACGCATACACAGACATACACGCATACACAGACACACACGCATACACAGACACACACGCAGACACAGACACACATGCATACACAGACACACACGCAGACACGGACACACTCGCAGATACAGTCACACGCGCAGACACAGACACACGCAGACACAGACACACACGCATACACAGACACACACGCAGACACAGACACACATGCATACACAGACACACACGCAGACACGGACACACTCGCAGATACAGTCACACGCGCAGACACAGACACACGCAGACACAGACACACACGCAGACACAGACACACACGCATACACAGACACACACGCAGACACGGACACACTCGCAGATACAGTCACACGCGCAGACACAGACACACACGCATACACAGACACACACGCATACACAGACACACACGCATACACAGACACACACGCATACACAGACACACACGCAGACACAGACACACATGCATACACAGACACACACGCAGACACGGACACACTCGCAGATACAGTCACACGCGCAGACACAGACACACGCAGACACAGACACACACGCAGACACAGACACACACGCATACACAGACACACACGCAGACACGGACACACTCGCAGATACAGTCACACGCGCAGACACAGACACACACGCATACACAGACACACACGCATACACAGACATACACGCATACACAGACACACACGCATACACAGACACACACGCAGACACAGACACACATGCATACACAGACACACACGCAGACACGGACACACTCGCAGATACAGTCACACGCGCAGACACAGACACACGCAGACACAGACACACACGCAGACACAGACACACACGCATACACAGACACACACGCATACACAGACACACACGCATACACAGACACACACGCAGACACAGACACACACGCAGACACAGACACACACGCATACACAGACACACACGCAGACACAGACACACATGCATACACAGACACACACGCAGACACGGACACACTCGCAGACACAGACACACACGCATACACAGACACACACGCAGACACAGACACACACGCATACACAGACACACACGCAGACACAGACACACACGCATACACAGACACACACGCATACACAGACACACACGCAGACACAGACACACACGCATACACAGACACACACGCATACACAGACACACACGCAGACACAGACACACGCGCAGACACAGACACACGCAGACACAGACACACACGCAGACACAGACACACACGCATACACAGACACACACGCAGACACAGACACACACGCATACACAGACACACACGCATACACAGACACACACGCAGACACAGACACACGCGCAGACACAGACACACGCAGACACAGACACACACGCAGACACAGACACACACGCATACACAGACACACACGCAGACACAGACACACACGCATACACAGACACACACGCAGACACAGACACACACGCATACACAGACACACACGCATACACAGACACACACGCAGACACAGACACACGCGCAGACACAGACACACGCAGACACAGACACACACGCAGACACAGACACACACGCATACACAGACACACACGCAGACACAGACACACACGCATACACAGACACACACGCATACACAGACACACACGCAGACACAGACACACGCGCAGACACAGACACACGCAGACACAGACACACACGCAGACACAGACACACACGCATACACAGACACACACGCAGACACAGACACACACGCATACACAGACACACACGCATACACAGACACACACGCAGACACAGACACACGCGCAGACACAGACACACGCAGACACAGACACACACGCAGACACAGACACACACGCATACACAGACACACACGCAGACACGGACACACTCGCAGATACAGTCACACGCGCAGACACAGACACACGCAGACACAGACACACACGCAGACACAGACACACACGCATACACAGACACACACGCAGACACAGACACACACGCATACACAGACACACACGCATACACAGACACACTCGCAGATACAGTCACACGCGCAGACACAGACACACACGCATACACAGACACACACGCAGACACAGACACACACGCAGACACAGACACACACGCAGACACAGACACACATGCATACACAGACACACACGCAGACACGGACACACTCGCAGATACAGTCACACGCGCAGACACAGACACACGCAGACACAGACACACACGCAGACACAGACACACACGCATACACAGACACACACGCAGACACAGACACACACGCATACACAGACACACATGCATACACAGACACACACGCAGACACGGACACACTCGCAGATACAGTCACACGCGCAGACACAGACACACGCAGACACAGACACACACGCAGACATAGACACACACGCATACACAGACACACACGCAGACACAGACACACACGCAGACACAGACACACATGCATACACAGACACACACGCAGACACGGACACACTCGCAGATACAGTCACACGCGCAGACACAGACACACGCAGACACAGACACACACGCAGACACAGACACACACGCATACACAGACACACACGCAGACACGGACACACTCGCAGATACAGTCACACGCGCAGACACAGACACACGCAGACACAGACACACACGCAGACACAGACACACACGCAGACACAGACACACACGCATACACAGACACACACGCATACACAGACACACACGCATACACAGACACACACGCAGACACAGACACACACGCAGACACAGACACACACGCATACACAGACACACACGCATACACAGACACACACGCATACACAGACACACACGCATACACAGACACACACGCAGACACAGACACACATGCATACACAGACACACACGCAGACACGGACACACTCGCAGATACAGTCACACGCGCAGACACAGACACACGCAGACACAGACACACACGCAGACACAGACACACACGCATACACAGACACACACGCATACACAGACACACACGCATACACAGACACACACGCAGACACAGACACACACGCAGACACAGACACACACGCATACACAGACACACACGCAGACACAGACACACATGCATACACAGACACACACGCAGACACGGACACACTCGCAGACACAGACACACACGCATACACAGACACACACGCAGACACAGACACACACGCATACACAGACACACACGCAGACACAGACACACACGCATACACAGACACACACGCATACACAGACACACACGCAGACACAGACACACACGCATACACAGACACACACGCATACACAGACACACACGCAGACACAGACACACGCGCAGACACAGACACACGCAGACACAGACACACACGCAGACACAGACACACACGCAGACACAGACACACACGCAGACACAGACACACACGCAGACACAGACACACACGCATACACAGACACACACGCAGACACAGACACACACGCATACACAGACACACACGCATACACAGACACACACGCAGACACAGACACACTCGCAGATGCAGTCACACGCGCAGACACAGACACACACGCATACACAGACACACACGCAGACACAGACACACACGCAGACACAGACACACATGCATACACAGACACACACGCAGACACGGACACACTCGCAGATACAGTCACACGCGCAGACACAGACACACGCAGACACAGACACACACGCAGACACAGACACACACGCATACACAGACACACACGCAGACACAGACACACACGCATACACAGACACACACGCATACACAGACACACACGCAGACACAGACACACTCGCAGATACAGACACACACGCATACACAGACACACACGCAGACACAGACACACACGCATACACAGACACACACGCAGACACAGACACACACGCATACACAGACACACACGCATATACAGACACACACGCAGACACAGACACACACGCAGACACAGACACACGCAGACACAGACACACACGCAGACACAGACACACACGCATACACAGACACACACGCAGACACAGACACACACGCATACACAGACACACACGCAGACACAGACACACACGCATACACAGACACACACGCATACACAGACACACACGCAGACACAGACACACGCGCAGACACAGACACACGCAGACACAGACACACACGCAGACACAGACACACACGCATACACAGACACACACGCAGACACAGACACACACGCATACACAGACACACACGCATACACAGACACACACGCAGACACAGACACACGCGCAGACACAGACACACGCAGACACAGACACACACGCAGACACAGACACACACGCATACACAGACACACACGCAGACACAGACACACACGCATACACAGACACACACGCATACACAGACACACACGCAGACACAGACACACGCGCAGACACAGACACACGCAGACACAGACACACACGCAGACACAGACACACACGCATACACAGACACACACGCAGACACGGACACACTCGCAGATACAGACACACATGCATACACAGACACACACGCAGACACGGACACACTCGCAGACACAGACACACACGCAGACACAGACACACACGCATACACAGACACACACGCAGACACAGACACACACGCAGACACAGACACACACGCAGACACAGACACACACGCATACACAGACACACACGCAGACACAGACACACACGCATACACAGACACACACGCATACACAGACACACACGCAGACACAGACACACGCGCAGACACAGACACACGCAGACACAGACACACACGCAGACACAGACACACACGCATACACAGACACACACGCAGACACGGACACACTCGCAGATACAGTCACACGCGCAGACACAGACACACGCAGACACAGACACACACGCAGACACAGACACACACGCATACACAGACACACACGCAGACACAGACACACACGCATACACAGACACACACGCATACACAGACACACTCGCAGATACAGTCACACGCGCAGACACAGACACACACGCATACACAGACACACACGCAGACACAGACACACACGCAGACACAGACACACACGCAGACACAGACACACATGCATACACAGACACACACGCAGACACGGACACACTCGCAGATACAGTCACACGCGCAGACACAGACACACGCAGACACAGACACACACGCAGACACAGACACACACGCATACACAGACACACACGCAGACACAGACACACACGCATACACAGACACACATGCATACACAGACACACACGCAGACACGGACACACTCGCAGATACAGTCACACGCGCAGACACAGACACACGCAGACACAGACACACACGCAGACACAGATACACACGCATACACAGACACACACGCAGACACAGACACACACGCAGACACAGACACACATGCATACACAGACACACACGCAGACACGGACACACTCGCAGATACAGTCACACGCGCAGACACAGACACACGCAGACACAGACACACACGCAGACACAGACACACACGCATACACAGACACACACGCAGACACGGACACACTCGCAGATACAGTCACACGCGCAGACACAGACACACGCAGACACAGACACACACGCAGACACAGACACACACGCAGACACAGACACACACGCATACACAGACACACACGCATACACAGACACACACGCATACACAGACACACACGCAGACACAGACACACACGCAGACACAGACACACACGCATACACAGACACACACGCATACACAGACACACACGCATACACAGACACACACGCATACACAGACACACACACACATGCATACACAGACACACACGCAGACACGGACACACTCGCAGATACAGTCACACGCGCAGACACAGACACACGCAGACACAGACACACACGCAGACACAGACACACACGCATACACAGACACACACGCATACACAGACACACACGCATACACAGACACACACGCAGACACAGACACACACGCAGACACAGACACACACGCATACACAGACACACACGCAGACACAGACACACATGCATACACAGACACACACGCAGACACGGACACACTCGCAGACACAGACACACACGCATACACAGACACACACGCAGACACAGACACACACGCATACACAGACACACACGCAGACACAGACACACACGCATACACAGACACACACGCATACACAGACACACACGCAGACACAGACACACACGCATACACAGACACACACGCATACACAGACACACACGCAGACACAGACACACGCGCAGACACAGACACACGCAGACACAGACACACACGCAGACACAGACACACACGCATACACAGACACACACGCAGACACAGACACACACGCAGACACAGACACACACGCATACACAGACACACACGCAGACACAGACACACACGCATACACAGACACACACGCATACACAGACACACACGCAGACACAGACACACTCGCAGATGCAGTCACACGCGCAGACACAGACACACACGCATACACAGACACACACGCAGACACAGACACACACGCAGACACAGACACACATGCATACACAGACACACACGCAGACACGGACACACTCGCAGATACAGTCACACGCGCAGACACAGACACACGCAGACACAGACACACACGCAGACACAGACACACACGCATACACAGACACACACGCAGACACAGACACACACGCATACACAGA
Organism: Harpalus rubripes; assembly: GCA_963082715.1. Taxonomy (NCBI): domain Eukaryota; kingdom Metazoa; phylum Arthropoda; class Insecta; order Coleoptera; family Carabidae; genus Harpalus; species Harpalus rubripes. Next base: position 22,064,137 of record OY720463.1, read on the forward strand.
CACACACGCATACACAGACACACACGCAGACACAGACACACTCGCAGATACAGACACACACGCATACACAGACACACACGCAGACACAGACACACACGCATACACAGACACACACGCAGACACAGACACACACGCATACACAGACACACACGCATACACAGACACACACGCAGACACAGACACACACGCAGACACAGACACACGCAGACACAGACACACACGCAGACACAGACACACACGCATACACAGACACACACGCAGACACAGACACACACGCATACACAGACACACACGCAGACACAGACACACACGCATACACAGACACACACGCATACACAGACACACACGCAGACACAGACACACGCGCAGACACAGACACACGCAGACACAGACACACACGCAGACACAGACACACACGCATACACAGACACACACGCAGACACAGACACACACGCATACACAGACACACACGCATACACAGACACACACGCAGACACAGACACACGCGCAGACACAGACACACGCAGACACAGACACACACGCAGACACAGACACACACGCATACACAGACACACACGCAGACACAGACACACACGCATACACAGGCACACACGCATACACAGACACACACGCAGACACAGACACACGCGCAGACACAGACACACGCAGACACAGACACACACGCAGACACAGACACACACGCATACACAGACACACACGCAGACACGGACACACTCGCAGATACAGACACACATGCATACACAGACACACACGCAGACACGGACACACTCGCAGACACAGACACACACGCAGACACAGACACACACGCATACACAGACACACACGCAGACACAGACACACACGCAGACACAGACACACACGCAGACACAGACACACACGCATACACAGACACACACGCATACACAGACACACACGCAGACACAGACACACACGCATACACAGACACACACGCATACACAGACACACACGCAGACACAGACACACGCGCAGACACAGACACACGCAGACACAGACACACACGCAGACACAGACACACACGCATACACAGACACACACGCAGACACAGACACACACGCAGACACAGACACACATGCATACACAGACACACACGCAGACACGGACACACTCGCAGATACAGTCACACGCGCAGACACAGACACACGCAGACACAGACACACACGCAGACACAGACACACACGCAGACACAGACACACACGCATACACAGACACACACGCATACACAGACACACACGCAGACACAGACACACACGCATACACAGACACACACGCATACACAGACACACACGTAGACACAGACACACGCGCAGACACAGACACACGCAGACACAGACACACACGCAGACACAGACACACACGCATACACAGACACACACGCAGACACAGACACACACGCATACACAGACACACACGCATACACAGACACACACGCAGACACAGACACACGCGCAGACACAGACACACGCAGACACAGACACACACGCAGACACAGACACACACGCATACACAGACACACACGCAGACACAGACACACACGCATACACAGACACACACGCAGACACAGACACACATGCATACACAGACACACACGCAGACACGGACACACTCGCAGATACAGTCACACGCGCAGACACAGACACACGCAGACACAGACACACACGCAGACACAGACACACACGCATACACAGACACACACGCAGACACAGACACACACGCATACACAGACACACACGCAGACACAGACACACATGCATACACAGACACACACGCAGACACGGACACACTCGCAGATACAGTCACACGCGCAGACACAGACACACGCAGACACAGACACACACGCAGACACAGACACACACGCATACACAGACACACACGCAGACACAGACACACACGCATACACAGACACACACGCATACACAGACACACACCCATACACAGACACACACGCATACACAGACACACACGCAGACACGGACACACACGCAGACACGGACACACTCGCAGATACAGTCACACGCGCAGACACAGACACACGCAGACACAGACACACACGCAGACACAGACACACACGCATACACAGACACAGACACACACGCATACACAGACACACACGCATACACAGACACACACGCATACACAGACACACATGCATACACAGACACACACGCAGACACGGACACACTCGCAGATACAGTCACACGCGCAGACACAGACACACGCAGACACAGACACACACGCAGACACAGACACACACGCATACACAGACACACACGCAGACACAGACACACACGCATACACAGACACACACGCAGACACAGACACACATGCATACACAGACACACACGCAGACACGGACACACTCGCAGATACAGTCACACGCGCAGACACAGACACACGCAGACACAGACACACACGCAGACACAGACACACACGCATACACAGACACACACGCAGACACAGACACACACGCATACACAGACACACACGCATACACAGACACACACGCAGACACAGACACACATGCATACACAGACACACACGCAGACACGGACACACTCGCAGATACAGTCACACGCGCAGACACAGACACACGCAGACACAGACACACACGCAGACACAGACACACACGCATACACAGACACACACGCAGACACAGACACACACGCATACACAGACACACACGCAGACACAGATACACACGCATACACAGACACACACGCATACACAGACACACACGCATACACAGACACACACGCAGACACAGACACACATGCATACACAGACACACACGCAGAAACGGACACACTCGCAGATACAGTCACACGCGCAGACACAGACACACGCAGACACAGACACACACGCAGACACAGACACACACGCATACACAGACACACACGCAGACACAGACACACACGCATACACAGACACACACGCAGACACAGATACACACGCATACACAGACACACACGCATACACAGACACACACGCATACACAGACACACACGCAGACACAGACACACATGCATACACAGACACACACGCAGACACGGACACACTCGCAGATACAGTCACACGCGCAGACACAGACACACGCAGACACAGACACACACGCAGACACAGACACACACGCATACACAGACACACACGCAGACACAGACACACACGCATACACAGACACACACGCAGACACAGACACACACGCATACACAGACACACACGCAGACACAGACACACACGCATACACAGACACACACGCAGACACAGACACACATGCATACACAGACACACACGCAGACACGGACACACTCGCAGATACAGTCACACGCGCAGACACAGACACACGCAGACACAGACACACACGCAGACACAGACACACACGCATACACAGACACACACGCAGACACAGACACACACGCATACACAGACACACACGCAGACACAGACACACACGCATACACAGACACACACGCATACACAGACACACACGCATACACAGACACACACGCAGACACAGACACACATGCATACACAGACACACACGCAGACACGGACACACTCGCAGATACAGTCACACGCGCAGACACAGACACACGCAGACACAGACACACACGCAGACACAGACACACACGCATACACAGACACACACGCAGACACAGACACACACGCATACACAGACACACACGCATACACAGACACACACGCATACACAGACACACACGCAGACACAGACACACATGCATACACAGACACACACGCAGACACGGACACACTCGCAGATACAGTCACACGCGCAGACACAGACACACACGCATACACAGACACACACGCATACACAGACACACACGCATACACAGACACACACGCATACACAGACACACACGCATACACAGACACACACGCATACACAGACACACACGCAGACACAGACACACATGCATACACAGACACACACGCAGACACAGACACACTCGCAGATACAGTCACACGCGCATACACAGACACACACGCATACACAGTCACACGCGCATACACAGACACACACGCATACACAGACACACACGCATACACAGACACACACGCATACACAGACACACACGCATACACAGACACACACGCAGACACAGACACACACGCATACACAGACACACACGCATACACAGACACACACGCAGACACAGACACACACGCAGACACAGACACACACGCATACACAGACACACACGCAGACACAGACACACACGCATACACAGACACACACGCATACACAGACACACACGCATACACAGACACACACGCAGACACAGACACACATGCATACACAGACACACACGCAGACACGGACACACTCGCAGATACAGTCACACGCGCAGACACAGACACACACGCATACACAGACACACACGCATACACAGACACACACGCATACACAGACACACACGCATACACAGACACACACGCATACACAGACACACACGCATACACAGACACACACGCATACACAGACACACATGCATACACAGACACACACGCATACACAGACACACATGCATACACAGACACACACGCATACACAGACACACACGCATACACAGTCACACGCGCATACACAGACACACACGCATACACAGACACACACGCATACACAGACACACACGCATACACAGACACACACGCATACACAGACACACACGCATACACAGACACACACGCAGACACAGACACACATGCATACACAGACACACACGCAGACACGGACACACTCGCAGATACAGTCACACGCGCAGACACAGAGACACGCAGACACAGACACACACGCAGACACAGACACACACGCATACACAGACACACACGCAGACACAGATACACACGCATACACAGACACACACGCATACACAGACACACACGCATACACAGACACACACGCAGACACAGACACACATGCATACACAGACACACACGCAGACACAGACACACTCGCAGATACAGTCACACGCGCAGACACAGACACACACGCATACACAGACACACACGCAGACACAGACACACACGCATACACAGACACACACGCAGACACAGACACACACGCATACACAGACACACACGCAGACACAGACACACATGCATACACAGACACACACGCAGACACGGACACACTCGCAGATACAGTCACACGCGCAGACACAGACACACGCAGACACAGACACACACGCAGACACAGACACACACGCATACACAGACACACACGCATACACAGACACACACGCAGACACAGACACACACGCATACACAGACACACACGCAGACACAGACACACACGCATACACAGACACACACGCATACACAGACACACACGCAGACACAGACACACACGCATACACAGACACACACGCATACACAGACACACACGCAGACACAGACACACACGCATACACAGACACACACGCAGACACAGACACACATGCATACACAGACACACACGCAGACACGGACACACTCGCAGATACAGTCACACACGCAGACACAGACACACACGCATACACAGACACACGCAGACACAGACACACACGCATACACAGACACACACGCAGACACAGACACACACGCATACACAGACACACACGCAGACACAGACACACATGCATACACAGACACACACGCAGACACAGACACACACGCAGACACAGACACACACGCATACACAGACACACACGCAGACACAGACACACACGCATACACAGACACACCCGCATACACAGACACACACGCATACACAGACACACACGCAGACACAGACACACACGCATACACAGACACACACGCAGACACAGACACACACGCATACACAGACACACACGCAGACACAGACACACATGCATACACAGACACACACGCAGACACGGACACACTCGCAGATACAGTCACACACGCAGACACAGACACACACGCATACACAGACACACACGCAGACACAGACACACACGCATACACAGACACACACGCAGACACAGACACACACGCATACACAGACACACACGCATACACAGACACACACGCAGACACAGACACACACGCATACACAGACACACACGCATACACAGACACACACGCAGACACAGACACACATGCATACACAGACACACACGCAGACACGGACACACTCGCAGATACAGTCACACACGCAGACACAGACACACACGCATACACAGACACACACGCAGACACAGACACACACGCATACACAGACACACACGCAGACACAGACACACACGCATACACAGACACACACGCAGACACAGACACACATGCATACACAGACACACACGCAGACACGGACACACTCGCAGATACAGTCACACACGCAGACACAGACACACACGCATACACAGACACACACGCAGACACAGACACACACGCATACACAGACACACACGCAGACACAGACACACACGCATACACAGACACACACGCAGACACAGACACACATGCATACACAGACACACACGCAGACACGGACACACTCGCAGATACAGTCACACGCGCAGACACAGACACACGCAGACACAGACACACACGCAGACACAGACACACACGCATACACAGACACACACGCAGACACAGACACACACGCATACACAGACACACACGCAGACACAGACACACACGCATACACAGACACACACGCATACACAGACACACACGCATACACAGACACACACGCAGACACGGACACACTCGCAGATACAGTCACACACGCAGACACAGACACACACGCATACACAGACACACACGCAGACACAGACACACACGCATACACAGACACACACGCAGACACAGACACACACGCATACACAGACACACACGCATACACAGACACACACGCAGACACAGACACACACGCATACACAGACACACACGCATACACAGACACACACGCAGACACAGACACACACGCATACACAGACACACACGCACACACAGACACACATGCATACACAGACACACACGCAGACACGGACACACTCGCAGATACAGTCACACACGCAGACACAGACACACACGCATACACAGACACACACGCAGACACAGACACACACGCATACACAGACACACACGCAGACACAGACACACACGCATACACAGACACACACGCAGACACAGACACACATGCATACACAGACACACACGCAGACACGGACACACTCGCAGATACAGTCACACGCGCAGACACAGACACACGCAGACACAGACACACACGCAGACACAGACACACACGCATACACAGACACACACGCAGACACAGACACACACGCATACACAGACACACACGCAGACACAGACACACACGCATACACAGACACACACGCATACACAGACACACACGCATACACAGACACACACGCAGACACAGACACACATGCATACACAGACACACACGCAGACACAGACACACACGCAGACACAGACACACACGCATACACAGTCACACACGCAGACACAGACACACACGCATACACAGACACACACGCAGACACAGACACACATGCATACACAGACACACACGCAGACACGGACACACTCGCAGATACAGTCACACGCGCAGACACAGACACACGCAGACACAGACACACACGCAGACACGGACACACTCGCAGATACAGTCACACGCGCAGACACAGACACACGCAGACACAGACACACACGCAGACACAGACACACACGCATACACAGACACACACGCAGACACAGACACACACGCATACACAGACACACACGCAGACACAGACACACATGCATACACAGACACACACGCAGACACGGACACACTCGCAGATACAGTCACACGCGCAGACACAGACACACGCAGACACAGACACACACGCAGACACAGACACACACGCATACACAGACACACACGCAGACACAGACACACACGCATACACAGACACACACGCAGACACAGACACACACGCATACACAGACACACACGCATACACAGACATACACGCATACACAGACACACACGCAGACACAGACACACATGCATACACAGACACACACGCAGACACAGACACACACGCAGACACAGACACACACGCATACACAGACACACACGCATACACAGACACACATGCATACACAGACACACACGCAGACACGGACACACTCGCAGATACAGTCACACGCGCAGACACAGACACACGCAGACACAGACACACACGCAGACACAGACACACACGCATACACAGACACACACGCAGACACAGACACACACGCATACACAGACACACACGCAGACACAGACACACATGCATACACAGACACACACGCAGACACGGACACACTCGCAGATACAGTCACACGCGCAGACACAGACACACGCAGACACAGACACACACGCAGACACAGACACACACGCATACACAGACACACACGCAGACACAGACACACACGCATACACAGACACACACGCAGACACAGACACACACGCATACACAGACACACATGCATACACAGACACACACGCAGACACGGACACACACGCATGCACAGACACACACGCATACACAGACACACACGCAGACACAGACACACACGCAGACACAGACACACGCAGACACAGACACACACGCATACACAGACACACACGCAGACACAGACACACACGCAGACACAGACACACATGCATACACAGACACACACGCAGACACAGACACACACGCAGACACAGACACACACGCATACACAGACACACACGCATACACAGACACACATGCATACACAGACACACACGCAGACACGGACACACTCGCAGATACAGTCACACGCGCAGACACAGACACACGCAGACACAGACACACACGCAGACACAGACACACACGCATACACAGACACACACGCAGACACAGACACACACGCATACACAGACACACACGCAGACACAGACACACATGCATACACAGACACACACGCAGACACGGACACACTCGCAGATACAGTCACACGCGCAGACACAGACACACGCAGACACAGACACACACGCAGACACAGACACACACGCATACACAGACACACACGCAGACACAGACACACACGCATACACAGACACACACGCAGACACAGACACACACGCATACACAGACACACACGCATACACAGACACACACGCAGACACAGACACACATGCATACACAGACACACACGCAGACACGGACACACTCGCAGATACAGTCACACGCGCAGACACAGACACACGCAGACACAGACACACACGCAGACACAGACACACACGCATACACAGACACACACGCAGACACAGACACACACGCATACACAGACACACACGCAGACACAGACACACACGCATACACAGACACACACGCATACACAGACACACACGCATACACAGACACACACGCAGACACAGACACACATGCATACACAGACACACACGCAGACACGGACACACTCGCAGATACAGACACACACGCATACACAGACACACACGCATACACAGACACACACGCAGACACAGACACACATGCATACACAGACACACACGCAGACACGGACACACTCGCAGATACAGTCACACGCGCAGACACAGACACACGCAGACACAGACACACACGCAGACACAGACACACACGCATACACAGACACACACGCAGACACAGACACACACGCATACACAGACACACACGCAGACACAGACACACACGCATACACAGACACACACGCATACACAGACACACACGCATACACAGACACACACGCAGACACAGACACACATGCATACACAGACACACACGCAGACACAGACACACACGCAGACACAGACACACACGCATACACAGTCACACACGCAGACACAGACACACACGCATACACAGACACACACGCAGACACAGACACACATGCATACACAGACACACACGCAGACACGGACACACTCGCAGATACAGTCACACGCGCAGACACAGACACACGCAGACACAGACACACACGCAGACACGGACACACTCGCAGATACAGTCACACGCGCAGACACAGACACACGCAGACACAGACACACACGCAGACACAGACACACACGCATACACAGACACACACGCAGACACAGACACACACGCATACACAGACACACACGCAGACACAGACACACATGCATACACAGACACACACGCAGACACGGACACACTCGCAGATACAGTCACACGCGCAGACACAGACACACGCAGACACAGACACACACGCAGACACAGACACACACGCATACACAGACACACACGCAGACACAGACACACACGCATACACAGACACACACGCAGACACAGACACACACGCATACACAGACACACACGCATACACAGACATACACGCATACACAGACACACACGCAGACACAGACACACATGCATACACAGACACACACGCAGACACAGACACACACGCAGACACAGACACACACGCATACACAGACACACACGCAGACACAGACACACATGCATACACAGACACACACGCAGACACGGACACACTCGCAGATACAGACACACACGCATACACAGACACACACGCATACACAGACACACACGCAGACACAGACACACATGCATACACAGACACACACGCAGACACGGACACACTCGCAGATACAGTCACACGCGCAGACACAGACACACGCAGACACAGACACACACGCAGACACAGACACACACGCATACACAGACACACACGCAGACACAGACACACACGCATACACAGACACACACGCAGACACAGACACACACGCATACACAGACACACACGCATACACAGACACACACGCATACACAGACACACACGCAGACACAGACACACATGCATACACAGACACACACGCAGACACAGACACACACGCAGACACAGACACACACGCATACACAGTCACACACGCAGACACAGACACACACGCATACACAGACACACACGCAGACACAGACACACATGCATACACAGACACACACGCAGACACGGACACACTCGCAGATACAGTCACACGCGCAGACACAGACACACGCAGACACAGACACACACGCAGACACGGACACACTCGCAGATACAGTCACACGCGCAGACACAGACACACGCAGACACAGACACACACGCAGACACAGACACACACGCATACACAGACACACACGCAGACACAGACACACACGCATACACAGACACACACGCAGACACAGACACACATGCATACACAGACACACACGCAGACACGGACACACTCGCAGATACAGTCACACGCGCAGACACAGACACACGCAGACACAGACACACACGCAGACACAGACACACACGCATACACAGACACACACGCAGACACAGACACACACGCATACACAAACACACACGCAGACACAGACACACACGCATACACAGACACACACGCATACACAGACATACACGCATACACAGACACACACGCAGACACAGACACACATGCATACACAGACACACACGCAGACACAGACACACACGCAGACACAGACACACACGCATACACAGACACACACGCATACACAGACACACATGCATACACAGACACACACGCAGACACGGACACACTCGCAGATACAGTCACACGCGCAGACACAGACACACGCAGACACAGACACACACGCAGACACAGACACACACGCATACACAGACACACACGCAGACACAGACACACACGCATACACAGACACACACGCAGACACAGACACACATGCATACACAGACACACACGCAGACACGGACACACTCGCAGATACAGTCACACGCGCAGACACAGACACACGCAGACACAGACACACACGCAGACACAGACACACACGCATACACAGACACACACGCAGACACAGACACACACGCATACACAGACACACACGCAGACACAGACACACACGCATACACAGACACACATGCATACACAGACACACACGCAGACACGGACACACACGCATGCACAGACACACACGCATACACAGACACACACGCAGACACAGACACACACGCAGACACAGACACACGCAGACACAGACACACACGCATACACAGACACACACGCAGACACAGACACACACGCAGACACAGACACACATGCATACACAGACACACACGCAGACACAGACACACACGCAGACACAGACACACACGCATACACAGACACACACGCATACACAGACACACATGCATACACAGACACACACGCAGACACGGACACACTCGCAGATACAGTCACACGCGCAGACACAGACACACGCAGACACAGACACACACGCAGACACAGACACACACGCATACACAGACACACACGCAGACACAGACACACACGCATACACAGACACACACGCAGACACAGACACACATGCATACACAGACACACACGCAGACACGGACACACTCGCAGATACAGTCACACGCGCAGACACAGACACACGCAGACACAGACACACACGCAGACACAGACACACACGCATACACAGACACACACGCAGACACAGACACACACGCATACACAGACACACACGCAGACACAGACACACACGCATACACAGACACACACGCATACACAGACACACACGCAGACACAGACACACATGCATACACAGACACACACGCAGACACGGACACACTCGCAGATACAGTCACACGCGCAGACACAGACACACGCAGACACAGACACACACGCAGACACAGACACACACGCATACACAGACACACACGCAGACACAGACACACACGCATACACAGACACACACGCAGACACAGACACACACGCATACACAGACACACACGCATACACAGACACACACGCATACACAGACACACACGCAGACACAGACACACATGCATACACAGACACACACGCAGACACGGACACACTCGCAGATACAGTCACACGCGCAGACACAGACACACGCAGACACAGACACACACGCAGACACAGACACACACGCATACACAGACACACACGCAGACACAGACACACACGCATACACAGACACACACGCAGACACAGACACACACGCATACACAGACACACACGCATACACAGACACACACGCATACACAGACACACACGCATACACAGACACACACGCAGACACAGACACACATGCATACACAGACACACACGCAGACACGGACACACTCGCAGATACAGTCACACGCGCAGACACAGACACACGCAGACACAGACACACACGCAGACACAGACACACACGCATACACAGACACACACGCAGACACAGACACACACGCATACACAGACACACACGCATACACAGACACACACGCAGACACAGACACACTCGCAGATACAGTCACACGCGCAGACACAGACACAGGCAGACACAGACACACACGCATACACAGACACACACGCATACACAGACACACACGCAGACACAGACACACACGCATACACAGACACACACGCATACACAGACACACACGCATACACAGACACACACGCAGACACAGACACACACGCAGACACAGATACACACACAGACACAGACACACACGCAGACACAGACACACACGCATACACAGACACACACGCATACACAGACACACACGCAGACACAGACACACATGCATACACAGACACACACGCAGACACGGACACACTCGCAGATACAGTCACACGCGCAGTCACAGACACAGGCAGACACAGACACACACGCATACACAGACACACACGCATACACAGACACACACGCAGACACAGACACACACGCATACACAGACACACACGCATACACAGACACACACGCATACACAGACACACACGCATACACAGACACACACGCAGACACAGACACACATGCATACACAGACACACACGCATACACAGACACACACGCAGACACAGACACACACGCAGACACAGACACACACGCAGACACAGACACACACGCAGACACAGACACACACGCAGACACGGACACACACGCAGACACAGATACACACGCAGACACAGACACACACGCAGACACAGACACACACGCATACACAGACACACGCGCAGACACAGACACACGCATACACAGACACACACGCATACACAGACACACACGCATACACAGACACACACGCATACACAGACACACACGCATACACAGACACACACGCAGACACAGACACACATGCATACACAGACACACACGCAGACACGGACACACTCGCAGATACAGTCACACGCGCAGACACAGACACAGGCAGACACAGACACACACGCATACACAGACACACACGCATACACAGACACACACGCAGACACAGACACACACGCAGACACAGACACACACGCAGACACAGATACACACGCAGACACAGACACACACGCAGACACAGACACACACGCAGACACAGACACACACGCAGACACAGACACACACGCAGACACAGACACACGCAGACACAGACTCACACGCATACACAGACACACACGCATACACAGACACACACGCATACACAGACACACATGCATACACAGACACACACGCATACACAGACACACACGCAGACACAGACACACACGCAGACACAGACACACACGCAGACACAGACACACACGCAGACACAGATACACACGCAGACACAGACACACTCGCAGACACAGACACACACGCAGACACAGACACACACGCAGACACAGACACACACGCAGACACAGACACACACGCAGACACAGACACACACGCAGACACAGATACACACGCAGACACAGACACACACGCAGACACAGACACACACGCAGACACAGACACACACGCAGACACAGATACACACGCAGACACAGACACACACGCAGACACAGACACACACGCAGACACAGACACACACGCAGACACAGATACACACGCAGACACAGACACACACGCAGACACAGACACACACGCAGACACAGACACACACGCAGACACAGACACACACGCAGACACAGACACACACGCAGACACAGACACACACGCAGACACAGACACACACGCATACACAGACACACACGCATACACAGACACACACGCAGACACAGACACACATGCATACAAAGACACACACGCAGACACGGACACACTCGCAGATACAGTCACACGCGCAGACACAGACACAGGCAGACACAGACACACACGCATACACAGACACACACGCATACACAGACACACACGCAGACACAGACACACACGCAGACACAGACACACACGCATACACAGACACACACGCATACACAGACACACACGCATACACAGACACACACGCAGACACAGACACACACGCAGACACAGACACACACGCAGACACAGACACACACGCAGACACAGACACACACGCAGACACGGACACACACGCAGACACAGATACACACGCAGACACAGACACACACGCAGACACAGACACACACGCATACACAGACACACGCGCAGACACAGACACACGCATACACAGACACACACGCATACACAGACACACACGCATACACAGACACACACGCAGACACAGACACACACGCAGACACAGACACACACGCATACACAGACACACACGCATACACAGACACACACGCATACACAGACACACACGCAGACACAGACACACACGCAGACACAGACACACACGCATACACAGACACACACGCATACACAGACACACACGCAGACACAGACACACACGCAGACACAGATACACACGCAGACACAGACACACACGCAGACACAGACACACACGCATACACAGACACACGCGCAGACACAGACACACGCATACACAGACACACACGCATACACAGACACACACGCACACACAGACACACATGCATACACAGACACACGCGCAGACACAGACACACGCAGACACAGACACACACGCATACACAGACACACACGCATACACAGACACACACGCAGACACAGACACCCTCGCAGATACTGTCACACGCGCAGACACAGACACACGCAGACACAGACACACACGCAGACACAGACACACACGCATACACAGACACACACGCATACACAGACACACACGCATACACAGACACACACGCAGACACAGACACACACGCAGACACAGA
Source organism: Harpalus rubripes (assembly GCA_963082715.1). Classification (NCBI taxonomy): domain Eukaryota; kingdom Metazoa; phylum Arthropoda; class Insecta; order Coleoptera; family Carabidae; genus Harpalus; species Harpalus rubripes. The sequence continues at coordinate 22,080,281 of OY720463.1, forward strand.
CACACACGCATACACAGACACACACGCATACACAGACACACACGCATACACAGACACACACGCATACACAGACACACACGCAGACACAGACACACATGCATACACAGACACACACGCAGACACGGACACACTCGCAGATAAAGTCATACGCGCAGACACAGACACACGCAGACACAGACACACACGCAGACACAGACACACACGCATACACAGACACACACGCATACACAGACACACACGCATACACAGACACACACGCAGACACAGACACACACGCAGACACAGACACACACGCATACACAGACACACACGCATACACAGACACACACGCATACACAGACACACACGCAGACACAGACACACACGCAGACACAGACACACACGCAGACACAGACACACACGCAGACACAGACACACACGCAGACACAGACACACACGCAGACACAGACACACACGCAGACACAGACACACACGCAGACACAGACACACACGCAGACACAGACACACACGCAGACACAGACACACACGCAGACACAGACACACACGCAGACACAGACACACACGCAGACACAGACACACTCGCAGATACAGTCACACGCGCAGACACAGACACACGCAGACACAGACACACACGCAGACACAGACACACACGCATACACAGACACACACGCAGACACAGACACACACGCATACACAGACACACACGCAGACACAGACACACACGCATACACAGACACACACGCATACACAGACACACACGCAGACACAGACACACATGCATACACAGACACACACGCAGACACGGACACACTCGCAGATACAGTCACACGCGCAGACACAGACACACGCAGACACAGACACACACGCAGACACAGACACACACGCATACACAGACACACACGCAGACACAGACACACACGCATACACAGACACACACGCAGACACAGACACACACGCATACACAGACACACACGCATACACAGACACACACGCATACACAGACACACACGCAGACACAGACACACATGCATACAGACACACACGCAGACACGGACACACTCGCAGATACAGTCACACGCGCAGACACAGACACACGCAGACACAGACACACACGCAGACACAGACACACACGCATACACAGACACACACGCAGACACAGACACACACGCATACACAGACACACACGCAGACACAGACACACACGCATACACAGACACACACGCATACACAGACACACACGCATACACAGACACACACGCATACACAGACACACACGCAGACACAGACACACATGCATACACAGACACACACGCAGACACGGACACACTCGCAGATACAGTCACACGCGCAGACACAGACACACGCAGACACAGACACACACGCAGACACAGACACACACGCATACACAGACACACACGCAGACACAGACACACACGCATACACAGACACACACGCATACACAGACACACACGCAGACACAGACACACACGCATACACAGACACACTCGCATACACAGACACACACGCATACACAGACACACACGCAGACACAGACACACATGCATACAAAGACACACACGCAGACACGGACACACTCGCAGATACAGTCACACGCGCAGACACAGACACAGGCAGACACAGACACACACGCATACACAGACACACACGCATACACAGACACACACGCAGACACAGACACACACGCATACACAGACACACACGCATACACAGACACACACGCATACACAGACACACACGCAGACACAGACACACACGCAGACACAGATACACACGCAGACACAGACACACACGCAGACACAGACACACACGCATACACAGACACACACGCATACACAGACACACACGCAGACACAGACACACATGCATACACAGACACACACGCAGACACGGACACACTCGCTGATGCAGTCACACGCGCAGACACAGACACAGGCAGACACAGACACACACGCATACACAGACACACACGCATACACAGACACACACGCAGACACAGACACACACGCATACACAGACACACACGCATACACAGACACACACGCATACACAGACACACACGCATACACAGACACACACGCAGACACAGACACACATGCATACACAGACACACACGCATACACAGACACACACGCAGACACAGGCACACACGCATACACAGACACACACGCAGACACAGACACACACGCATACACAGACACACGCGCAGACACAGACACACGCATACACAGACACACACGCATACACAGACACACACGCATACACAGACACACACGCAGACACAGACACACACGCAGACACAGACACACACGCATACACAGACACACACGCATACACAGACACACACGCATACACAGACACACACGCAGACACAGACACACACGCAGACACAGACACACACGCATACACAGACACACACGCATACACAGACACACACGCAGACACAGACACACACGCAGACACAGATACACACGCAGACACAGACACACACGCAGACACAGACACACACGCATACACAGACACACGCGCAGACACAGACACACGCATACACAGACACACACGCATACACAGACACACACGCACACACAGACACACATGCATACACAGACACACGCGCAGACACAGACACACGCAGACACAGACACACACGCATACACAGACACACACGCATACACAGACACACACGCAGACACAGACACCCTCGCAGATACAGTCACACGCGCAGACACAGACACACGCAGACACAGACACACACGCAGACACAGACACACACGCATACACAGACACACACGCATACACAGACACACACGCATACACAGACACACACGCAGACACAGACACACACGCAGACACAGACACACACGCATACACAGACACACACGCATACACAGACACACACGCATACACAGACACACACGCATACACAGACACACACGCAGACACAGACACACATGCATACACAGACACACACGCAGACACGGACACACTCGCAGATAAAGTCACACGCGCAGACACAGACACACGCAGACACAGACACACACGCAGACACAGACACACACGCAGACACGGACACACTCGCAGATACAGTCACACGCGCAGACACAGACACACGCAGACACAGACACACACGCAGACACAGACACACACGCATACACAGACACACACGCAGACACAGACACACACGCATACACAGACACACACGCAGACACAGACACACACGCATACACAGACACACACGCATACACAGACACACACGCAGACACAGACACACATGCATACACAGACACACACGCAGACACGGACACACTCGCAGATACAGTCACACGCGCAGACACAGACACACGCAGACACAGACACACACGCAGACACAGACACACACGCATACACAGACACACACGCAGACACAGACACACACGCATACACAGACACACACGCAGACACAGACACACACGCATACACAGACACACACGCATACACAGACACACACGCATACACAGACACACACGCAGACACAGACACACATGCATACACAGACACACACGCAGACACAGACACACACGCAGACACAGACACACACGCATACACAGACACACACGCATACACAGACACACACGCATACACAGACACACACGCAGACACAGACACACACGCAGACACAGACACACACGCAGACACAGACACACACGCAGACACAGACACACACGCAGACACAGACACACACGCAGACACAGACACACACGCAGACACAGACACACACGCAGACACAGACACACACGCAGACACAGACACACACGCAGACACAGACACACACGCAGACACAGACACACACGCAGACACAGACACACACGCAGACACAGACACACTCGCAGATACAGTCACACGCGCAGACACAGACACACGCAGACACAGACACACACGCAGACACAGACACACACGCATACACAGACACACACGCAGACACAGACACACACGCATACACAGACACACACGCAGACACAGACACACACGCATACACAGACACACACGCATACACAGACACACACGCAGACACAGACACACATGCATACACAGACACACACGCAGACACGGACACACTCGCAGATACAGTCACACGCGCAGACACAGACACACGCAGACACAGACACACACGCAGACACAGACACACACGCATACACAGACACACACGCAGACACAGACACACACGCATACACAGACACACACGCAGACACAGACACACACGCATACACAGACACACACGCATACACAGACACACACGCATACACAGACACACACGCAGACACAGACACACATGCATACAGACACACACGCAGACACGGACACACTCGCAGATACAGTCACACGCGCAGACACAGACACACGCAGACACAGACACACACGCAGACACAGACACACACGCATACACAGACACACACGCAGACACAGACACACACGCATACACAGACACACACGCAGACACAGACACACACGCATACACAGACACACACGCATACACAGACACACACGCATACACAGACACACACGCATACACAGACACACACGCAGACACAGACACACATGCATACACAGACACACACGCAGACACGGACACACTCGCAGATACAGTCACACGCGCAGACACAGACACACGCAGACACAGACACACACGCAGACACAGACACACACGCATACACAGACACACACGCAGACACAGACACACACGCATACACAGACACACACGCATACACAGACACACACGCAGACACAGACACACACGCATACACAGACACACTCGCATACACAGACACACACGCATACACAGACACACACGCAGACACAGACACACATGCATACAAAGACACACACGCAGACACGGACACACTCGCAGATACAGTCACACGCGCAGACACAGACACAGGCAGACACAGACACACACGCATACACAGACACACACGCATACACAGACACACACGCAGACACAGACACACACGCATACACAGACACACACGCATACACAGACACACACGCATACACAGACACACACGCAGACACAGACACACACGCAGACACAGATACACACGCAGACACAGACACACACGCAGACACAGACACACACGCATACACAGACACACACGCATACACAGACACACACGCAGACACAGACACACATGCATACACAGACACACACGCAGACACGGACACACTCGCTGATACAGTCACACGCGCAGACACAGACACAGGCAGACACAGACACACACGCATACACAGACACACACGCATACACAGACACACACGCAGACACAGACACACACGCATACACAGACACACACGCATACACAGACACACACGCATACACAGACACACACGCATACACAGACACACACGCAGACACAGACACACATGCATACACAGACACACACGCATACACAGACACACACGCAGACACAGGCACACACGCATACACAGACACACACGCAGACACAGACACACATGCATACAAAGACACACACGCAGACACGGACACACTCGCAGATACAGTCACACGCGCAGACACAGACACAGGCAGACACAGACACACACGCATACACAGACACACATGCATACACAGACACACACGCAGACACAGACACACACGCATACACAGACACACACGCATACACAGACACACACGCATACACAGACACACACGCATACACAGACACACACGCAGACACAGACACACATGCATACACAGACACACACGCAGACACGGACACACTCGCAGATACAGTCACACGCGCAGACACAGACACAGGCAGACACAGACACACACGCATACACAGACACACACGCATACACAGACACACACGCAGACACAGACACACACGCAGACACAGACACACACGCAGACACAGATACACACGCAGACACAGACACACACGCAGACACAGACACACACGCAGACACAGACACACACGCAGACACAGACACACACGCAGACACAGACACACGCAGACACAGACACACACGCATACACAGACACACACGCATACACAGACACACACGCATACACAGACACACATGCATACACAGACACACACGCATACACAGACACACACGCAGACACAGACACACACGCAGACACAGACACACACGCAGACACAGACACACACGCAGACACAGATACACACGCAGACACAGACACACACGCAGACACAGACACACACGCAGACACAGACACACACGCAGACACAGACACACACGCAGACACAGACACACACGCAGACACAGACACACACGCAGACACAGATACACACGCAGACACAGACACACACGCAGACACAGACACACACGCAGACACAGACAAACACGCAGACACAGATACACACGCAGACACAGACACACACGCAGACACAGACACACACGCAGACACAGACACACACGCAGACACAGATACACACGCAGACACAGACACACACGCAGACACAGACACACACGCAGACACAGACACACACGCAGACACAGACACACACGCAGACACAGACACACACGCAGACACAGACACACACGCAGACACAGACACACACGCATACACAGACACACACGCATACACAGACACACACGCAGACACAGACACACATGCATACAAAGACACACACGCAGACACGGACACACTCGCAGATACAGTCACACGCGCAGACACAGACACAGGCAGACACAGACACACACGCATACACAGACACACACGCATACACAGACACACACGCAGACACAGACACACACGCAGACACAGACACACACGCATACACAGACACACACGCATACACAGACACACACGCATACACAGACACACACGCAGACACAGACACACACGCAGACACAGACACACACGCAGACACAGACACACACGCAGACACAGACACACACGCAGACACGGACACACACGCAGACACAGATACACACGCAGACACAGACACACACGCAGACACAGACACACACGCATACACAGACACACGCGCAGACACAGACACACGCATACACAGACACACACGCATACACAGACACACACGCATACACAGACACACACGCAGACACAGACACACACGCAGACACAGACACACACGCATACACAGACACACACGCATACACAGACACACACGCATACACAGACACACACGCAGACACAGACACACACGCAGACACAGACACACACGCATACACAGACACACACGCATACACAGACACACACGCAGACACAGACACACACGCAGACACAGATACACACGCAGACACAGACACACACGCAGACACAGACACACACGCATACACAGACACACGCGCAGACACAGACACACGCATACACAGACACACACGCATACACAGACACACACGCACACACAGACACACATGCATACACAGACACACGCGCAGACACAGACACACGCAGACACAGACACACACGCATACACAGACACACACGCATACACAGACACTAACGCAGACACAGACACCCTCGCAGATACAGTCACACGCGCAGACACAGACACACGCAGACACAGACACACACGCAGACACAGACACACACGCATACACAGACACACACGCATACACAGACACACACGCATACACAGACACACACGCAGACACAGACACACACGCAGACACAGACACACACGCATACACAGACACACACGCATACACAGACACACACGCATACACAGACACACACGCATACACAGACACACACGCAGACACAGACACACATGCATACACAGACACACACGCAGACACGGACACACTCGCAGATAAAGTCACACGCGCAGACACAGACACACGCAGACACAGACACACACGCAGACACAGACACACACGCAGACACGGACACACTCGCAGATACAGTCACACGCGCAGACACAGACACACGCAGACACAGACACACACGCAGACACAGACACACACGCATACACAGACACACACGCAGACACAGACACACACGCATACACAGACACACACGCAGACACAGACACACACGCATACACAGACACACACGCATACACAGACACACACGCAGACACAGACACACATGCATACACAGACACACACGCAGACACGGACACACTCGCAGATACAGTCACACGCGCAGACACAGACACACGCAGACACAGACACACACGCAGACACAGACACACACGCATACACAGACACACACGCAGACACAGACACACACGCATACACAGACACACACGCAGACACAGACACACACGCATACACAGACACACACGCATACACAGACACACACGCATACACAGACACACACGCAGACACAGACACACATGCATACACAGACACACACGCAGACACGGACACACTCGCAGATACAGTCACACGCGCAGACACAGACACACGCAGACACAGACACACACGCAGACACAGACACACACGCATACACAGACACACACGCAGACACAGACACACACGCATACACAGACACACACGCAGACACAGACACACACGCATACACAGACACACACGCATACACAGACACACACGCATACACAGACACACACGCATACACAGACACACACGCAGACACAGACACACATGCATACACAGACACACACGCAGACACGGACACACTCGCAGATACAGTCACACGCGCAGACACAGACACACGCAGACACAGACACACACGCAGACACAGACACACACGCATACACAGACACACACGCAGACACAGACACACACGCATACACAGAGACACACGCATACACAGACACACACGCAGACACAGACACACACGCATACACAGACACACACGCATACACAGACACACACGCATACACAGACACACACGCAGACACAGACACACATGCATACAAAGACACACACGCAGACACGGACACACTCGCAGATACAGTCACACGCGCAGACACAGACACAGGCAGACACAGACACACACGCATACGCAGACACACACGCATACACAGACACACACGCAGACACAGACACACACGCATACACAGACACACACGCATACACAGACACACACGCATACACAGACACACACGCAGACACAGACACACACGCAGACACAGATACACACGCAGACACAGACACACACGCAGACACAGACACACACGCATACACAGACACACACGCATACACAGACACACACGCAGACACAGACACACATGCATACACAGACACACACGCAGACACGGACACACTCGCAGATACAGTCACACGCGCAGACACAGACACAGGCAGACACAGACACACACGCATACACAGACACACACGCAGACACAGACACACACGCAGACACAGACACACACGCATACACAGACACACACGCATACACAGACACACACGCAGACACAGACACACACGCATACACAGACACACACGCATACACAGACACACACGCATACACAGACACACACGCAGACACAGACACACATGCATACACAGACACACACGCAGACACGGACACACTCGCAGATACAGTCACACGCGCAGACACAGACACACGCAGACACAGACACACACGCAGACACAGACACACACGCATACACAGACACACACGCAGACACAGACACACACGCATACACAGACACACACGCATACACAGACACACACGCAGACACAGACACACACGCATACACAGACACACTCGCATACACAGACACACACGCATACACAGACACACACGCAGACACAGACACACATGCATACAAAGACACACACGCAGACACGGACACACTCGCAGATACAGTCACACGCGCAGACACAGACACAGGCAGACACAGACACACACGCATACACAGACACACACGCATACACAGACACACACGCAGACACAGACACACACGCATACACAGACACACACGCATACACAGACACACACGCATACACAGACACACACGCAGACACAGACACACACGCAGACACAGATACACACGCAGACACAGACACACACGCAGACACAGACACACACGCATACACAGACACACACGCATACACAGACACACACGCAGACACAGACACACATGCATACACAGACACACACGCAGACACGGACACACTTGCTGATACAGTCACACGCGCAGACACAGACACAGGCAGACACAGACACACACGCATACACAGACACACACGCATACACAGACACACACGCAGACACAGACACACACGCATACACAGACACACACGCATACACAGACACACACGCATACACAGACACACACGCATACACAGACACACACGCAGACACAGACACACATGCATACACAGACACACACGCATACACAGACACACACGCAGACACAGGCACACACGCATACACAGACACACACGCAGACACAGACACACATGCATACAAAGACACACACGCAGACACGGACACACTCGCAGATACAGTCACACGCGCAGACACAGACACAGGCAGACACAGACACACACGCATACACAGACACACATGCATACACAGACACACACGCAGACACAGACACACACGCATACACAGACACACACGCATACACAGACACACACGCATACACAGACACACACGCATACACAGACACACACGCAGACACAGACACACATGCATACACAGACACACACGCAGACACGGACACACTCGCAGATACAGTCACACGCGCAGACACAGACACAGGCAGACACAGACACACACGCATACACAGACACACACGCATACACAGACACACACGCAGACACAGACACACACGCAGACACAGACACACACGCAGACACAGATACACACGCAGACACAGACACACACGCAGACACAGACACACACGCAGACACAGACACACACGCAGACACAGACACACACGCAGACACAGACACACGCAGACACAGACACACACGCATACACAGACACACACGCATACACAGACACACACGCATACACAGACACACATGCATACACAGACACACACGCATACACAGACACACACGCAGACACAGACACACACGCAGACACAGACACACACGCAGACACAGACACACACGCAGACACAGATACACACGCAGACACAGACACACACGCAGACACAGACACACACGCAGACACAGACACACACGCAGACACAGACACACACGCAGACACAGACACACACGCAGACACAGACACACACGCAGACACAGATACACACGCAGACACAGACACACACGCAGACACAGACACACACGCAGACACAGACACACACGCAGACACAGATACACACGCAGACACAGACACACACGCAGACACAGACACACACGCAGACACAGACACACACGCAGACACAGATACACACGCAGACACAGACACACACGCAGACACAGACACACACGCAGACACAGACACACACGCAGACACAGACACACACGCAGACACAGACACACACGCAGACACAGACACACACGCAGACACAGACACACACGCATACACAGACACACACGCATACACAGACACACACGCAGACACAGACACACATGCATACAAAGACACACACGCAGACACGGACACACTCGCAGATACAGTCACACGCGCAGACACAGACACAGGCAGACACAGACACACACGCATACACAGACACACACGCATACACAGACACACACGCAGACACAGACACACACGCAGACACAGACACACACGCATACACAGACACACACGCATACACAGACACACACGCATACACAGACACACACGCAGACACAGACACACACGCAGACACAGACACACACGCAGACACAGACACACACGCAGACACGGACACACACGCAGACACAGATACACACGCAGACACAGACACACACGCAGACACAGACACACACGCATACACAGACACACGCGCAGACACAGACACACGCATACACAGACACACACGCATACACAGACACACACGCATACACAGACACACACGCAGACACAGACACACACGCAGACACAGACACACACGCATACACAGACACACACGCATACACAGACACACACGCATACACAGACACACACGCAGACACAGACACACACGCAGACACAGACACACACGCATACACAGACACACACGCATACACAGACACACACGCAGACACAGACACACACGCAGACACAGATACACACGCAGACACAGACACACACGCAGACACAGACACACACGCATACACAGACACACGCGCAGACACAGACACACGCATACACAGACACACACGCATACACAGACACACACGCACACACAGACACACATGCATACACAGACACACGCGCAGACACAGACACACGCAGACACAGACACACACGCATACACAGACACACACGCATACACAGACACACACGCAGACACAGACACCCTCGCAGATACAGTCACACGCGCAGACACAGACACACGCAGACACAGACACACACGCAGACACAGACACACACGCATACACAGACACACACGCATACACAGACACACACGCATACACAGACACACACGCAGACACAGACACACACGCAGACACAGACACACACGCATACACAGACACACACGCATACACAGACACACACGCATACACAGACACACACGCATACACAGACACACACGCAGACACAGACACACATGCATACACAGACACACACGCAGACACGGACACACTCGCAGATAAAGTCACACGCGCAGACACAGACACACGCAGACACAGACACACACGCAGACACAGACACACACGCAGACACGGACACACTCGCAGATACAGTCACACGCGCAGACACAGACACACGCAGACACAGACACACACGCAGACACAGACACACACGCATACACAGACACACACGCAGACACAGACACACACGCATACACAGACACACACGCAGACACAGACACACACGCATACACAGACACACACGCATACACAGACACACACGCAGACACAGACACACATGCATACACAGACACACACGCAGACACGGACACACTCGCAGATACAGTCACACGCGCAGACACAGACACACGCAGACACAGACACACACGCAGACACAGACACACACGCATACACAGACACACACGCAGACACAGACACACACGCATACACAGACACACACGCAGACACAGACACACACGCATACACAGACACACACGCATACACAGACACACACGCATACACAGACACACACGCAGACACAGACACACATGCATACACAGACACACACGCAGACACGGACACACTCGCAGATACAGTCACACGCGCAGACACAGACACACGCAGACACAGACACACACGCAGACACAGACACACACGCATACACAGACACACACGCAGACACAGACACACACGCATACACAGACACACACGCAGACACAGACACACACGCATACACAGACACACACGCATACACAGACACACACGCATACACAGACACACACGCATACACAGACACACACGCAGACACAGACACACATGCATACACAGACACACACGCAGACACGGACACACTCGCAGATACAGTCACACGCGCAGACACAGACACACGCAGACACAGACACACACGCAGACACAGACACACACGCATACACAGACACACACGCAGACACAGACACACACGCATACACAGACACACACGCATACACAGACACACACGCAGACACAGACACACACGCATACACAGACACACACGCATACACAGACACACACGCATACACAGACACACACGCAGACACAGACACACATGCATACAAAGACACACACGCAGACACGGACACACTCGCAGATACAGTCACACGCGCAGACACAGACACAGGCAGACACAGACACACACGCATACACAGACACACACGCATACACAGACACACACGCAGACACAGACACACACGCATACACAGACACACACGCATACACAGACACACACGCATACACAGACACACACGCAGACACAGACACACACGCAGACACAGATACACACGCAGACACAGACACACACGCAGACACAGACACACACGCATACACAGACACACACGCATACACAGACACACACGCAGACACAGACACACATGCATACACAGACACACACGCAGACACGGACACACTCGCAGATACAGTCACACGCGCAGACACAGACACAGGCAGACACAGACACACAAGCATACACAGACACACACGCATACACAGACACACACGCAGACACAGACACACACGCATACACAGACACACACGCATACACAGACACACACGCATACACAGACACACACGCATACACAGACACACACGCAGACACAGACACACATGCATACACAGACACACACGCATACACAGACACACACGCAGACACAGGCACACACGCATACACAGACACACACGCAGACACAGACACACATGCATACAAAGACACACACGCAGACACGGACACACTCGCAGATACAGTCACACGCGCAGACACAGACACAGGCAGACACAGACACACACGCATACACAGACACACACGCATACACAGACACACACGCAGACACAGACACACACGCATACACAGACACACACGCATACACAGACACACACGCATACACAGACACACACGCA
>OY720463.1:22102330-22264830 GCA_963082715.1 Harpalus rubripes
TAACATTTGTAAGCAATGTTCCACTAGGCCTAATAGTTATAGCAGGACATTTAAGGGTTAAAATGACTGCAAGTACACAAGGATATTTTGACACTAATCACTTTTTGGGAGAAATTTCAAACATGTTAAATACAAAAATTCATCATTGTCAGAGTTCTTATGAAAACTCGATATATGCAGCAATGCGTGCAGCCCTAGATACGATTTTTGTCCAAGAATTTGCAGGATCGGAGCAGATCCGAGAACTAAGCAACAAATTACTAGGAATATGCGCATATCTCAATCCAGATCGCATATATCTTAGAGAAATTAAAGAAATAATGGAATGTTCAGACAAAAATACAGTAGATGAGTGCGTGTATTTGTCGAAAAACTTTTCATTTATTGAATATAATGACGGTGTCATCAAAATTCACAGATTGTGTCAGAGAATTTTGAAACTATATTTTGATGACATTAAGAAAGATCATTACAGTGTATGTTTGCGTTGGGTACTCCAAAAAGAATATTGGCAATGGCTTAATGGCCACAAAGATTCAATTTTGATGGAAGCAGATAACAAGAAAGAAACTGTACTTGAAATATATCAACAAAATGTTTCTGAAAATAATTACCTGTATATAGAAAAATTATTGAGACTTCTTGTACAGTATGGTTGCTATGAAAGTTGTAAATTAATTTTCCGTAATATAAGTTTTGAACTTGTGGATAATATGAAACTTATTCATGTTGCTATTCAACAGAATCACGCAGATGTGTCAAAGTTGTTTTTAAAGTATGGTGATTTAAACGTACGCGATAGTTATGGCAAAACACCACTGCACATAGCATCCTGGAAAGGGAATGTATACAAAGTGCGAATGCTGCTGGAAAAAGGGGCAGATGTGCATGTTCGAGATTGCAATAACAACACACCGCTACACGAAGCATCTTGGTACGGGAATATCGACATAGTGCGAATGCTGTTGGAGAAAGGAGCAGACGTGCATCTTCCAGGCAGCGAAGGCAAAACACCACTGCACTGTGCATCCAAGATGGGCAATGTAAACGTAGTGCGAATGCTGCTGGATAAAGGAGCAAATGTACATGCTCGAGACAGCAATAACAGCACACCATTGCACGAAGCATCTTGGAAAGGGAATCTAGACATAGTGCGAATGCTACTAGAGAAAGGAGCAGATGTGCATCTACTAGACAATGAAGGCAAAACACCCCTGCACAAAGCATCCTGGAAAGGGAATGTAGACATAGTGCGAATGTTGTTGAAGAACGGAGCAGATGTGCATGTTCGTGGCAGCGAAGGCTTAACACCACTGCACTGGGCATCTTGGAGAGGGGGTGTAGATATAGTGCGAATGCTGCTGCAAAATGGAGCAGATGTGCATGTCCGAGACAGCAAAGGCATAACACCACTGCATTGGGCATCCTGGAAAGGAGATGTAGACATAGTGCTAATGTTGCTGGAGAAAGGTGCAGATGTGAATGTTCGAGACAGTAAAGGCAGGTCACCCCTCAATTGGGCAACCTATTTTGGATACACAGACATAATAAATATATTAAATCAATTAACTTACCTAAACCACAAGCAACTGGGTCTCGAAGTCTTGGGGCCCGATTCTTGAAATTTTTCGCATACGTAAGTGGGAGAGATGCGCATGCGAACTGCATATTGGTATTCTTGAAACGAAATCGTGTGGTCTTAGCGAATATTCCATGCGCAATTACATCGCACGGGTATGAATAACTTGAAAGTATCATTCGCACACGAAACTATGTCTGTCACAATTACTTGTGTTTGGTGTCTCAGTACTTAGATGATATAAATCAAATTATGTTTTTATATAACTACGGGGACGCCAATTATAAATCTAGAATCTCCATACAAAAAAAAGAAAAAATACAACCTTCAACTAAAACAAGCATTTGCTGACACCCTCCACATAGAGAATAACAACCCCCCCATTCGCATAGGCCACCCCTTTTACGGTAAAGTGAGCTACAAAATTAGAAATTTGCTGAATAAACGTAACGTTGACATCATATTCAAACCCGTAACAAATTTAAAACATGAACTCTGTCAAAAAATCGACAAGACAGCACTAATAGAGAAATCTAGCGTCTATAGACTAAACTGCGGTAATTGCGCCTGTAACATAATACAACATATAGTACAAACGGAATAAAATCGAGAATCCGTGACATAGGCGCTTAACATGGGAGAGCAAATATGTTATCTATCGTGTAAAACTTTGAACGTTACTTTACCTATGACCAGTTGCACATCTTATAGTTAGGCCCAATTTTATCATTGTATTTAAGTAATAGTTAACTAGGAATTTTATATATAGGATGTTTCCTTTAAAACAACCAGCGCTTTTTTGGGCGAACTAACAACTTTAGAGAAAAATGTTTTATACAAAAAATTATCAAGAATAACGGGAAAATGTATCAATAGTAACAAACTGAATATTTAACAAGTGGTTCTCAAACAAAATTTTATTTTTTTAAATAGCACTCTTTATAATTTTTTAGCCCTTTAAACAGAATATTATTTTCTGATATCAACGATATAAATATAGCATAACGTTGTATAACAATTATTTCAAGAAAAATGGTATTAAAAACTAGACATAACGTAATAAAAAATGGGCTACTACTAGCGTAACTTGGCGACCTGTGTATTGCATAGCCTATTGTAATATTAGCCGTGTTCCTTCAGGCTGTGATTCGTAATCTAAATGATAAAAGTGATCATGATTAAGAAGAATAATGTTTTTACGGTTCCTATTCGTTATCCCCACTTACTCATTTTGTGATCACTAGACAACCTTCCCCCTTCCCTTCAGAATCAACCTTTTTTGAGTGATTCACATGGAACAAATTGAAAATATACTATTTAGAGAGTAGAAATTTACGAATGTGGGGTTTGTGGCATCAAGGGGAATAAGATTTTTCTACAAAAGCGTGTAATGAACCACATAAAGATTTGTTTGAAATAAACATACTTCATATTCCTTACCAAGATGACATTGACATTTGACACTAGATTGTGTGGTTGTTTTTTTGAAATAATTTTTAAATCCTGTTTCAAAAGGATCACGATTAAATTAATCAGGATTCACAAAATCACAATCACAACCCGAAGGAACACGGCTATTATAACATTATTTTTAATACCATTTTTCTCGAAATAATTGTTATACAGCCTTGTACCATATTTAAATCGTTGAAATCAGAAAAAAAATCTCTATTTAATGGGCAAAAAATATATAGGATACCATTTAAAAAAATATAATTTTGTTCTGCCGTTTGAGAACTACTGGTAGAATTTTCGGTTTGTTATTATTAATAAATTAGCCCCTTATTCTTGATCATTTCTTGTATATAACATTTTTTTCTAAAGTCATTAGTTGGCCCAAAAAAACGGTTGTTTTAAAGGAAACACCCTATATATTACAAGTAGCAGTTAACCACACAAAAGTACTAATTTGTGAATTTCGGAAACTAATACCTACTCTGTTAATTATCAAGGGATTCGCGGATGTAATTATTTTTGTGAAGAACGGATCATATATGCCCTTTATAGATCGCCGACGATCATTATAACAATAGGGGATTCCACCATTTTTAAAATATAATTTCGTCTGAAGGTATAAGTAAAACTAAGACTGTCTGTGAAAATCAGGTGAAAAAATTCCTATTAATAAGCGAGTTATAGTCCCCCGAAATTTGAAAATATAGATGTGACGTCACGAATATAAGTTTTTATATCAAACTGTTTTCTTCGTGGACCTAAATGTTCTTGAAATATGTGCTATTTCTAAATTATATTTATAAAAAATAAATAAATATATTATACTCTACAAGTCTACACGATTTATAGTTGAAAGTGTATTTAAATTATAAGTTTAATGCAATGTATTTATATTCAAATAAAAACTGTTTGAGAATTGCAGTACTGGACTGATAGCCACGCCTCCGTTTTTTGAATTTCTTTACTCCCATTAGTAGTAGGCTCCTCCCCCTAACTAGGTATTCGTTATATATTTATTGGCCGTCTTTGAGTCGCAAATCAAAATAATATATTTGGAAATCATATGAGAGACGAGCTGCTATAACAGAAACCCCCTTATTTCCAAAATATTTCAATTATTTCGTTTTATTTTTTTATTTAAATCAATTGCGCTGTAGTCCCCTATTGAGACAATGTTGCACTTATTTGGTCGCTGATACTACTCATATTACTGTCTCAAGTTAGTTATTTATAAATCAGTAAATTACGGATGACAAGTTCACTTGACATTGACAACTTTAACTACCTATGTTGCAATTTATCTGGAACGATGCAGTAGATGCGTAATTAGTATCCATAGTAATACATTCATTACAGAAAATTAATGGTGCTATTCTCTACCGTTCTATAAGCTCTATAGACTCTGTAAGTAACCAACGTTACAGCTCACCCAACGAGTCGTGGCAGTTAAGCAGTGGTCGTGCGCAGAGGGAGAAAGTATTCGGGTTGAAAAGAGAAAGGTAGTACGCTCGAAAAGTACACTTCGCGTAGCAAGTTCATGATTTAAAGATCTTGGAATTATATTTGTTCCAAAATTGAAATTTGATCAGCATGTAACATACATTTGTAAAACTTCATATAGAAATCTGGGATTTGTTATACGGAGTACTTTGGCAATTGAGAGCGCGCCCGTTCAATTTACTTTTAAACTCCATTTTCGCATAGAATGTACTTTACGCAATGTACTCTTTAATATGAAACAGGGAATTCATATTTCACCCCCCACTCTCGGACCCTTACCACTGCGCATCTTAGCTCAACTGCCACGACTCGTTGGGTGAGCTGTACAGGATGTAAGCAAATTGCTATTCTGTAACCATGTTACAGTACTGTAAGCGCTACAGAGTTATAGAAATTCCTATAAATCTTACAGCGCCAAAATCTTGACTGTAAAGTATTTACAGAACATATTGAAACGTCAAAAATATAATTTAAACGTCAAATATATACTTATATATAAAATATTTAAACAAATATATTAAAAGCAAAAGTTAACAATTTTTATTATATCTATTATTAAATAAAAAACAAGAAGGTAATTATACATCCTACCAATTCTTATAAAAATTTATGTTTAAAAAAATATTTTAGCGTGAAAATAGAATTTTTTTAGACTTATCAAAATCCATTCAGATCAGTGTACCAGATAATGAATTACATTATTAATTAAGAATTGTTTTTAAACAAACTTATTGTAAAACTTTAATTAAAGTGACTTTTTTTCTTTAATATAAAGTTAAATAATTTTAAATAGCTATACTTAAGAATTTGTCATAATTATTGATTCAAAGCTAAAGACAAGGGCAATTTCCGCCAGTCAAGATAATTTGAAGAAAGCCCTATCTACTTGTACGAGATACAAGTACAAATTAATAGTAGAGAATAGGGTATTCTCGTATATTTTTTTAAAAAAAATTTTCTTAAAGAACAAGAGTACCTGTGAAAACCCGAGTTAAAAATTCCTTTTAATAAGCGAGATATTAATTTTTAAAATTTGATTTTGTTTTGTCACGTGATAGTGACGTACTAGTTGTACAGTACCAGCGGTGTGCAATAAGTGGTTCTTGGATTTTCGAGAAAATGTTCAGTAAGTATTGAAATAGATGGGAAATAAAATGTATTTAATTGTAATCTTACCTACTATTACAAAAAAAACTTAAGAAATTTATAAGAAAAATCATTCTAAGTAATCGATTACATATTTTTGCTTATGCTGCAAAAACATTTTGACATTCTTCAATTATATAGGTGGCGATTGACAACATACTTTTATTGCCATTATTATACTTTGTATAAGAACGTTTAACACAAAAATTTCATAGCATGGTGGTAACGTCTTTGCTTCTTATGTCAAATGTAGTAGGTTCGAATCTACCAAACCCATTTTACATTTTTTTTCTTCATATTTATTTAACATAATCAGATAAAATTGGTTATATTAAATTTGATATTTACTTAAAATTACAATAAAATATACTCGTACAAAAAAAAATAAAAAAGTTAGGTGGATTCGAACCCAGTACCCTCAACGTAACAAGCAAGAACATTACCACTATGTCACGAAATACATTACGCAATTTTTCATTTAGGAAAGATAATAATTATTACATTAAATTTGCTATAAATTTTATTTACTTTTTCATTATTCTTTATTAATTTTGAACAATTATTATTATGATGCAATAAGTATCCGTAGATATGTATACAAAAATTTTCAGTTAATATTAAAAATATTCTAATTTCGCATGTTAAATTCATATATGTAACGGATTTCGAACGCTACCCGTATGTCGATTTGATACACAAATATGTATTTGTACGTAGTATTTAACTAATTTTTAATATTACACACATTGTTGACATGTAGTTCATTATTTTGTTACCAGATGTCACTCCCGAACGATCCGAAGTAGAACCGAGTATGTGCATACTTAAGATGCGGCCTGTTATCACATTTGAACATGGAGTAGAGATTTCAACTCGTCTCCTATTGGTAGTACAACTAGTACATCAGCAAAATTTAGATGCTTTATATCTTTTGCAACAATCAATTTATAACAGGTTTTTTTTGCTTTTTCCCTCTGTTTTACCAATCAACTTTAATATTTTTAATAACTTTTTAATATTTGTAATCATGAGAGAATACCCTATTATTCACAGTTTCATAGAATAATTGAAACAGTCATTAAATGAGAGAATAGATTACAAAAATTAAAACACAGAGAATTATTAACAATGACAAGCATTGACTATAACAATGACAAATATTGATTACCTGCTAAAATCAAAACAACGTATTTTGATTCAATAATTATATATTTCATTTAATCATAAACCTGTATATTACATATGTGTAAATCTGATGTATTCATAGAAATTAATAATAATGAAAAATCGTGATGGAATCTATTGCTTATTCAACTACATAAATATATTAAAGAATATGTATCTTTGAACCAACATACCTACTATTTTATAGTGTATTATTTATATAAAAATCGTTTCTATTTCATATTTTTTAGAATGCCTACAAAATTACTGTCAAATATACTGTAGCATATTTGACAGCTAGACAGGAATTAAGTTAGGCATTCTATAAGAATAACTCTGTAGCGAGACTTGTTATAGAGGGAGTTACAGAATAGGTAATTTTACTACTCTGTAAGCTATCATCTTATAGAGCTCTATAGCTTATAGAGTCTGTAGAGTTACAGTCTTACAGAGTAAAGTTACAGAATAGCACCATAAATATTGCACTTTAGCTGAAATTTACGGTATAATACCTACCATTAGTGACTAGAATGTTGCCGGCAATTTTTGCCGTCATGATCGACTTCTTGTTATCTTGTTTCGATGTTGCGTGCTATCGCACTCGTTTCGATTTTCCTTGCAACAAGCAGTAGTGAGCTAGGCATATACATATACCAGTCAAATTCTAGTCGCGAATGGTATTCGGTATGACAATTCCTCGAAATATATATTTGCCGGTTTCATGATATTAATCCATTGTTTACATGTACAAAAGTAAGCTGGTAACTAAGTAATAACTGTATCTGTACGGTAATATTATAATTGCCCATTCTCATAAATTATGATTATGAAATAAACTTCTTTCAAATTATCCTCATTTCATAAATATTTCTATTTAAAGGTTCAAAATGACATGTCAAACATGGCGTTCTTCGTCTTAAATTTTTCCATGTTTTCTTTGATCCATTGTTTCACTTATTCAATTTTCAACATTTATGAATTTTTTACACGAAAACTATGCTTCCTACAGAAATTTAACCTAATAATTTGTGTTATTACGAGGGCACTCGAGACAATCATTTCCTACAACTTGGTGCAAATTTCACGAAAATTGCTCACACCATTCAGGCTGTAGAGGTGTTCAAAGCTTTGGCGATCGTCGTGATTAAAGAATATAACTATAGATAGTGAATCTGAACATGTCAAACATGGCGTTCTTCGTCTTAAATTTTTCCATGTTTTCTTTGATCCATTGTTTCACTTATCCAATTTTCAACATTTATGAATTTTTTACACGAAAACTATGCTTCCTACAGAAATTTAACCTATTACGAGGGCACTCGAGACAATCATTTCCTACAACTTGGTGCAAATTTCACGAAAATTGCTTACACCATTCAGGCTGTAGAGGTGTTCAAAGCTTTGGCGATCGTCGTGATTAAAGAATATAACTATAGATAGTGAATCCTAATACTAAACGATCAGATTCACTATCTATAGTTCTATATATCTATATATATATATATATATATATATATATATATATATATATATATATATATATATATATATATATATATTTGAATTCATCACGACGATCGCCCAACTTTAGACAAGGCTACAGCTTAAACGGTTCGACCGATTTTCGTGAAATTTGTACCAAGATGTAGAAAATGATTGCCTTCAGGGCCCTTCTAATAGGACGAATTTCTGTATGATGCATAGTTTTCGAGTAAAAAATTAATAAAGATTGAAAATTGGGACAGAAACAATATTTTTCACAGTAACGATCACAGTTTTCCTTGAAAATTTAAGACGAAGAACGCCATGTTTGTCATGTCATTTTGAACCTTTAAATGGAAATATTTATGAAATGGAGACAATTTGAAAGAAGTTTAATTCATAATTATAAATATTGAGAATGGGCAATTATATCCGCACAGGTAAAAAAGGCCTAAACCATTTTAATTAAAAATTATAAAATTTGACGGTTCATATGTATTTGGACAGTGTTACCAAATGTGTCATAAGTAACTAGGTAAAAAACAAATATTTCTAACTAAACAATATTTTTCACAGTAACGATCACAGTTTTCCTTGAAAATTTAAGACGATAAACGCTGTTATGTCAATGTCAATGATGACAAATTATCAGTTTTCTTCCTTTTAAATGCAATAAAATGTTTAAATAATATGTAATAATTAAAGTAAAATGATGAATTTAACAAGGTAGGTATATGTAATGATTTTAAGCCATGTTTATTATTATGTTACATATTTTATTTTGTAAATAGAATTTTGGAAAATGTATAAGGAAACACGTCGAAAAGGATCAGAAAGGTAGGAATAATATCACAATCGATGTACAAAATTAAAAAGATAAACATTGTCATGTCATATTTGATATGTTAATGACAAATTATGCATGTATCAATTACTATAACCGATGATATAAAAACAAGTCAATTAAGATGGTACGATCACGTACAGCAAATGGGTAATGGCAAAACACATACCACAGTAAACTCCTAGCGGCAAAAAGAAAAGAGGGAGACCTAGAAGGAATTGGGTTGCAGGAATCCAAGAAGAAATAAGAGAGAATGAAGATCTATGGCAAGACCAGTGGAGAATTCGCATCGGAAGACATAGTACAACGTTATAAACCGATTGTATATATATAGGTATATGTAATGATTTTAAGACGTGTATAGGAAAATCATAGTCTGGAACAAGACAATTCAATAATTTTAGATAGTATGTTTTAATCTGTTCTTTTTTTGTAATTCATTTTCTTACATTACGTTTAAAATTATTTCAGATTATACATAATTCGATATCTATCTTAAAACGGTACAGAATTTAATCTGTATTTTATTTTCTTATATTACGTTAAAATTATCTATATTAAAATTCTTTTATTCCCAATTATTGTATCGTACTAATAAAAAATATTTTAAATTACATAATCATACAGCATGAGCCAGAAAAGTAATCTTTAATACCTATCATTTTTAACAATCCAAACTTTATTGATATATTTTCAAATTCGTTGTAAAAGTTCAGATCTAATGTAATGTAAGCACTTACTTTTCTGCAGTTTGTAACTAACTGTTTACTCTAGAATTAAAATAACACATCTTTTAGTTTTGTTTGATTTATTTTTATCTTTAAATTTAGTATTGTGTACTCATATACATGTTACTAATACAGGGTCCGCATTTTAAAAGTTCCCGCCTGAAAATTCATGATTAGGCAATCCATGATACATTTCATAAGTGACTTGGTTTTTAAAATTTTGTTTTGCTCTTATACCTACTGTGATTATTCGATTTAAAGTACTAATATTCACCAAGTGGCTTATAAAATGTATATGGTTTTGCTTACTCTTAAAATTTCAGGCGGTAACATATAAAATGGGCACCTTGTATTATGTTTATATTTATCCTGTAATTTTGTCCTGTTTGCTCGCATAAAATGCGCAGCATTTGTTCATTTCATTATATGTTTTCATCAGTTCCTTCCACGGTGTAGTATCTATAGGTGAGAGTACGAGATGAGTTGACATAACTAGCTGGTAAAAAAGAAGCTAACGCGACCCGTTACCATTTGACAGGCGTTTGGCAGTTGGTGTGCCGCAGTGTGTCGGTTGCGGTTAAAATAAGTTCGCGTTTAAATAGAAAATGTTGTGATATAGGATGTACAACAGGGTATGGATCAAATAAAGAGATATAGACCCGAATTTTCACCTCTTGAAGTAACGTTACTTCGGAAGTAGCGCTATTTCGATTTTTTATTTATATAATTTTATGAGTAGATAAGAATAGGTTTCATATTTTTGTAAATGAAACCTATGACATTAGAAATAAATGCTTTTTACAATTTAATTTATTTTTATATCTCTCATTTTAATGTTAAAGTTGACATTTGACAGTTGAAGTAGCGATTTTTCGGAAGTAGCGCTACTTTAAGATGTAAGAATACGGACCATAGTCTTTTTAAGGTGCCAAAATGTGCGATTTTGTAGCAGCCAGCCATGCTATAACCATAGAAACAGGTACTACGATTTAGAAAATTCTGATTGAAAGATGTCAGTGTCAAGTACATGACATTATGTTTATTTTATAATTTGACTGAAATTATAGAAGCCTGTTGTATGGAATTTGTATAAAATACATACATAGAACTGACAAAAGATAAAAGGTAATGTATTGAAAATATAAAATATTGTGCGATATATAGGAATAATTTACTATTTCAAATATTTTTGTAAAAACCGGGTCGCAAAAAACCTGACATCTAGCGAAATACTGTATGAACTAACCCGGTTATTTAGCCATTCTTTGTAATACATTATACATCGTGCACTCAGCTATAGATACTACACTTCCGAAATATTATTGACAATTTTATGCAAAAAAGAATAGCCGATCGAGCTGTCGTATTTTTGACAATTCTCTATGACAGTCCATGAGAAAACATTTCTTGTTTTTCGTATAAATTTGTCAGAAATACAGGCTGTTTCATGTAACTATGTAAGGCTTCGGAGTATGAATTCTAGACACCAACATGAAAAAAATCCCAATAAACATTGGTGCTAGAACGCTTCATAACAGAGATACCGAGGATTTATCTTAAATGAAGCATAATACTGAAATAGCAGAAAATAGTTCGCTGATGGCATTTGTTTAATTCATTTAAAATTTAAATGAGATTTAATTAATTAAAAATTCCACTTATTTCAATCCGATAATTATTTAATTATTACACCTGTTATTTAATATTTTGATAATATTTCTAATACAAAAAAGTATTGCCAAGCCTTCTGTATTTAATGAAAATGTAATATTTTAATAATTTACCGTAGTATTTTTAAATAATACTGATTTATTTATTGAATGTAATGCCTTTCATTTTAAACACTTGCTCTGGGATTCTTTTTATAAATAATTATTTATGACCCAATACAAAAATAAATAAAAATAACCTGTTTCCTGTTTTTTTTTTTTATTTTAATAAAATCCTGGGTACCTATCTCTGTTAGAAAGCGTTATAGCATCAATGTTTATCGGGATTTTTCCCCCTTTTGGTATCAGAATTCATACTCCAAAGCCTTGCACTTTTATATGAAACACCTGTATATCCTGTTTGGTATTAAATGAAAAGATTTCTGCATGGCTAAACTATAGAACTTTCAAAATTTTGACATCAACTTGACCGGCTTTTGTTTTTTACATAAAGTTGTCAGAACCATGTAGTGATTAGGATTAGGATCATGTGAAGGGCTGTAACATAGAAGTGTCAACAAATAGACATCTCGGTCGGCTTTTGTTTTTGTATAAAGATGTTAGAAATATGACGTGTTTGGTATCAAATGAGAGGTCTATTTAAGGACTGTTAGATACACGTGTAAAAATTTCTGACACGTTCATTGGCATTTGTTTTATGCATAAAGTTAATTCGTTTGATAGAAGGGGGAACTTGGGTATCTGACAAGACTGTTGGCGTTACCACTTTGGTTTTAAATTGTGCGTAGACAGATTGGATGTACGTATAAACTATTATAAAACACTATCGGCGGAGCCCTAGGGTAAACTCGGCGAAGCCGAGCTTAGGCTAGTCCTAATACTAAACGATCAGATTCACTATCTATAGTTCTATATATCTATATATATATATATATATATATATATATATATATATATATATATATATATATATATATATATATATATATATATTTGAATTCATCACGACGATCGCCCAACTTTAGACAAGGCTACAGCTTAAACGGTTCGACCGATTTTCGTGAAATTTATACCAAGATGTAGGAAATGATTGCCTTCAAGGTCCTTCTAATGGGACGAATTTCTGTAGGATGCATAGTTTTCGAGTAAAAAATTAATAAAGATTGAAAATTGGGACAGAAACAATATTTTTCACAGTAACGATCACAGTTTTCCTTGAAAATTTAAAACGAAGAACGCCATGTTTGTCATGTCATTTTGAACCTTTAAATGGAAATATTTATGAAATGGAGACAATATGAAAGAAGTTTAATTCATAATTATACATTTTGAGAATGGGCAATTATATCCGCACAGGTAAAAAAGGCCTAAACCATTTTAATTAAAAATTATAAAATTTGACGGTTCATATGTACTTGGACAGTGTTACCAAATGTGTCATAAGTAACTAGGTAAAAAACAAATATTTCTAACTAAACAATATTTTTCACAGTAACGATCACAGTTTTCCTTGAAAATTTAAGATGATAAACGCTGTTATGTCAATGTCAATGATGACAAATTATCAGTTTTCTTCCTTTTAAATGCAATAAAATGTTTAAGTAATATGTAATAATTAAAGAAAAGATGATGAATTTAACAAGGTAGGTATATGTAATGATTTCAAGCCATGTTTATTATTATGTTACATATTTTATTTTGTAAATAGAATTTTGGAAAATGTATATGGAAACACGTCGAAAAGGATCAGAAAGGTAGGAATAATATCACAATCGATGTACAAAATTAAAAAGATAAACATTGTCATGTCATATTTGATATGTTAATGACAAATTATGCATGTCGTATCAATACTAAAAACATAGTCTGGAAGTAAACATGCAAAACAGAATATACGTGTTTAAATGGAACTCAAAAAGATTTGGTGCTAAACACAGGACAAAGGATTAAACACTACAGAATAAAAAAATAAAAATAAGGAATTAGGGCACCATAAAGGAACTCTGTACTCTGTACACAATGAAGAAAGGCTATACCTATTTTACCTATTTTAAGACGTATGTTTATTGTTAATTTATATATTTTATTTTGTAAATAGATTTAACAATGTCAGGCTGAGAAAGACATAATAAACATCACAATCGACAGAGAACACATGTACAATATCTAATACGTATTTAGAGGCAAGAATAAAAATTAAATCCTACAGGAAAATCATAAAATCTGGAACAAGACAATTCAATAATTTTAGATAGTATGTTTTAATCTGTTCTTTTTTGTAATTCATTTTCTTACATTACGTTTAAAATTATTCCAGATTATACATATTTCGATATCTATCTTAAAACGGTACAGAATTTAACCTGTATTTTATTTTCTTATATTACGTTAATATTATCTATATTAAAAAAAATTTATTCCCAATTATTGTATCGTACTAATAAAAAATCTTTTAAATTACATAATCATACAGCATGAGCCAGAAAAGTCATCTTATGATTTTTGCATTCTATCCCCTTAATAACAATCCAAACTTTATTGATATATTTTCAAATTCGTAGTAAAAGTTCAGATCTAATGTAATGTAAGTACTTACTTTTCTGCAGTTTGTAACTAACTGTTTACTTTAGAATTAAAATATCACATCTTTTAGTTTTGTTAGATTTATTTTTATCTTTAAATTTAGTATTGTGTGCTCATACACATGTTACTAATACAGGGTGCGCATTTTAAAAGTTCCCGCCTGATAATTCATGATTAGGCAATCCATGACACATTTCATAAGCGACTTGGTTTTTAAAATTTTGTTTTGCTCTTAACCTACTGTGATTATTCGATTTAAAGTACTAATATTCACCAAGTGGCTTATGAAATGTATTTGGTTTTGCATATTCTTAAAATTTCAGGCGGGAACATATAAAATGGGCACCCTGTATTATGTTTTTATTTATCCTGCAATTGGGACATTTTGTCCTGTTTGCTCGCATAAAATGCGCTGCATTTGTTCATTTCATTATATGTTTTCATCAGTTCCGACCACGGTGTAGTATCTATAGGTGAGAGCACGAGATGCATTGACATAACTAGCTGGTACAAAAGACGCTAACGCGATCCGTTACCATTTGACAGGCGTTTGGCAGTTGGTGTGCCGCAGTGTGCCGGTTGCGGTTAAAATAAGTTCGCGTTTAAATAGAAAACGTTGTGCTATAGGATGCACAACAGGGTATGGATCAAATAAAGAGATATAGACCCGAATTCTCACCTCTTGAAGTAACGTTATTTCGGAAGTAGTGCTATTTCGATTTTTTTTTTGTTATTTTATGAATAGATAAGAAATGGTTTCATATTTTTGTAAATGAAACCTATGCCATTTGGAATAAATGATTTTTACAATTTAATTTATTTTTATATCTCTAATTTTAATGTTAAAGTTGACATTTGACAATTGAAGTAGCGATTTTTCGGAAGTAGCGCTAATTTAAAATGTAAGAATACGAGCTATAGTCTTTTTAAGGTGCCAAAATGTCCGATTTTGTAGCAGCCAGCCATGCTATAACCATAGAAACAGGTACTACGATTAAGAAAATTCTGATTGAAAGATGTCAGTGTCAAGTACATGACATAATGTTTATTTTATAATTTTACTGAAAATATAGAAGCCTTCTGTATGGAATTTGTCCAAAATACATACATAGAACTGACAAAAGATAAAAGGTAATGTATTGAAAATATAAAATATTGTGCGTTATATAGGAATAATTTACTATTTTAAATATTTGTAAAAACCGGATCGCAAAAAACCTGACATCTAGCAGCATACTGTATGAACTAACCCGGTTATTTAGCCATTCTTTGTAATACATTATACATCGTGCACTCAGCTATAGATACTACATTTCCGAAATATTACTGATAATTTTATAAAAAAAAAACAATAGCCGATCGAGCTGTCGTATTTTTGACAATTCTCTATGACAGTCCCTGAGAAAACATTTATTGTTTTTCGTATAAATTTGTCAGAAATACAGGGTGTTTCAATTAACTAAGTAAGGCTTCGGAGTATAAATTCTAGACACCAACATGAAAAAAAATCCAATAAACATTGGTGCTAGAACGCTTCATAACAGAGATACCGAGGATTTATCTTAAATGAAGCCGTAATACTGAAATAGAAAATAGTTGGCTGATGGCAATTGTTTAATTCATTTAAAATTTAAATGAGATTTAATTAATTAAAAATTCTACTCATTTCAATCCGATAATTATTTAATTATTACACCTGTTATTTAATATTTTGATAATATTTCTAATACAAAAAAGTATTGCCAAGCTCTCTGTATTTAATAAAAATGTAATATTTTAATAATTTACCGTTGTATTTTTAAATAATACTGATTTATTTATTGAATGTAATGGCTTTCATTTTGAACACTTACTCTGGGATTCTTTTTATAAATAATTATTTATGACCCAATACAAAATAAATAAAACTAACCTATTTCCTGTTTTTTTAAAAAAATAAAATCCTGGGTATCTCTGTTAGTCAGCGTTATAGCACCAATGTTTATTAGGATTTTTCCCCCTTTTGGTATCAGAATTCATACTCCTACGCCTTGCACTCTTATATGAAACACCTGTATATCCTGTTTAGTATTAAATAAAAAGTTTTCTGCATGGCTAAACAATAGAACTTTCAAAATTTTGACATCAACTTGACCGGCTTTTGTTTTTCACATAAAGTTGTCAGAACCATGTCGTGATTAGGATCAAGTGAATTTTTTTCTGCAGGGCTATAAAATAGAAGTGTCAACAAATAGACATCTCGGTCGGCTTTTGTTTCTGTATAAAGGTGCAAGAAATATGTCGTGTTTGGTATCAAATGAGAGGTCTGATTACGAACTTTTAGACACAAGTGCGGAAATTTATGACAGGTTGATTGGCTTTTGTTTTATGCATAAAGTTAATTCGTTTGATAGAAGGGGAAACTTGGGTATCTGACAAGACTGTTGGCGTTACCACTTTGGTTTTAAATTGTGCGTAGACAGATTGGATGTACGTATAAACTATTATAAAACACTATCGGCGGAGCCCTAGGGTAAACTCGGCGAAGCCGAGCTTAGGCTAGTCCTAATACTAAACGATCAGATTCACTCAATATAGTTATATATTTTAATCAAGACGATCGCCAAACTTTAGACAAGGCTACAGCTTAAACGGTGCGACCGATTTTCATGAAATTTATATCAAATTGTAGGAAATGATTGGCTTCAGGGCCCTACTAATGGGACGAATTTCTGTAGGATGCATAGTTTTCGAGTAAAAAATTATTAAAGATTGAAAATTGGGACAGAAACAATATTTTTCACAGTAACGATCACAGTTTTCCTTTAAAATTTAGGACGAAGAACGCCATGTTTGTCATGTCATTTTGAACCTTTAAATGGAAATATTTATGAAATGGAGACAATTTGAAAGAAGTTTAATTTATAATTATAAATATTGAGAATGGGCAATTATATCCGCACAGGTAAAAAAGGCCTAAACCATTTTAATTAAAAATTATAAAATTTGACGGTTCATATGTATTTGGACAGTGTTACCAAATGTGTCATAAGTAACTAGGTAAAAAACAAATATTTCTAACTAAACAATATTTTTCACAGTAACGATCACAGTTTTCCTTGAAAATTTAAGACGATAATCGCTGTTATGTCAATGTCAATGATGACAAATTATCAGTTTTCCTCCTTTTAAATGCAATAAAATGTTAAAATAATATGTAATAATTAAAGAAAAGATGATGAATTTAACAAGGTAGGTATATGTAATGATTTTAAGCCATGTTTATTATTATGTTACATATTTTATTTTGTAAATAGAATTTTGGAAAATGTATAAGGACACACGTCGAAAAGGATCAGAAAGGTAGGAATAATATCACAATCGATGCACAAAATTAAAAAGATAAACATTGTCATGTCATATTTGATATGTTAATGACAAATTATGCATGTATCAATTACTATAACCGATGATATAAAAACAAGTCAATTAAGATTGTACGATCACGTACAGCAAATGTGTAATGGCAAAACACATACCACAGTAAACTCCTAGCGGCAAAAAGAAAAGAGGGAGACCTAGAAGGAATTGGGTAGCAGGAATCCAAGAAGAAATAAGAGAGAATGAAAATCTATGGCAAGACCAGTGGAGAATTCGCATCGGAAGACAGTACAACGTTATAAACCGATTGTATATAATAGGTATATGTATGTAATGATTTTAAGACGTGTACAGGAAAATCATAGTCTGGAACAAGACAATTCAATAATTTTAGATAGTATGTTTTAATCTGTTCTTTTTTTGTAATTCATTTTCTTACATTACGTTTAAAATTATTTCAGATTATACATAATTCGATATCTATCTTAAAACGGTACAGAATTTAATCTGTATTTTATTTTCTTATATTACGTTAAAATTATCTATATTAAAATTCTTTTATTCCCAATTATTGTATCGTACTAATAAAAAATATTTTAAATTACATAATCATACAGCATGAGCCAGAAAAGTAATCTTTAATACCTATCATTTTTAACAATCCAAACTTTATTGATATATTTTCAAATTCGTTGTAAAAGTTCAGATCTAATGTAATGTAAGCACTTACTTTTCTGCAGTTTGTAACTAACTGTTTACTCTAGAATTAAAATAACACATCTTTTAGTTTTGTTTGATTTATTTTTATCTTTAAATTTAGTATTGTGTACTCATATACATGAAAATTCATGATTAGGCAATCCATGATACATTTCATAAGTGACTTGGTTTTTAAAATTTTGTTTTGCTCTTATACCTACTGTGATTATTCGATTTAAAGTACTAATATTCACCAAGTGGCTTATAAAATGTATATGGTTTTGCTTACTCTTAAAATTTCGGGCGGTAACATATAAAATGGGCACCTTGTATTATGTTTATATTTATCCTGTAATTTTGTCCTGTTTGCTCGCATAAAATGCGCAGCATTTGTTCATTTCATTATATGTTTTCATCAGTTCCTACCACGGTGTAGTATCTATAGGTGAGAGTACGAGATGAGTTGACATAACTAGCTGGTAAAAAAGAAGCTAACGCGACCCGTTACCATTTGACAGGCGTTTGGCAGTTGGTGTGCCGCAGTGTGTCGGTTGCGGTTAAAATAAGTTCGCGTTTAAATAGAAAATGTTGTGTTATAGGATGTACAACAGGGTATGGATCAAATAAAGAGATATAGACCCGAATTTTCACCTCTTGAAGTAACGTTACTTCGGAAGTAGCGCTATTTCGATTTTTTATTTATATAATTTTATGAGTAGATAAGAATAGGTTTCATATTTTTGTAAATGAAACCTATGACATTAGAAATAAATGCTTTATACAATTTAATTTATTTTTATATCTCTCATTTTAATGTTAAAGTTGACATTTGACAGTTGAAGTAGCGATTTTTCGGAAGTAGCGCTACTTTAAGATGTAAGAATACGGACCATAGTCTTTTTAAGGTGCCAAAATGTGCGATTTTGTAGCAGCCAGCCATGGTATAACCATAGAAACAGGTACTACGATTTAGAAAATTCTGATTGAAAGATGTCAGTGTCAAGTACATGACATTATGTTTATTTTATAATTTGACTGAAATTATAGAAGCCTGTTGTATGGAATTTGTATAAAATACATACATAGAACTGACAAAAGATAAAAGGTAATGTATTGAAAATATAAAATATTGTGCGATATATAGGAATAATTTACTATTTCAAATATTTTTGTAAAAACCGGGTCGCAAAAAACCTGACATCTAGCGAAATACTGTATGAACTAACCCGGTTATTTAGCCATTCTTTGTAATACATTATACATCGTGCACTCAGCTATAGATACTACACTTCCGAAATATTATTGACAATTTTATGCAAAAAAGAATAGCCGATCGAGCTGTCGTATTTTTGACAATTCTCTATGACAGTCCCTGAGAAAACATTTCTTGTTTTTCGTATAAATTTGTCAGAAATACAGGCTGTTTCATGTAACTATGTAAGGCTTCGGAGTATGAATTCTAGACACCAACATGAAAAAAATCCCAATAAACATTGGTGCTAGAACGCTTCATAACTGAGATACCGAGGATTTATCTTAAATGAAGCATAATACTGAAATAGCAGAAAATAGTTGGCTGATGGCATTTGTTTAATTCATTTAAAATTTAAATGAGATTTAATTAATTAAAAATTCCACTTATTTCAATCCGATAATTATTTAATTATTACACCTGTTATTTAATATTTCTAATACAAAAAAGTATTGCCAAGCCTTCTGTATTTAATGAAAATGTAATATTTTAGTAATTTACCGTAGTATTTTTAAATAATACTGATTTATTTATTGAATGTAATGCCTTTCATTTTAAACACTTGCTCTGGGATTCTTTTTATAAATAATTATTTATGACCCAATACAAAAATAAATAAAAATAACCTGTTTCCTGTTTTTTTTTATTTTAATAAAATCCTGGGTACCTGTCTCTGTTAGAAAGCGTTATAGCATCAATGTTTATTGGGATTTTTCCCCCTTTTGGTATCAGAATTCATACTCCAAAGCCTTGAACTCTTATATGAAACACCTGTATATCCTGTTTGGTATTAAATGAAAAGTTTTCTGCATGGCTAAACTATAGAACTTTCAAAATTTTGACATCAACTTGACCGGCTTTTGTTTTTTACATAAAGTTGTCAGAACCATGTAGTGATTAGGATCATGTGAATTTTTTTCTGCAGGGCTGTAACAAAGAAGTGTCAACAAATAGACATCTCGGTCGGCTTTTGTTTTTGTATAAAGGTGCTAGAAATATGTCGTGTTTGGTATCAAATGAGAGGTCTGGTTACGAACTTTTAGACACAAGTGTGGAAATTTATGACAGGTTGATTGGCTTTTGTTTTATGCATAAAGTTAATTCGTTTGATAGAAGGGGGAACTTGGGTATCTGACAAGACTGTTGACGTTACCACTTTGGTTTTAAATTGTGCTTAGACAGATTGGATGTACGTATAAACTATTATAAAACACTATCGGCGGAACCCTAGGGTAAACTCGGCGAAGCCGAGCTTAGGCTAGTCCTAATACTAAACGATCAGATTCACTATCTATAGTTCTATATATCTATATATATATATATATATATTTGAATTCATCACGACGATCGCCATCCTTTGAACACCTCTACAGCCTGAATGGTGTGAGCGATTTGTGTGAAATTTGCACCAAGTTGTAGGAAATGATTGTCTCGAGGGCCCTCGTAATAACCGAAATTTCTGTAGGATTCATAGTTTTCGAGTAAAAAATTATTAAATGTTGAAAATTGGGACAGAAACAATATTATCACAGTAACGATCACAGTTTTCCTTGAAAATTTAAGACGATAAACGCTGTCATGTCATATGGTATGTCAATGTCAATGATGACAAATTATCGGTTTTCATCATTTAAATGCAACAAAAATGCTTAAGTAATATGTAAAATTGAAGAAAAAATAATGAATTAAACGAGGTAGGTATATAAAATGATTTTAAGCCATGTTTTATGTTAATTTATTATATATTTTATTTTTTAAATAGAATTTTGGAAAATGTATAAGGAAACACGTCGAAAAGGATAAGGGCAGGAATCGGTCGAAGGTACACATACAAAATTAAAAAGAAACATTGTCATTTGTCATATTTGATATGTTAATTATAAAAAATCATGAATGTCGTACCGGTTGTTCTTTTCAATACTAAAAATATTTTACTATGTAAAATTGAAGAAAAGAATGTAGGTAGGTATATATAAAAAGCACTGTAAACGTGGAAGAAGAATTGCAAAAATATGGGTATACCCTTGGAAGTACAAACAAATTACACTTTATGCTTTGCAGATGATCAAATACTTATTGCACAAGCCTACAACGATAGTGAATACATGATACGAAAATTTATAGAAGAATACCGTAGCTGAGGTCTAGAAATAAACATACATATAGCGAATGCGTAATGAGAGGCTTCCTAAACAAATACTACAGTGGACGACACCTACCGGTAAAAATAAAAGAGACCTAGAAGAAGTTGGGTAGCAGGAGTCCAAGAAGGAATAAGAGAGAGAGAGGGAGAGAGAGAATTGAATGAAGATATATGGCAAGATAGAAATCAGTGGAGAAATGGCATCGGAAGACATCGTAGAATGAAGTATATGTAATGATTTTAAGTCATGTTTATTGTTAATTTATATATTTTATTTTGTAAATAGATTTAACAAAATGTCAGGCTGAGAAAGACATAATGAATATCAAAATCGATAAATCATGCCTTAATGTTTGGAACAAGACAATTCAATAATTTTAGATGGTTTGTTTTAATCTGTTCTTTTTTGCAATTCATTTTCTTACATTACGTTTAAAATTACTTCAGATTAAACATAATTCAATAAATAAATAAATAAATAAATAAATAAATAAATAAATAAATAAATAAATAAATAAATAAATAAATAAATAAATAAATAAATAAATAAATAAATAAATAAATAAATAAATAAATAAATAAATAAATAAATAAATAAATAAATAAATAAATAAATAAATAAATAAATAAATAAATAAATAAATAAATAAATAAATAAATAAATAAATAAATAAATAAATAAATAAATAAATAAATAAATAAATAAATAAATAAATAAATAAATAAATAAATAAATAAATAAATAAATAAATAAATAAATAAATAAATAAATAAATAAATAAATAAATATATCATCACGGCATATTACCTATTGCTGGGTGTGCCAATCTGCTTTGTACGCAGATATCGGTAATGATGATGACATATTTGTACCGTGCGTGCGTTTACCAGGCGTCACCTCACG
Organism: Harpalus rubripes; assembly: GCA_963082715.1. Classification (NCBI taxonomy): domain Eukaryota; kingdom Metazoa; phylum Arthropoda; class Insecta; order Coleoptera; family Carabidae; genus Harpalus; species Harpalus rubripes. The sequence goes on from OY720463.1 coordinate 22,124,840, forward strand.
AGCACTCATTGCTGGCGTGGAGAGTGCACCATAATTGAATATCTATCTTAAAACGGTACAGATTTAAATCTGTATTTCATTTTCTTATATTACGTTTAGAATTATCTATTTTAAAATTCTTTTATTGCCAATTATTAAAAAATCTTGTCAAAGTTAACAATGCGATTAAAGTTAACAATGTTTTATGCAACTGGGCTATAATCATACAGCATAAGCCACAAAAGTAATCTTGTATACCTATGAGTCTTGCATTTTTCCTCTTTAATAACAATCCAAACTTTATTAATGTAATGTAACTACTTACTTTTCTACAGTTTGTAACTACATAATTGTTTACTTTAAAATTAAAATATCACATTTTTTGAGTTTTGCTTGATTTATTTTTACCTTTAAATTTAGTATTGTGTACTCATAGACGTGTTATTAATATTATGTTTATACAGTGTGTTAAAAAAACCTAACTCGGAGTAGGCTATGAACAGAGAAACGTGTGTTTGATCAATATTCAATTCAAAAGTCAAGTTGTCAAAGGATACAGTTTACCGTCATTCGCCGTTTTCTAATTTGAAAAGCTTTGATTTATTTGCAAAACATTTTTGACAATATTTTAAGTCAAATTGACATTTAATTAATTGACATACGTCTCTTTGTACATAGCCTACTCTGAGTTCGGAATTTCTTTGAACACACTGTATTTATCGTGTAATTAAGACATTTTGTCCTGTTTACTCGCATAAAACGCGCAGCATTTGTTCATTTCAATATATGTTTTTATCAGTTCCTACCAATCACTTTGTATACATAAGCATTTAACATGGTAAAACAAATTATTATAGAAAAAAATTATTCAAATAAAAGTTGTAGAGCATAAAATTCTACTTTCATATTAATAAACAAAATCCATTTCGCGTATGTTTAGTAACACTAGAAATTAAATATGAAAATTTTAGTTTAATAGCAGTAGCCATTGAATTAAAACAAACAGACAAACAAATGATTGATGTTTTAACTGTCAAATATTGGGACTTTTTCAATCACATAAAAAAATCTGATGTAGCCAGCACATAACCTCTCGCCAGATATTTTACCTGGTTGTACGCATAAAACGAAAAATATTTTTAAATACAAATACATATATTCATGTCTCACTACAAAATAATTATTTTAATATAAATTATGTACAATACATACATTTTCTTTATATTCAATATCCTGAATTTTTTTCTACTTTCCTTTTCTTTTTCTTTTATTCGTCATTTTTTTGCAAATTCCTTTTATATTCTTTTTTGGGTATATTCTTTTGCGTTGTTGACTTTTTATTTATTTTCATAATCTTCATAATGATGTACAAATATTTTTGACAGTGGCTTACAAATATTTTTGACAGTGACATTTATGTGTGAATTACAAACATTTGAATTTCTTGCCTTGAAGTAGTTTGATCTAAGAATTTTTACATCAAATTATTTTATATGCATTTCTTTATATCTAAATCTATAGAAGATATAATAATGAATTAATATTTATCGAATAAAGAATTTAACATTCTTTAATATAAGTATTTACATAAATTTAAGAAATAATATTTAGATGATTTTTTTCCTGTAACTACTACTTCCGGTTGTCCAATTATTACCAAAACTGACTCGACTCTTCCCATTATTGTTAGATTGAGGAATCCGTAGTTAAAAATATCTTAAGTCTTATAGTATTTGAGTTATCGTGAGTCCAACATCCACACACACACATCCACACACACACACACACACACACACACACACACACACACACACACACACACATCCAAACACACACACACACACACATACATACGGACATCATCGTAAAAATGTTATAATCGGATTCTAGGGACCTTAAAACGTGCTTATTCACTAAAATCTGGATATGCGATTTTTAGCATGAATACAATACCTCTCTTAGCGAGAGGTAATTACATATGTCATGCTGTATGTTTTAATTTTATGGCTATCACTATTTTTGTCGTGATTTTCGATATTTTCATTTGCAATTTCTGCCGTTACAAAGCATGCACAATTAATTTTTTTCTTGAATCAAATGCAGAATTTCATGTCTACAACTTTTATTTGAAGTATTTTTTCAAAAATAATTTGGAAAGCAACGCGCAAGGTAAAACTGTTTTCCCATGTTAAATGCCTATGTAACGGATTTGGGGTGCCACCTGGTATGTAGGTATGTCGAAAAATTATATTTAACTGCATTTTTTGATTATACTTCTGAAATATTATTGACAACTTTTTGCAAGAAAACGGTAGCCGACTGAGCTATCGTATTTTTGACATTTCTCCATGATAGCCCTTGACAAAACATTTCTTGTTGTTTGTCAGAAATATATTTTGTTCGGTATTAAATGAAAAGTTTTCTGCCTGGCTAAATTATAGAACTTCCAAAATTTAGACGTCAACTCGATTGTCTTTTGTTTTTCGCATAGAGTTGTCTGAACCCTGTCGTGATTGGGATCAACTGAATTTTTTCTGCTGATATGGAAGTGTTAACAATTAGACATCTCAGTTGGCTTTTGTTTTGTGCATAAAGATGTTAGAAATATGTCGTGTTTGGTATCAAATGAGAGGTCTAATTAAGGACTGTTAGATACATGTGTCAAAATTTCTGACACGTTAAATGGCTTTTGTTTTATGCATAAAGTTAAATCGTTTGAGGGAATTTGGGTATCTGACAAGACTGTTGGCATTAGCACTTTGGTTTAAAATTGTGCGTAGACAGATTGGACGTACGTATAGTCTATCATAAAACACTATCGGCGGAGCCCTAGGGTAAACTCGGCGAAGCCGAGGTTAGGCTAGTCCTAATACTAAACGATCAGATTCACTATCTATAGTTATATTCTTTAATCACGACGATCGCCAAAGCTTTGAACACCTCTACAGCCTGAATGGTGTGAGAAATTTTCGTGAAATTTGCACCAAGTTGTAGGAAATGATTGTCTCGAGTGCCCTCGTAATAACACAAATTAATAGGTTAAATTTCTGTAGGAAGCATAGTTTTCGTGTAAAAAATTCATAAATGTTTAAAATTGGATAAGTGAAACAATGTATCAAAGAAAACATGGAAAAATTTAAGACGAAGAACGCCATGTTTGACATGTCATTTTGAACCTTTAAATAGAAATATTTATGAAATGAGGATAATTTGAAAGAAGTTTATTTCATAATCATAATTTATGAGAATGGGCAATTATATCTGCACAGGTAAAATGGCCCAAAACATTATAATTAAAAATTACAAATTTTGACGGTTCATATGCACTTGGAAAATGTTGCCAAATATGTCATAAGTAACTAGGTAAAAAACAAATATTCCTAACTAGATTAATGTGAAGTTCGTACACAAGTGTGTGATCACAGTTTTCCTTGAAAATTTTAAAAAGATAAACGCTGTTATGTCATTTGGCATGTCAATGTCAATGATTACAAATTATCGGTTTTCATACTTTTAAATGCAAAGAAATGTTTCAATAATATGTAACATTAAAGAAAAGATGATGAATTTAACGAGGTAGGTATATATAATGATTTTAAGCCATGTTTTATGTTAATGTATTATATATTTTATTTTGTAAATAGAATTTTGGAAAATGTATAAGGAAACACGTCGAAAAGGATCAGAAAGGCAGAAATAATATCACAATCAGTCAAGGACTGTACAAAATTAAAAAGATAAACATTGTCATCTGTCATATTTGATATGTTAATGACAAATTATGCATGTCGTATCGAATGTCCTTTTCAATACTAAAAACATTTAAAAAATATGTAAAATTGAAAAAAAGAACGTAAGAATTAAACGAATTAGGTATATGTAAAAAAAGCATTGAAATAGTGGAAGTAAAGTACAAAAATATGGGTATATATTTGGAAGATCAAACAATTTACACCATATGCTTTGCAGATGATCAAATACTTATTGCACAAGACTACTACAATAGAAGTAAACATGTAAAACAGAATATACGTGTTTAAATGGAACCCAAAAAGATTTGGTGCTAAACACAGGACAAAGGATTAAACACTACAGAATAAAAAATAAATAATAATAAGGAATGAGGGCACCATAAAGGAACTCTGTACACAAGGAAGGAAGGCTATACCTCAACTAAATTGCATATTATTGGATCAAACTAAACTATTTCAAAAGAAATTAAAAAAGAATTTATAAAACCATTATAAAAAGCATAGTTACCTGCAATAGCAAAGTGTGGCCCCTAAAGAAAAACGCTGCAGGAATGCTCCTTGCTACGGAAATGGATTATTGGAGGAGGGCAGCAGTAAAGTCAAAAGGAGAAAAGATAAGAAACGAAAGAATAAGAGATATTATGGACATTAAAATTACTATAAGCGATGATATAAAAACAAATCAATTAAGATGGTACGGTCACGTACAGCGAATGAGTAATGGCAAAACAAATACCACAGAAGACCTAGAAGAAATTGGGTAGCAGGAGTCCAAGAAGGAATAAGAGAGAGAGGATTAAATGAAGATCTATGGCAAGACCAGTGGAGAATTGGCATCGGAAGACATCGTAGAACGTTATAAACCGATTGTATATATAGGTATGTAATGATTTTAAGACGTGTGTTTATTGTTAATTTATATATTTTATTTTGTAAATAGATTTAACAATGTAAAGGTGAGAAAGACATAATAAACATCCCAATCGACAAAGAGTACATGTACAATATCTAATACGTATTTAGAGTAAAGAATAAAAATTAAATCTTACAGGAAAATCATATAGTCTGGAACAAAACAATTAAATTTTTTTAGATAGTATGTTTTAAAATTATTTCAGATTATGCATAATTCGATACCTACCTTAAAACGGTACAGAATTAATCTGCATTTCATTTTCTTATATTACGTTAAAATTATCTATATTAAAATTCTTTTATTGCAAATTAATGTATCGTACTAATAAAAAATCTTTTAAATTACATAATCATACAGCATGAGCCAGAAAAGTCATTTTTAATACCTATGATTTTTGCATTCTTCCCCCTTAATAACAATCCAAACTTTATTGATATATTTTCAAATTCGTTGTAAAAGTTCAGATCAAATGTAATGTAAATACTTTTATGCAGTTTGTAACTAACTGTTTACTCTAAAATTAAAATATCACATTCTTTAGTTTTGTTTGATTTATTTTTATCTTTAAATTTAGTATTGTGTACTCATATACATGTTACTAATACAGGGTGCCCATTTTAAAAGTTCCTGCCTGAAAATTCATGCCTAGGCAATCCATGATACATTTCATAAGTGACTTGGTTTTTAAAATTTTGTTTTGCTCTTATACCTACTGTGATTATTCGGTTTAAAGTACTAATATTCACCAAGTGGCTTATGAAATGTTTTTGGTTTTGTTTATTCTTAAAATTTCAGGCGGAAACATGTAAAATGGGCACCCTGTATTATGTTTATATTTATCCTGTAATTGGGACATTTTGACCTCTTTGCTCGCATAAAATGCGCAGCATTTATTCATTTCATTATGTTTTCATCAGTTCCTTCCACGGTGTAATATCTATAGGTGAGAGCACGAGATGCGTTGACACAACTAGCTGGTACAAAATGACGCTAACGCGACCCCTTACCATATGATAGGCGTTTGGCAGTTGGTGTGCCGCAGTGTGCCGGTTGCGGTTAAAATAAAGTTCGCGTTTAAATAGATAATGTTGTGCTATAGGATGTACAACAGGGTATGGATCAAATAAAGAGATATAGAGCTCTTGAAGTAGCGTTACTTTGGAAAAAACGCTATTTCGATTTTTTATTTATTTTATTTTATGAATAGATAAGAATAGGTTTCATATTTTTGTAATTGAAACCTATAACAGTTGAAATAAATGCTTTTTACAAATTAATTTATTTTTATATCTCTAATTTTAATGTTAGTTGACATTTGACAGTTGAAGTAGCGATTTTTCGGAAGTAGCGCTACTTTAAGATGTAAGAATACGGGCCATAGTCTTTTTAAGGTGCCAAAATGTCTGATTTTGCAGCAGCCAGCCATGCTATAAACATAGAAACAGGTACTACGATTAAGAAAATTCTGATTGAAAGATGTCAGTGTCAAGTACATGACATAATGTTTATTTTATAATTTTACTGAAAATATAGAAGCCGTCTGTATGGAATTTGTACAAAATACATACATAGAACTGACAAAAGATTAAAGGTAACGTATTGAAAATATAAAATATTGTGCGTTATATAGGAATAATTTACTATTTTAAATATTTTTGTAAAAACCGAGTCGCAAAAAGCCTGACATCTAGCGGCATACTGTATGAACTAACCCGGTTAGTTAGCCATTCTTTGTAATACATTATACATCATGCACTCAGCTATAGATACTACACTTCCGAAATATTACTGACAATTTTATGCAAAAAACGATAGCCGATCGTGCTGTCGTATTGTTGACAATTCTCTATGACAGTCCCTGAGAAAACATTTCTTGTTTTTCGTATAAATTTGTCAGAAATGTTACTATGTAAGGCTTCGGTAGTATGACCAACATGAGAAAAAAATCTTAATAAACATTGGTGCTTGAACGCTTCATAACAGAGATATCGAGGATTTATCATAAATGTAGCGTAATACTGAAATAGCAGAAAATACTCGTAGTTGGCTGATGGCACTTAATTCATTTAAAATTTAAATGAAATTTAATTAATTAAAAATTCCACTCATTTCAATCCGATAAGTATTTAATTATTACACCTGTTATTTAATATTTTGATAATATTTCTAACACAAAAAAGTATTGCCAAGCCTTTCGTATTTAACAAAAGTGTTATATTTTAATAATTTACCGTAGTATTTTAAATAATACTGATTTATTTATTGAATGTAATGGCTTTCATTACGAACACTTGCTCTGGGATTCTTTTTATAATTAATTATTTATGACCCAATACAAAAATAAATAAAACTAACCTATTTCCTGTTTTTATTTTTTAATAAAATCCTGGGTATCTCTATTAGGAAGCGTTATAGCACCAACGTTTATTAGGATTTTTCCCCCTTTTGGTATCAGAATTCATACTCCTACGCCTTACACTCTTATATGAAACATCTGTATATCCTGTTTGGTATTAAATGAAAAGTTTTCTGCATGGCTAAACTATAAAAATTTCAAAATTTTGACATCAACTTGACCGGCTTTTGTTTTTTTACATAAAGTTGTCAGATTAGGATCAAGTGAATTTTTTTCTGCAGGGCTATATCATAGAAGTGTCAACAAATAGACATCTCGGTCGGCTTTTGTTTTTGTATAAAGGTGCTAGAAATATGTCGTGTTTGGTATCAAATGAGAGGTCTGGTTACGAACTTTTAGACACAAGTGTGGAAATTTATGACAGGTTGATTGGCTTTTGTTTTATGCATAAAGTTAATTCGTTTGATAGAAGGGGGAACTTGGGTATCTGACAAGACTATTGGCGTTACCAATTTGGTTTTAAATTGTGCGTAGACGGGTTGGATGTACGTATAAACTATTATAAAACACTATCGGCGGAGCCCTAGGGTAAACTCGGCGAAGCCGAGCTTAGGCTAGTTACCATACTAACTTGTCAACAACGGTCTACAAAATGTAAATAAAATGAAAATGAAAGTATAATATTCTTCATTAATACATACAGATAACGTTAGTGTATCGTTCTAAATACTGTTTAGTTTATTCTAAAATAATAAACACGATCAATAAAGCACATAGTTTGAATATTTGTCATAATCAAATAATTTTTCTGTTAACCATAGCATTCTAAAAGTAGCATTAATGAGAGAATTTCAAAAAATAATATTTATTAATAATGACTTCATTTTCTGAAATCGATAAACTATTTAACAAACCACGAATGAATCATAGCAAGCCTTGGATGTGTTAAAATCCGGGCTCATTTCAAAGCGACATCTGCGGCAGTTATGATATACGTAACATTCCTAGGTACACTATTGTTCACAAAACATGACTATTCAAGGTCATTTATGAGCGAAATATTTATAGGTACATTTAACTGAAAAAATAAATGTGCTTTATTTGAAAATTTATATTTTTTCAAATAATGCTTTTCACAAAATTTTATCTTATTTTTGTATAAAACAAAAATATGGTCGACATAAACCATAAAGTAATAATTTGATTTAAATGTCAACGCCACTGGATAAAAATTAGTACAGAGGCCAGTATAGTAGATAATTACATGTCTGCAACTCTACGACATACATCACTGCTAGTGTTTTACAAAAATCAAAATATACTCTTGACTTTGTCTTTATTTTGTCTTGTAATCAAGACGAAGACAAGAAGTATTTTTTATTTCACAAGACAAGAAAGTATCATCAAGAATCAAGATTTCTTGTCAAGGAATCTTGAAAATACATTTAAATCTTTAAATGTCATTTTTTTGCGATTTATGCTATATTATAAATATTTAAGATTATTAAGTTTTCTATGGGATGCCCGCTGTCGCAGCCACGCTGCGAGAGAGCGAGTGTCTATTTATAACGATGACGCAATCGCGCTAGTAGCCGAGCGATGTAAACAGACTGGTTGTGACCTGATTAATTACTTCCGGTCGCATGAACCTTTTGTGTTCATTGTTATTATGCGGTCGATTATTCTAGGCTTTTCTAGAAAATAATGGCAGCTGTATATAAGGGGCGTAGCTATACTCGAGGGACACACAGTCATATTCAGAGACACAGTTCGTTAGTTACATACAGTGACACAGTTAGTTAGTTAGTTAGTTAGTTAGTTAGTTAGTTAGTTAGTTAGTTAGTTAATTAGTTACATGGAGAGACATAGAGATGTTCATATAGAGTGTTAGTGAGTTTGAGAAGCACAGCAGTATCGTGGTAAGCGTATGCAGTTGGTGTCGAGTAGGTACTCGGGAGATTACTGGTATACTGGGATAGCTGTGGATGTGAATACTCGGTAGTGTTGACGAGTATTAGGAAGCTATAGTGTACAAGGCCACTAACGGCGAGTCTGGAAGTTACTGATATATTGGGATAGCTGTGAAAGTGAATACTCGGCAGTGTGGACGAGTATTGTGAAGCTAGGTATACAAGGACAGTAATAGCGAGTTGGAGTGGCTACTCGGCATTGGTGTTGAAGAATTGTAGCATACAGAAGTTGATGATACTGAGGCTGTGGAAGGAGCAAGTTAGTTATATAAATAGATAGACAGTGAGGTGACAGGTGTGACTTCTGTCCGAGCAGTTGAATATACAGACGCTGTTGAGTCAGTTGAGTATATAGACGCTGTGGAGGTCGGTAGGCGGACAGTTGAATATGATACAAGTATATAGTGATATAAATAAAGTGATATAAATATCGCGTAAACTGTCTTCAAGGATCTGCAACAAACCGGCAGTCTAAGATTGGAACGCATAGTGAAATAAATAATTAGTAATATCGTGGAAATAAATAGTAGTGTTAGTGGTTAAATAAATAGTGTTAGTGTTATATAGTTAATTATAGTTTTAATCTTAATTAGTTTTTAATAATTGTTTAATATAATTAATAGTAACTTTCTTTATAGTTTAATAAACACTTAATTTTAATTAGTAATAATTGTCTAATATTTACACTTCACCCAGATAAATATAAAAACGTTACAAACTTGATACTTTTTCCATATATTTTTAAATAAATTTATAAAATTAACTATTTTAAGTACTGTAGGGTATGATTTATTATATACAGTACAAACACAACTGCTTGGTTGTAGAAATATTTAAATACATTTACCGACAATGTGAACATTATTCCATTATATTTTTTTTACTGTAACATATATAAACAAAAACTATTTTTTAAATAATATGCTGTGGCATATATTAATTTTGAAGTTTCGTAATACATATTTAATTTTCTGATTTCTGAAACATCTCAATTACTGTGGGGCCTCTAATGTCTCGGGACTCGTGTGCCCGGCATATCTTATGTGAAATGAAAGAAATATAATAAAAATTAAATGACGAGAGGTATTGTGCTGTGCTGGCCACATCATATTTTTATTAAATTTGAGAGGGAGAAATATTATTTTGGGATAAAATCGATTCCGAATCTAATTTTTTCTTCTTTGCCCACTTATTATTTTAAATAAAAATACGGAATATTGAAATAACACAATAAATAAATAAATAACCAATGAACAATATCTAGTAAATCCATTTTATGCGCGACGCGACCATCAAAATAACATTATTTGACTGAAATGGACAAGGACAGACGCAGACGCCGTTACATTTGACCTTACACCTTACGGATTGGATAAAGCGATAGAGAAAGGGGATTCCCCTAAAATGTCAAGAAATATCAAGAATTCTTGAATCAAGACAAGAATTACGTCATCAAGAAACGAGCAAGACAAGATATTTTTATTTTGTTGTCTTGAAAATTAAGAGAAGAAATGATCATCAAGACAAGATTTATTATCTTGATGAAACACTAGTTACTGCTACTTTTAGTGTGTTAAAAAGTAATGTTATTATTTACGTATACCTGTCACACCCCACGAATTATTAATTAAATACGTCAAATAATCTCTCTCTTTCGAATACAAAATGTTGCTAAGCTACTAAGTGCTGTCGTGAAATTACAGCATTAATTTACACTTGTGAATTTACACAATGATGATGCTGATGAAGAATTCGAATGTGATAGGTTTAAGGTTTAACCCACCAAAATACTGTGATTTACTCATAATTAGATGATAGATTATGAGTGGAATTGTGTAAGCAAACGATTTTTTATTTTTGCACGATTGGATTTTTTTAAAGGTTTACCGACAGGGTTTTCACGGCAGTAGGTTTTATTTACAAACGGATGTGACTAGAGTTCCAAACGTGGGATTGTGTTCAAAAAAATTAAAATACCGGAAAGACGTGGCCGATCAATTATCACGATGAGGCGTGAAGAAATGTTAAAGACACGAACGCGGGACCATTTTTGAACATCATACTTAGCTAATATATTTCTCTAAATACAACAACAATAACCTACTGAGACCAGCAGAATCCATTGGCGGCGCTGTAAGCGCACCTGTCATGGCGGACAGTAGGACATGTCAGTTTTGTTTACATTTTGAAAGCATGAATTTTGTGTGGTGGTTATAAAATGTTACTAGTATATTAAAACGTAAGTTACAGAAGGCAACGTATTCTAACACGAGTACCAAAAACGATCACGAGCACGCAGCTGCGAGTGGGCAAACGAACGAGCGCTGGAATTGCCTTCTGTAACGTGTTTTATACAATTTGCTCTGTTGAGGCTTTCATTTACATATTTTTTATAATATTTTTTGACAGTTTCCATCAAGGAATTTTTTTGGTAGAATTAATAGGTTGGTGACAGTGATTTTTGCTTTTTATTTTGTCCGTTGCCTAGATATTTAGTACATTTATTGCAGTTATGCCAATCTCAAATAACAAAATATTACAAAAAATCGTTTAAGAATGAAGCTTCTTTTAACATCAATATGCTTGCTAGAAAGTGACATTCTAATTCCGAAACAGAGAAAATGTATTTAAAGAAATTGCATAAACCACGCATCTTCCAGTTTTTAATGTTTTCTAAATGATATCCCGTACAGACACGTACACACTACAAATTACTGATCGGTAAGTGATACACATCACTTACCGATCTGGAGGCAGAAGGGGTAAGTAAAAAAAACAAGAACTTTAAAGTGACAATTAAATTTTTTAATATAAATAATTTTTAAATCTTATTTTTTACCTCCCGCTACCCTTGGTAAGGGAGGTATAGGGATCGTGATGAAAATCGCATATCGAGATTTTGCTAAATGACCACGTTTTAAGGTACCTACTCTAACTGAAATACTATCATTCACAAAATTTGGAAACCTTGTAGGTATTTCGAACTTTTTCTATAATGGAAAGAGTCCATTAGATTTTGGTATAAATCGGATAACACTTTACTAGAATCTCAAAATAGGTTTTCTTCCAAAAATACTTTTAAATGTTATTTTTCGGGATTAATGTTATTATAAAAATTAAAGATTATTAAATTTTCTGACTGACAGTTAATGTCACTGTCAAAGAACTAATCCTTTCAAATTAATAACAATAACGTTTTAAAAAGAAAAGAGTAAATAGAACTCTAGTTATATGGAATGGATCTTAATACAGTTTCCTCAATGACTAAATATGTAAATAAATAAATAAAATAAATATATCATCACGGCTTATTACCTATTGCTGGGTGTGCCAATCTGCTTTGTACACAGATGCGGTAATGATGAAATATTTGCACCGTGCGGGCGCTTACCAGGCGTTACCTCACGGGCACTCATTGCTGGCGTGGAGAGTGCACCACAGGGGTCAATTTTGTGCCATATAAAATTTGAAAATATTTGGCGTCGGTCGGGATCGAACCCGGTTCCCCAGATTCGCGACCTGACACTCAGGCACGCGGCCACGAGACCCCATATATATACAAGGTGTTTCCTTTAAAACAACCAGCGCTTTTTTGGGCGAACTAACAACTTTAGAGAAAAATGTTTTATACCAAAATCAAGATTAAGAGGATAATGTAGCAAATGTAACAAACCGAATATTTAACCAGTGGTTCTCAAACGGTAGAACAAAATTATATTTTTTTAAATGGCACCCTATATAATTTTTTAGCCCTTTAAATAGAATATTATTTTCTGATTTCAACGATATAAGTATAGCATAGGGTTGTATAACAATTATTTCGAGAAAAATGGTATTAAAAACTAGAAATAATGTAATAAAAAATGGGTTTACTACTAGCGTAACTAAGCAACAGACGTATCAATACCTGTGTATTGCATAGCCTATTGTAATATAACATTATTTTTAATACAATTTTTCTCGAAATAATTGTCATACAACCCTATATCATATTTATATCGTTGAAATCAGAAAAAAATTCTCTATCTAATGGGCTAAAAAATTATATAGGATACCATTTAAAAAAATATAATTTTGTTCTGCCGTTTGAGAACCACTGGTCGAATTTTTGGATTGTTATTATTAATAAATTAACCCCTTATTCTTGATCATTTCTTGTATATAACATTTTTTTCTAAAGTCATTAGTTCGCCCAAAAAAGCGCTGGTTGTTTTAAAGGAAACACCCTGTATATATATATATATATATATATATATATATATATATATATATATATATATATATATATATATACTTACATATTTAAAAAAAAATAATAATAAATATGTATATGGCCAGTTCCCGAAACGTCCAAAAATATAAATAACATATAATTCTAAACAAGGAATTGTCATTTATACCTACCTCTAGAAGGCGGAACTTAGCACGCGATATATAAATAATTTCCGAGGTACCTGAGCACCATAACATAATTAAAAAATCTGATGTGGCCAACACCGAACCTCCCACTATATAATTTTTATTCATTTAAATATATATATATATATATATATATATATATATATATATATATATATATATATATATATATATATATATATAAGGAGAAATGTCAGTGGGTAGTTCAGTGTTTTTAATTTTAGGGCTAAATAAAAATGTTGATTCTTTGAGAATTTAGTCAAGCTTTCGCCTTTTTATTTAAGGCTTCCTCAGGACTCTGTAAAGTTACAGTTTTAAATACAGTAATGTTGATAATTATACAGTATTATATGTTCTACTTACAATTAACATGAAGTAATTTTAAAAAATAAGTACACTTAAACATAGAAAGATATTTGTTTTATGATGTTTAGAAATACAGGTTATAATGGTTTCTGTTTTTAGCGCATGCTATGTAAGGACTAGTGTTGGTGTGTGAAAGCGGGAAAATTTTTTGAAATTTAAATTTCGTAAATCCTTATTTTTAGAGATTGGTGCAATCATAACAACACTCAAGTTATATCATTCATAATGTTTATTGGATTTCTTCCGCGGTGCTTTATATTTTGTATTAAATTGAACAGGTTGCAGTATATAGGGCTCAGGTTATCAATGTCTGTCTTTTTATTCATTGTATTGTCAGATGTTTTTATATGATACATTTCTAAGAAAGAGCGTTTGTTATAATTTTTTTCTCCGGCTCTAATATTTTAGTATTTTCGAAGTCTATAGTGTGTTTTGTGAGTTTTGAATGCTGTGCCAGGGATGTTGAGTCTGGTTTATGTTTTATGTCACTTTTGTGAGATGTTAATCTGCCTGAGAGTTGTTTCGATGTATGACCTATGTAATTTAGGTTACAATCTTTACATGGTATACTATAGATGACATTAGAACTTTGTTTAATAGGTGTTGGCTCTTTTAGTTTTGTAAATAATGTTTTTATGCCGTGCAGCTTTTCTTTGCTATTTTAACTGAAACGTCTGAAACTATATTTATTCACAATCGGTTAGTAATATGACGATTTCTGACTTTTAAAAAGTTGGGAAGTTAGTTATTGTTAACCTCATATTCCAAGAGGTTGGAAAGTATAACGTGAATATAGCTGGGGTTGGAAAGTTGACACTTTCCAACCTCAGCTATACTCACGCTATACTTTCCAACCTCGAGGCGGGAAATAGCTGCCCCCGCTTTGAGAGATCAATGCGTATCAATGATGGGTATTTACATATAAACAAAGCATCTTTACAATTTATATGATAAAAATATGGAATAAATTTGTAAATAATACAAGTAATGAATGAAATCAATATTTAAGGTTAGAAATTAAAGTGACAGTTCATGTGACAAATGAACAATCTCAGACCATTCGTTTGTTTATGTTAGGTTATTATTATTTAAATATCAAATATTAATTTTTTATTTCAGATTGTGAATAAAATAGTATACAAACCTCGGTGAAAAGTTTCATTGTCTCGGGCTATAGTTAACCTCGGCGCTTCGCGCCTTGGTTAATTATTATCTTCACCCTCGACAATGAAACACTTTCCACCTCGGTTAGTAATATACTATTATAATTTTGAGGGTAATATTCCGTATGAATGGTAAAGAACAATATTTTATATTATTATTGGACTCTACTTGTATGTTGGTTTCTACTCTAGGCGGTTGATCATTAAATAATATTCTATTTAGAAGATTTTTTGGGTAGCCATTTTGTAATAACACATCTCTCAATCGTGCCAGACTTTGGTCATGTAAACTTGGGTGTGTGATTTTTACAACCCGGTTTTTTAGTCCTCGAACAACGTTTATTTTCATTTGTTTTGGTTGATCCGAATGGTAGTGTAGACAACGTTGTGACGAGATTGGCTTGACATACCAATCTAATACTGTATAATTGTCAACATTACTGCATTTAAAACTGTAACTTTACAGAGTCCTGAGGAAGCCTTAAATAAAAATTTGATGTGGCCAACACATAACCTCTCGCCAGATATTTTACCTGATTGTACGCATAAAACGAAAAATATTTTTAAATACAAATACATATATTCATGTCTCACTACAAAATAATTCTCACAAATATTTGCAAAATCTATGGGATATTTTAAAATAAATTATGTACAATACATACATTTTCTTTATATTCAATATCCTGAAATTTTCTTTTTCTGCTTTCCTTTTCTTTTTCTTTAAATTCGTCATTTTTTCGCAAATTCCTTTTATATTCTTTTTTACATATATTCTTTTGCGTTGTTGACTTTTTTTTATTTTCATAATCTTCATAATAATGTACAAATATTTTTGACAGAGGCATACAAATATTTTTGACAGTGAAATTTATGTGACAATTATAAACATTTGAATTTCTTGCCTTGTAGTAGTTTGATCTGAGATTTTTTACATCAAACTATTTTATATGCCTTTCTTTATCTCTAAATCTATAGAAGATATAATAATGAATTTATATTTATCGAATAAAGAATTTAACGTTCTTTAATATAAGTATTTACATAAATTTTCGATAAATAATATTTAGATGATTTTTTTCTTGTAACTACTTCTTCCGGTTGTCCAATTGTTACCAAAACTGACTGGACTCTTCCCATTATTGCTAGATTGAGGAATCCGTAGTTAAAAATGTCTTAAGTCTTATAGTATTTGAGATATAGTGAATCCAACATCCACACACACACACACACACACACACACACACACACACACACACACAAACACACACACACACACACACACACACACACACACACACACATACATCCACACACACATACGGACATCATCGTAAAAATGTTATAATCGGATTCTAGGGACCTTAAAACGTGCTTATTCATTAAAATCTGGATATGCGATTTTTAGCATGAATAGAATACCTCTCTTAGCGAGAGGTAAAAAGGCGAAAGCTTGACTAAATTCTCAAAGAATCAACATTTTTATTTAGCTCTAAAATTAAAAACACTGAACTACCCACTAACATTTCTCCCTAAAAATGAAATAGTGGGAGGTTTGGTGTTGGCCACGTACGCACGCACTCACACACACACACACACGCACATACGCACACAAACACGCACACACACATGCACGCACGTACGTACGCACGCACGCACACACACACACACACACGCACGTACGCAAACGCACGCACGCACATAGACAGACACACACGCACGTAAGCACGCACGCACTCACACACACACGCACGCACGCACACACACACGCACGCAGGCACGCACGTACGTACGCACGCACACAAACGCACGCACACACACACGCACATACGCACGCACACAAACGCATGCACACCCACACGCACGCACATAGACAGACAGACACACACACGCACGCACGCACGCACGCGCACACACACACGCACGCACATACGCACGCACACACAAACACGCACGCTCACACACACACGCATGCACGCACATACGCTCGCACACAAACACGCACGCACGCCAGCAAGCACGCATGCGCACACTCGCACGCACGCACGCACACGCATGCTCGCACGTACGCTCACACACACGCACGCACGCAAACGCACGCACGAACGCATGCACACATACGCACGCACATATGCACGCACATACGTACGCACGCACATACGCACGTACACACACACGCACGCACAAAGAGACATAAACGCACGCACGCATGCACGCACACATGCACGCTCACACACACACGCACGCACACTCAAACACGTACGCACGCACGCACACACACGCACGCTTACACACACACGCACATACGCACGCACGCACACACAAACACGCACGCACGCACGCTCACACACACGCACGCAGAGAGAGAGAGAGATCATCGTAAAAATAGTAAAAACGTGTTGTGGGGACTTATTTACTAAAAAAGCACCATCACATTTTCGTTACGATTACATTACCTCCCTTATTTCCGGTATGACGGAGGTAAAAATAATAATAATTTTAAGAACATAATTAATTCATATAGGTATACGAGTAAATTTAAAATATACAAATAACGGTTTGTAATAGGGGATTACAGCGCAATCGAACTAAGAGAAATTAGTAAACAATAGTAAAAGTATATGCTTAATAGTGAATATTAATAAAGAAATAAAATGATATAATTGAAATACTTCGGAAATAAGGGGATTTTTTGTTTTAGCAGCTCGTCACTCATTTGAATTCCATATATATTATTTTGATTGGGGGTTCAAAGACCACATATATATATATATATATATATATATATATATATATATATATATATATATATATATATATATATATATATATATATATATATATACGAATACCGAGTTAGGGGGTAGAGTCTATTGCCAATGGAAATAGACATATTCAAATAGCGGATACGTGGCTACCAGTCCAGTAATGCAATTCTCAAACAGTTTTTATTTGAATATAAATTTTTTGCATTAAACTTAATAATTTTGATACACTTGCAATTATAAAGCATGTAGACTTGTACAGTGTTATAATATTAATTTGTTTTTTATAAATATAATTTAAAAATAGCATATATTTCAAGAACATTTTAGATCTACGAAAAAAAAACAGTTTTATATAAAAACTTATATTCGTGACGTCATATCTATATTTTCAAACTTCGAGGGACCATAACTCGCTTCTTAATATTTGTCACCGGATTTTCACCAATAGTCTTTCTGTTAATTAAACTTTCTGATAAAATTATATATAAAAAAAATGGTGGAATCCCCTTTCATTTGTTCCTTAATCATTTTCAATTGTTTCACCCACGAAAATAATATATGTTTTATTTATATTTAAAACAAAAAAATGTAAACTTGATATGCAATGTGTTTCTAAACAAGTGTCACAAATTTTAAGGGTATACAGAATGTGCCAGGACGAGTTTACGCTATCGTTATTTTAAAAACTATTCAATATTATTTTACGAAAATAGAAATGTAGGGGTTTTTTGACATTTCATCTAAAATATTTTCAAAACAGTAGCACTTCCGGTTTAACCGGAAGTATACGCTAATTTTCTTATTTTAAATGGAATGCTATATTTTTTACCATTGAATTTAGCAGAAAATTTTACATTTGAAACCATAAAACTCACCACTCAACCACTTCCGGCGTAATTAAACTTTTTTGATTTTTTCACTAATAATGGCCACTTTTCTATCACTCTATATCTCGAGAATGGAAACGAATTTATATAATCTGTAAAAACCATTTTATAAAGAAAGATTTTTTTTACATTAACAAATTAAAAATTGACAATTTTTGAAAATTGTAATTTCTAAGTGAACGTAAAATTGAAGTTAGCAAAATTCAAAAGAACAATTTTTAAATGGAACATCCCATTTTTATTATTTAAATGAAATCTTTGTTAAAAAATGTTGAAAGTTGATAGATTTTTAGTAAAATGGAAAATATTTTTACGAGAATCTATATTCAACAAATACATATAGATATATTAAATTTACTTACACGCCCTCTTCTTTTTAGATTCTCGACAGTCCATATCTGCGCAGTTTATTTCAAATGAGTTTGTTGCTGATACTGAATAAATGAAACAACAGTGGTGGGTAAAGGCCCCACCATGCATCGTCACGCTAAATACGCCAGGCCCGCGAACGGTAAAATCTTGCAAATATTACTATTATAGGGTTGCCAGATTTATAATTTCACAATAAGAGATGGATTCAAAATTTGTGAGAAAAAAAATTTTTTTTGTTAATTTTCAAGGCCAACGATGTTTTAATGTAAAGTAAGATAATATAGAGTTCTTTACAATGAAGCAAATTTAACAAATTCTTAATTATTTAAATCGGATACAAGTCAGATACTAATAATTTATTTTATTGTAAGAAAACATTTACATAAATAGTACATTAAAATAAAAAATTAACATAAAATTAAGAAAAATTCTATAACATACGTAACATTGTCAGTCTTAAATGTTTTATTTTTACCTCCCGCTACCCTTGGTAAGGGAGATATAGAGATCGTGCTAAAAATCGCATATCGTGATTTTGGTAAATGGCCACGTTTTAAGGTCCCTAGAATCCAAATTTAACATATTCACGATGATGTCTGTATATGTGTGTGTGTGTGTGTGTGTGGATGCTCCACTTTTAACTCAAATACTATCATTCAGAAAATTTTGAAATCTTGTATTTCGAACTTTTTCTGTATTGGAAAGAGCCCATTAGATTTTGGTGAAAATCGGATAACTTTATTGTATTTTAATAACTAAAATGAATAGGACTTAAGTTCATTTTTACTCGAAATGACTTCCCAACAAACTGCTAAGTTTTGTAACAACAGTGTTCCAATAAATACATAAATATTTTGGAATGTACAGGCTGTCTCATTTTCGATGTATTTTTAAGTTATCTTAGGTAATATTAACGATAGATCAAAACCGTTTTCGAGAAAAGTTTAATAGTCACCACAGGAATTTTCGATCTTCTTTTGTTTCTAAGCTACAGGCAAAAACTCGTTTTTCGTTCATTTTGAAAATATATCATATCTTATTTATTATGATAG
The DNA here is from genome assembly GCA_963082715.1 of Harpalus rubripes. Classification (NCBI taxonomy): domain Eukaryota; kingdom Metazoa; phylum Arthropoda; class Insecta; order Coleoptera; family Carabidae; genus Harpalus; species Harpalus rubripes. Next base: position 22,144,840 of record OY720463.1, read on the forward strand.
AGAAAAATTGTTTTTACAAAAAAATATCATTTTTTAGGTAGAATAAAACGGCGTAATTAGATTTTTTTAAACTTAATAATTCCCGAGATATAACACAAACATATGATTTTTTTAAATGGGAACCTATGTTGAAAATAATCCCATCTTTTTGCTTATTTTATAAGCTGTTCAATAATATATAACAAGTTTGCATTCTTTTGTTTTAAACATGAATAAAAGATGAATTATTAATTTATTGGGGTGAAATAATAGTATTTTATTTTAATAGTATTTGTTTTAGTTTTACTCATTTTTTCAATTTATATATTATATATATATATTAAATCAATTTCTTCGGATTAATAATAATAATAATAATAATAATAATAAAAATAATAATAATAATAATAAAAATAATAATAATAATAAAAATAATAATAATAATAATAATAATAATAATAATAAAAATAATAATAATAATAATAAAAATAATAATAATTATAATGATAACAATAATAATAATAATAATAATAATAATAAAAATAATAATAATTATAATAATAACAATAATAATAATAATAATAATAATAATAATAATAATAATAATAATAAAAATAATAATAATAATAAAAATAATAATAATAATAATAAAAATAATAATAATAATAATAATAATAGGTAATAATAATAAAAATAATAATAATAATAAAAATAATAATAATAATAATAATAAAAATAAAAATAATAATAATAATAAAAATAATAATAATAATAATAATAAAAATAGTAACAATAATAATAATAAAAATAATAATAATAATAATAAAAATAATAATAATAATAATAATAATAATAATTTATTCATGCACTTAAGTACATAGGATTAGGTTCACAGACGTGATTTTCAACCTATCTAATATAAAAATACAAGAAATTTAAACAATCTAAATTATTAATTAACATCACATCAATAGAAATAAATACATACACAATAATTTTTTCAATTTAAATATACACGTATACATCTTATAGATAAACAGATATATAAAATAAAAAAAACTTAATGTTACTAATTTAGATAATTTAAAATATATATTTTTTAAATTTCAATACATTATATAACATTTTAGACATTAAGACAATTTACAAATATACAGGTACAATAAATTTAAAAAGAAATGTGTTATACTTTGGTACATAATAATATAATAAATAAGTAAATTAAATAAATAAGAGTGAATGAAAAACGTGAATAAAAAACGTATCACCGAATTCGCAAAAAAAAGATTTAAAAAAAAACGTAGTATAAAACCGAATGAGCAACTTCAATCTTGTTTATATTGCTGTTTGACAGTGCATTTCAGTTGGAAGGTGAAATAAATTATTCGCACAGTCTGAGTAGAATTCAGGGACATTGTAATATTCTTTTTGAATTAGTATGTGTTTTATGGTCTTTATAAGTGCATTATGAGACCCATTTTTTAGATTATGAGGTAGGGCATTGAAAATTTTTACGCCAACATATTCGCAAGTGTTTTCAAATGCTTTTTTTCTATGTTTGGGGACACGTAAAGTTATATGGCTCTGCCTGGTTGAATATGGTGAGTATAGAGGTGTAAATTTGTTTATATTTTTAAGTACAAATTTTATTATTTCTAGTATGTATATAGAGGGTACTGTGTCACAGCCAACTCTAATGTCGATAAATAGTAATTTAACTAACCCAAAAATAATGGGTTAAGAATAAATTTGAGAACAAAATTAATAGATATAGAATCAAAATAAAAAATGATGATCTGTAATAAAAATTTTCATTTGTTTCTTAATAATTTCCGATATTTTCACCTCAATAAAGTAATAATTCGCCTCTTATTAATGTTTAAAACAAAAGAATGCAGACTTGTTATATATCATTGAAAAGCTTATAAAATAAGCAAAAAGACGAGATTATTTTGAATACAGGTTCTCATTTAAAAAATCATAAGTTTGTGTTATATCTCGAGAATTATTAAGTTTAAAAAAAACTAATTACGCCATTTTATTCTCTATAAAAAACCGGTAAAAAATTTGTTAAAACATTTTTTCTCTAACTATCACAACAAATAAGATATGAGATATTTTCAAAATGAGCACAAAACGAGTTTTTGCCAGTAGCTCAGAAATAAAAGAAGATCGAAAATTCCTGTGGTGACTTTTAAACTTTTCTCGAAAAGTTTACCTTGGAATGTGCAAACGGTTTTGCTCTATCATTAATATTACCCAAGATACATGGAAAACATCGAAAATAAGACTCTGTACACTGGGATGAAAATGACCTGAGAATAACCTTTTATACCTATTTCAAATACATGTGGAAATCATGAAACCCTACAGACGGTAATTTTGTTTGTTCCTGACATAAATACCTACTTGCCTCTTCTTATGAAATTTCTACTGATTTTTGAGTACAGAATCATGTAAGTTAAATACATAAATATAATTACAGTAATCATGTGCAAATTCAAAGAATACAAAAGTAAATACCCTTAACGATACGAATAAATCGTTATTACCGAAATTTGTGAATAAAATCAAATTAAAATCCTCCAGAACTGGGTAATAAGCCGAGATTATATATTTATTTGCTTATTATTAATTCATATTTTTCGAAACAATGAAAACTTGTATCAAGGTAATATTTAAAAGAAAATGCTCTCCTTGTCGGTACATTGTTATTGTCTATTATACCTGTCACAGAGAAGATCGGTTTATTAGGGCTACATTAGGGGTTGAGCTAAAAATAGCATTGAAAATCTTTCAATATAAATATACATATCCTCAAACAGAAATTGTCTCGTCTCTATCGGAGCATGTCGCGCAATCGACAACCATTCCATCGAATAGCCGTAACATCGAAAAACCGTTGTATCGAAAGTCGCCACGTCGACACATACCCTCCACCACAGGCCGTAGCTACGAAAACCGTCAAATCGAAAGTCGACATCACCCCCCACCACTGACCGTAGCAACGGTAGCTGCCACATCGAAAATGTCACGTCCACATCACCCGCCACCTAAACGCCACTAAGCCTTTCAAAGCGTTAATTCAGCTGACACGCTATAACCACAGTATAAGGAAGAGACAGTAGCGACACTTCGAGGCGGCACCTTTGATGTTGTTGTATCAAAATAAATATGGGCGGCCATATGGTATGGGGTGAGCGAAGCCGGCAAATTTGAAATCTTATGACAGACAAGAAATGAGCAGTGCGACGTGGCGATAGTGTTTAGGTAATGCAGAGTTGCTGTCGATAGTTGAGAAATCGGGTAGGTTTTATATAGATGATCATGTTACCGTTTATCATAAATTTTTATTAATTGTGCAATAAAATATTTCTTTTTATTATTTTTTTCAGATTTAAAATTTCTGTTTATAAATTTTAAAGAATAAAATAACCGCATCCTAAAATACAAATTTACCAAATAATGTTTAGAAAAGTGTTCACATGGATGGTCAAATATTATTCTATTCACATTTGAAACAAAACGTTGAATAATGTTATTTTGCGTATAAAATGTTTAAAAGTTTTGAATAAATTTTTTTCCTACTTATACCGTGCTATTACATTGTTTGTGCTTCATATTATATACGTTAGATGACACCGCCATGTATGTCATGGTATTTACTCAAATGATTAAATGGAAGAAAATAACTATTTTTATCAAAAAATTTAATGTTACAAAATATAAAACAGTTAAACATTATATGATAGACTGAACAAATATATGTGTGTATTATAAAATAGTACAGGTATCTAATATTGTATGTGTACATATGTTTCAAAATAGGTGAAATATTTACCATTTTATTTTATAATGCAGATTTAAAAATTTATTTTAAATGTTAGAGAAAAACAGAAACACACATGCTGTTAGAATTGTTTTAAAATTTACACTCTCTCACTATTAAAAACTAGATTGAAATAAGGAATAAAAATCCACACTCGGTAGGTTTTAAAAAATTTAAAAGATTCTTTATTGCAATATCGGCGTTGCTTCCATCATCCGAAGAATTACAAGAATGAATTTTAAAATTCCGAATGCCTACGCAGGGAGGTTAAACATAGTTCAAAGATTAAAGAATTCTAGGGAATGCCGAGATTAAAGAATTCAGAATCGGAGATGGACAAATGGTTAACTGTTCGTTCATAAGGTTATAGCCATTGCGTATAGCGTGTGTGTGTGTGTGTGTGTGTGTGTGTGTGTGTGTGTGTGTGTGTGTGTGCGCGCGTGTGTGCGTGCGTGTGTGTGCGTGTGTGTGCGTGTGCGTGCGCTTGTGCGTGTGTGTGTGTGTGTACGTGCGTGCGTGCGTGTGTAGGTTACGGATCTACCCTGTTTACCACTCGCGTTCTTAAATTATCGACTCCGGTAGCTATAACCTGATAAACAGCTGTTTACCGGTAACAGTTCACCTATAGAATTTTCGTAAATGCCTCATATAACTGACGGCAGATAATGTGCTGGCCACAACAGATTTTTTTGTATATTTCAATGCAATCTGCATATTTGTGCTTATTTTTAAAATTTACGTTATTTTGTTAATTTCAATAAAATTCTCATATATATTATCTATTGTAGAACATTGAAGTCACCGAACTAGTGATACGCCGCCAAAAATTACCCAGAATTTCATTTATGGCTGTAATTTCCTAATCCTAATCCCTTACAGAGAAAGTAACAGTCATTCTAGCTTTAAATATTTCTGTCGGTTTCATTATTATATTACAGAGAGTGGGTGGAAAATGTACATCACTTTCAATTACATTTTGAAACCATTCATTCATTTTTTACCTACGGAACAGTAACGTCTTTAAAATAATGGCTTCAAAATTATTTGCGTGAATTCGTCCCTACCCGGAACTGTCTATAGACAACGACAATATTTTCTGTAAACCTTGTGGCAAGTCGGTAAGTGGTTTAACATACATTTGTTTTTAATAACAAATTTAATTGATTTTATTTGTTATTTAATAGATATCCAGCACAAGAAAGTACCTGATTGACCAGCACTGCAGGAAATACATCGAATGTATCGCAGACATCCATACGGGAAACTTTGTCGGTTCATTCAAGAAAAACCGAAGAGGATACATTTAAGTTCGATTTATATCACGCCATGCTTGCATCGAACATTCCATTACATAAGTTAAATAACCCTAGTTTTAGGATCTTTCTTGAAAAGTATTGTAAAAAGAGCATTCCAGATGAAAGTACGTTAAGGAAAAGAACTTTAGATACATGTTACGCTGAAACTTTGTCCAAAATTAAGACACATTTACTCATAGAAAATAATTTTTATTATATTATTGTTGATGAAACTACATATGTATGCGGTCGATATATAGCAAATTTATTAATTGGCATTTTATCTGAAAATTTTGTAGCAAAACCTTATTTAATTGCAGTTAAAGAATTAGAAAAAACGAATAACGTAACTATCAGTAGATTTATACAAGAAAATTTGACTAATATATTTTTGCCAAATGCTGTACCATTCGATAAAATCGTATTGTTGCTAACTGATGGTGCTACATACATGGTAAAGGCTGGAATGCATTTAAAAGTATTTAATACATTGTGCTTGCGTCGCTGACGGAATAAATAGAGTCGTCGAAGAAATACCAAATCAATTTCCGTTAGTAAACAATTTAATTAATAATAAGAAAAAAGTTTTTATTAAAGCTCCTATAAGAGTTCAAATATATAGAGAAATTCTAACAGATGTTCCACTTCCCCCTAAACCTGTAGTTACACGATGGGGCACATGGCTTGACGCGGCTTTGTTTTATTTCAAATATTTACAACAAATTAAAGAAATAATGTCAAAATTTAATGATGATTCCTCTGCGGCAATAAAGAATGCAAAAAATATTAAATGATCCACAATTAGGCCAAAACTTGAGTTTTATTAATAACAATTATAAATTAATTATTGAGACAATGACAAAATTAGAAAGACAAGGAGTATCTTTAAATGAATCAGTTAAATTAGTAGCACAATTAAAGTTAACTGTTAATGAAGCACAGGGGCTTATTGCTCAATCAGTATTAAAAAAATTAGAGGAAATACTCAAAAAAAAAAAACGAAGGTTTCACCACTTTAACTCGTGTATCAAAATTTTTGGATGGGGAATTTTCAGACGATCTAAAAATTGACCATCAAATATTGTCATCAATAAAATATGCCCCTATTACATCTGTCGACGTAGAACGCAGCTTTTCTATATATAAACACATGCTAAGTGACAGAAGGCAATCATTTCAAATGGGTAACTTGGAATAACATTTAATTATTAATGTAAATGAATTTATATTCCGTAATTCGTAGTAATAGATTGTAAATTTCTGAAAAATAATTAATATTAAGCATGTCAATATATAACTGTATTTATAAGCAAATAAATTTGTCAAAAACATTATTTTGTTTTTTACATAATAAAAATAATTCTATACTGTATTTAAACTTTACCTGTATATTACAACTGATATGTAGATGGGTGAGTATTTTTTTGCTATATTTTTTCTATTCTTGTACTGCATATTTTGCATATATTGGACACCTAACTGCATATTTTCCAATAAAAGCCTGCATATATATGCGCATATTCTTCCTATTTTCCTTGCATATAAATCCGAGCTTTATTGATTAGAATTCTATCGCAAGAACATTACAAGAAAATATTAGATATTTTGTGTCTATCTTTGCGTATGTGTGGGCCGCCAAATGAATGATAGAATGTATCGCGGTTTCCTTTTGATAGGCCATTTAATTTATAAGTTAATAAGTAGTTTAAATACTATTGTAATTCCGTTTGTATAAGTTGCAGATACAAAACAATTCGCTGCTTCTTCTGCAGAACAGGTGGACGCCCAAATCAATGGTAGAATGTATCGCGGTTTCCTTTTGATACGCCATATTAGTTTTTAAGTTAATAAATAGTCCAAATTTTGTTCTAAATGCAGGTGTAAAAGTCTGTTACAGATACCAAATAATTTATCGCTCCTTCCAGAGCAGAAAGACATGGAAATGAACTTCAAGTAAAAGTTGTAAATTCAATCCGGTCATACAGACATTAATTTATAAAATATTACCAGTCGTGGTCATAAGAAAATCCTGGAGATGCAACAGCCGCTTCAAGATCAGCTATAGATATATTTAGTTCATAAGATATGTTGTAATTTATTTATTCTTAGCTTTAAGATGTATTGTAACTTATTATTGTAAAAGAAAAAAAAAATCCTAGTGTTTTAGCTGTGCCAAAGCCGCTGCGCATAACGGAGGTAATATGGGTAAAAAGGTTGTAAGTTTGGTAAGAAAAATGAAGTACTTTGCCCATATTCTTCGTTTTTTTGATGTAAAAAAATTTATTAAACTTTTCTAAAATGATTTCCATTTGAAATTTTCGTGACAGTTTTTGCCGATTTCCCCGCTTCCTAAAGATTTTTTGCGACAAAAGATATACCATTGGATTCCTTAAAGTCTTTTTTATAACTTTAGTACAAATTTATTGCATAAATTTTATTTTTATGGAATTAATTTTAATGTTAGAGAGCGGGACAATTTTGCGAATTTAGGTTATCTGTCAAAGAGTTAGCGTAACAACTCGAGCAGTTCGTCTGGTAAAGTCTCCGTAAATATGATATTTAAAAGGACAGTAAGTGCATTATTTATTAATATAAATATTTAATAGTGTTTTACATTCATAGTTGTCTACATATCCGGTTTTATTCAGTGATTATATGGGAAGAACAAAAAGTGTGTGAAACGATTTGCACGGCCAAAGTTTACAAACAGTTATTGTCGGAAAATGTTTAATTTATTTCACAAGTTATAAGGCTCAAATAGTAATTATTGAAGTACATAAGCATAGAAATTATAAATTTTCTAATTTGCCAGTTTAATTTAATATTAATTTATAAGTTCATAAATAATTAAAATTCAATTCTAATTCTTTCCGTTGAGTCTTTTACAGATACAAACCCATTGTTTAATTGTCATTATTTCAAATGCAATTCATCAAAATGTAAATAAAACATAAATGATATTTTCTTATTTGTACGTAATAACCTCAATATTTTAGTGAGAAAATGTTCCCATACGTTTATAAAGAATTTACCCTACATTTATTTTAAACGTGAAGAGACATCAGTTATAAAATATTTGAACTACAACAGGAATGAGGAAGTAAATTTGTGAATTGTAAAGGTAAATTTACATACTGTATATCAACGTTTTTTCCATGTATTTTGATGTATTTCATGCAATTTAAGGTATAATTATTGTAAATTAACCTTTAGAAATCAGTGCCATCTGTTATTTGAATAGTACTAATTACATTAGGAATGCAGACGTAAATTCTAAAGGTGAATATACATACGGCAAATCAACCTATTTTCAATGTATTTCATACAGAAAAAAATAAACAAATAAAAAGGAATTAATTACTTTTGCTTTAATAATATCATTTTTGTATCGTTGTCATACTTGGCTTTAACAAAATTTGCAAAATATAGTTTCATAAAGTATATAATTTGAAAAGGTGAGTAAAAATGTTGAAAATAATATTAAAAATAAACAAATGATGATCAGTAGGTTATTGTTTTTTTACATTTGTTTTTTTCACCTTCATAAGTTAATAATTTATGTTAAAAAATATAGACAGTTTATATTGTACAGCTTGTTTAATAAAAAAGTATGCAATTATTTACAACACAGGTTCCCATTACAAAAAAAACTCAGTTTTAGCCTGTAGCTAAAAAACAAAAGACTATAGAAAATTCCTCTGGCAACTATTAATTTTATGTCAAAAATTAACTATGGAATTACATTCGATTCAAAATGTTAGCTAAAACAAATTGAAAATTAAGAGAAGGGATTTATTTGTCCTTTGTTATTATGTCATAGATAAAAACAAATATTAACCTTTAAATTTTATTAAAAACTAATGATATTAGATAATAAGGTAATTTCCATATGTTTTGTCAGACAATTTGTTTAAATTGAAGAAAAACTTTCGAGTGATTTGTCATACAAGTATGAACACTTTGTGGCATATTATTTATAAATAACTAACACTAAAACCACTTAATTGATTTAAGTTACCTACACAACACAACTAATTGGAAGTAGGCGGTAAAACTGAGACATAATGAGTAGCTATGGAAAATATATTGTTTTTTAATATCATTCATTATTTTAAAGATGTATTTGTTTTTCCCCAAAAAATGTTTATGTCACTAGATAAAATATAAAAATTAAAATTATAAAATGATATGGTATTTTGTTTTGCACTTCTTTATGGCATTTTTTGTTTTCTTTCGATCAACAATGCTAATATTTCATCATTACCGCATCTGTGTACAAAGCAGATTGGCACACCCAGCAATGGATAATAAGCCGTGATGATATGTTTATTTATTTAACAATGCTAAGCTAATTTTTTATCACTTTGTGTATTTGAAACTTCAAAAATGCAATAATTATTAAATTTGTAGGTAAAAACAATTATTGCGGCACTGAAACAAGTGAAAACACAAATATAGGTACCTGTATTAAAATTTGTTTATTTTTCATCACTAATTTTAAAATTTAGTTGTAAAAATTTCATTCTGTTCAATTTAATTTTAGTACTTTTTTATGTGGACGTCATAGATGGCGATGATGTATTGAAAACGAAATTTTGAAAGTGTTTCAGTGCTAAGTTATAAATATTAATGAGAATTAAGAAAAACAGATTATAGGTAGATAATACCTACCCAACTGATGATTTCATTTGTTTCATTACCACAACATTTATTTTTATTTTTACTGTTAATTGTTGCATTTTCGCTGTTTAAAACTAATAAATACACGTAAACAACGGTGAAAGTAATTCGAAAACCAACAATGGTAAAAAATAAGCATCGCCATTCGAGAGAACATGAAATAGTGCCCTAAACAAGTGCAAACCAAAATTCGATTTATAATTCAGATGACCCATTCACAAAATTTAATGCCAATGGAAATGTCGGTTCAAGGATTAAATAAATAAATAAATTTAATGTAACAATAAAGAAAGCGAAACGTCGATGAAAAAGAAAAATTAAATTTATTTAATCCCTGGACCGACATCCCTCAGAAATTTCCATTCAAATCTACATATGCCGTTCAAAAAAAAAAAAAAATTACTTCCTATTGAACATTGTGTACGGCAATGCAGTATAATACATATACCTTGTTCCATTTAAGCCATTCGGTATTGCAAAGCATAGGGAATAGTTTTGACATCTCTGATTGGCTGTGACAAGTTTACCTAATGTAATTTCAGCTATTTCAGATTTGCGCTGTTGCCAGTGCCATCTACGGAATGGCTTAAATGGAACAGAGCATAGAATCATATAACGGATGGCGCTCGAAATTCGTTACAGATGCATTAACATGGGCAATTAGAATATTATAAATGGCTGCTTCCCATTAAAATTTATTCAAGTAAAACTTTGTACACATGTTTGTGAACACCTACTGCATCACTTTAATGATTAAATATTCATCATTAATAAAGAATAATTAAAGAAAATCAGAAAATAATATAACACCTCAAATGTAATACTTATTATTTCGCTTAAAATATATTTGAATATAAGGGTATCCGTAACACAATCGTAGCGTTCATACTTTTTGTTCGACGGTCGTGGGTTCAAATCCAGATACACTTCTTTATTTTTTTGTTCTAATTTTAAATACATGCCAATTTTATCTGTTTATATTAAATAAATATAAGGAAAAAAAGAAGTATACCAAATTTGAAGCCACGACCTTTCGAAAAAAAAAAAACCAGAGACGCTACCATTGTGTTATGAACACCCTCATGTTATATTTTTTAAGCGGATTTTTGTTAATTTATTACATTTGTGTACAAAGTTTTTCTACAATAAGTTTCAATGGGAAGCAACAATTATAATACTCTAGTTTCCCATGTTAAATGCCTTTGTTGCGAATTTCGAGAGCCAGCCGGTAGATATATATTATTTAAACTTAAAGAATATCATACCAAAATTATGTAATTAACTGAAATGATTTACACAATTTGTGAATGTAATATACTCAATCTTTATAGTATATGTTTAAATAATTCACTTTGTTGTGTAAATACTTTCGGACAAAGTGGGCACTTATAATGTCCTACTCCTTGACATGCTTCCTTTTGTTCTTTTACTAAATGTTTACTTGTTGATTTAAATTCATTATGAATTTTCATATGGTATTTTAAGTTTTTCTTGTTATCAAACACTTTCTTGCAAATTCGACAAGAATAACTCTTAATTGATATAGTATGGCCAACTTTAATGAACTTTTCACCATTATCATCATAGTTCTCTTCCCGCTCTTCTTCTGTACTAGTATTTCGTTTAAATTTTTTATTAACCTCCCTTTTTTTGTGAATTCTTGCATCCTCTACTAATTCCTTTTCATCATAGGGATTTGCAAAAGGTAACGTTACTGTTTCCTTCTGTGAGTTGGCCACCCTCTCCTTATTGCATTGCGCCTCTTTGATGAGTTTTTCTACAAGTAGGCTGTTCTCCAAACATTTTTCTTTCATTTTTCTGAACAAACAGAGTATCTCTTTACAAGCGGAACAGATGCGCAGTTTAGCGTCCAACTTAATGATTGTCTGAAACATACATTTTTATTAGAATTAATGAATTAAAACTATGTACAGAGTGTCCCAGGACGATCTTATGCTATCATTATTTTAAAAACTATCCAATATTATTTTTTCTATTTCGGTGTTCTTATGAGTCTATAAAAGCACTATTTATCACTTAAAACATGACGTTTAGAAGATCTATAAACGTACTGTTTTTGACACCTTTCGTATTCTAGAGGTGGTAGTCATGACAGATGAATTACATATAACCTCAAAATGGTAAGTTGTTTATGTTGAAATATTACTTCTAATTATTGATTTTTATCTTTTCTCCAGAAAGAAGACGAATTTATAACTATAGCTGTGTTAGTTCAAAAAGAAGAATCTGTGAAGTTAAAATCTTTCAACTAAAAAATTACGAAACAAGAAACAATGCGCTCAGATTTACTTTGTTAAAACAAGTTAAACGGTAAGTTTTATTTATTACAATTTAATTTTATGGTAATATTGCAATTTTCAGCTGATTGTATTGTTATATCAGGCAGATTTTGAAATGTATGGTGCACGTTACTTGAAGTGTTGACACTGTCAACTCAATTTGTAGCAAATATGAAAATTTAACTATCCATGATTTTCTGTTCCACGTCGAGACGAACTGTCGAATATTAAATTTTTAAATATGATTTAGACATAAGTGCCATATACAAATACAACATATGTTTTTTATTGAAAAATGTAAGAATAGCTGTTGCTGTTATGTTTGCAACTGAGCAGTGAATGTGTTGACAAAATTGTGGAATGTAAAAGTGTAGATCAATAAATTGTTCATTAAAGTATTTCATTATTTAAAAAGTTTTATTTATGACAATAACTAACACAAACCAGCGATCTCGATTCGTTATTTGATAAATTTATCTTTATTACAAGACATATCAAATTAGGTGATTCATTAATAAACCGGTGGAGTAATTAACATGATTATATAATATTTGATATAATGTCTTAATGTAAACAATCAGTCAGAATCACACAATACACAAACTGTAAAAATGTGAAATTTCAATTATTAGCGGGAAGCGCTGCCCACATAACTGACAAAAAAACACTAAGACATATTTTTGACAAGCCCTTTTAAAAAAAATCTAATTGTAAAATTACCTCAATAGAAAAAATAGTATAAAAACATGTATCATAAGGCCTGTTAACGCACTCGCCCTTTGTAAACCTCGCATAGCGGCTCGTTTTCCAAACTTGGACTCGTACGTAAACAGATTGCTTTATGATACTAGTGTTTTAATGTACTATTACGAAATTAGGTATCAATGGGTTTTCCAACATGCCCACTTCCGGCTTTACCGGAAGTAGACCCTAACTTTCTTATTTTAAATGGAATACTATATTTTTATTTTACCAATGAATTCAGAAGAAAATTTTACATATGAAATCAAAATATAAATTTTTACTCATGATCAATGACTTCCGGTGTAATTAAACTTTTTTGATTTTTTCACTAATAACGGCCACTTTTTATCACTCAATATCTCGCGAATAGAAACGAATTTCTATAATCTGTAAAAACAGTTTTATAAAGAAGCTTTTGTTTACAATAAAATAAATTAACAATAAACAATTTTTGAATACGCTATTTTTCGCACTCCCGTATCAAATGGAACCATATTAGTGTAAAAGAAATTAATCTTACAATTTGACAATACAAATGTCAAAAATTTTGTTCAATTTTGAACTCAACGCCTGCTCAAAATGTAGTGCAGATACGACTAAATAAATCATAATCCCTCTGGGACTGAATTTGAACTTTAATTCCTAAAATGAGTGATTAGAATCGCTCTTTAGTCTCGGAAGTGCGAAAATTATGTTTAATGAATTTTTATGTATTACTATCATATTACATGGGTAATAAGCCATGATGACATATTTTATATTTTTTTTAATGTAAAATACAGAAGTAAACAGAAATAGAAAATATAACATAAAGCTAAACAAAATGTTCATAGCCAACTAAATTAGACTAATAAACAAATACTAACGCATGCAATTTAAATATTTTTCTTTTACTAAAAATCTATCAAATTTCAACATAGAACATGCTACACAAACTACCCTTATTTTTTAACGAAGAATTCATTTACATAATAAAAAATCTGATGTGGCCAGCACATTACATTCCATCATTTCTATGTTTTTTGTATAAATGTCATACAGAAAGTTCCTTGCAAAAGATTCTACTTTTCGTACATTACCTAAGATAGTTGTGTGTATTTTATACAAATTTCATACAGAAAGTTTCTAGCAAAAGATCCTATATTTCCAGGAAAATTATAACACATACATTCTGTCAACCGCACTTGACAATGACACCATTCTATCAGAATTTTCTTAATATAGCAGCTGTTTCCAGAGTTATAGCATAGCTGGCAAATATATATATTTAATTTCTTTATAATTTTTTAACTCTATATCCATTTAATATGAAGTATAAAATGCATTCAAATCGTATAGAGAATAAAATATTTTTTAATATTTATAAAAACATTGAATGTGAAAAAATTATATTTAACATCGTTTTTTCAAGAAAAACTGTTAATATCAAATGAGGGTACTTCCGGTTGACCAATTATAACCAAAATCTAATCAGCTCTTCATATGGATGTAACGAAGTGGAATACGAAAGAATTATAATTTTTGGAATTGTAGTATTAGAGTTATAGCACGCGAAAATTTTGTCACGCACACACGCGCGCGCGCACACACACACACACACACCCACACACACACACACACACACACAGAGACACACACACCCACACACAGACACACACCCACACACAGACACACACACACACGCACACGCACACGCGTACGTGCACACGCACACGCACACGCACACACACACACACACGCACACGCGCTCACACACACACACACACACATCGTAAAAATAGTAAAAACGTGTTGTGGGGAGCCTAATTCGTGCTTATTTACTGAAAACTCACCATCGAACTTTTTGTGCGATTACATTACCTCCCTTACCTACAGTAAGACGGGAGGTAAAAATCAATATAAAATTCAAAGGGAAGGCATAGTTTTCAGATAAAATAATGCTGTGTGGTGCAATATCCGAAGGAGGCCTCTCTTGACAGTTCATTGGACGTGTTACGTGTTAGAGGTTTGTACACAAAATTGCTAGCCGAAATTACTTGATTTCATATTGACATTTGAGTGAAATGGATGGTGTACAAATTGGTGAAAGTATTGTGCCTGCGTTAGCGTATGCGGATGATGTATGTGGTTGTTTTAGGTGAAAATGAAGAGCAACTCAAAAGAATGATAGAAAGAATACATGTAGTTGGAAGAAGTATGAATCTGGAATTGAATGTTGATAAATCCAAGGTGATGATAGTATTTGAAAGGAGTAAATTGGTGACTATGTGCAATGTGTTGGTGGATGGTGTGGAACTGGAGCAAGTGAATGAGTTTGTATATTTGGGTAGCATGATGTCAAGGGTTGGTCGAATTGATAGAGAAATTGAAAGGAGAGTAAACGTATCTAGAGAAGCTCGTTTAAGTGTGTATAATGGAGTGCTACTGCCTCCTTTGATGTACGGAAGCGAATGTTGGGCATGGACGGGAAAGCATAAAAAGAGAGTGACTGCCGTGGAAATAAGGTATTTACGTGGTGTATGTGGATATGTAAGACGGGATCGCGTGAGGAATAATTTGATGTATGAAGAATGTATGGTTAGGAAGAATGTTGTTAAGAGAGTAGGAATGAGCCAGATGAGATGGTTTGGTCAGGTGGAGAGAATGAAGAGTGAACGGCTTGTAAAGCGTATATATCTTGGTGAAATTGAAGGGGTTCGATTGCGTGGCCGTCCAGTGTGTAAGTAGATGGATGTGATTGATAAGGTGCTAAAAGAGAGAAAGTTTCCGAGTAGGAAGAGTAGAAGAGCGTGGCCGAGGCGAAAGAAGTGTGCTTAAACAGGAATGCGTGGCGAAGGATGATTGTTTCGTAACTATTATTGTGGTCCGGTTGCGGTATTTCGCTACCAAAAATCAGTCATTTTAATTTGTTAAGAGTGAGGAATATTTGTTGTATGATGCCAGGTTAGTAAAAAATGTTGTTGAAAGAGAGAGTGATTATTTTTGTGGTTGATGTTATTATTATTATTCTTTCGGGTTTGTGCTATCACACTAAGTGGGAAATGCGTGATTTTGTGTATATATGTATATTTATATCATGTGAACGAAGATATTAAATCTGACCCAGTTTTAAGCCACTATGCCCGAACAACAACGCAGTGCTTGGGGCAAAAAAATAACATGTGTAACTTATGTTACATAAGGCGGGTCAGTTTTTACGAAATAAATAAATAAAAAGAAAGATGTGATTGTATTATAAGCAATAATTTATGAACATGTTTAAATTAATATTATGTTTGTATGTTTCCTAATAAAATAAATATTCTCTAAATAAGCAACTTTTCGTTTTCTAATTTCTAAAATCTTGTTGGAGAAAGAACATGTTTGGAATTGCATTTTCCACACACAAGCATTTTGCTTGCGTGGAATATGGACCATTTAAATACTTATACTGTTCCATATGCGGCAACTAAATCTATTATTATAATTTATTTCATTCTCATACGTTTGATCATAATGATCGAGCGAGAGGTGAGGCCTGGTAAACGCTCGCACGGTACAAATAAGTCATCATCATTACCGATATCTGTGTACAAAGCAGATGGGTAATATGCCGCGATGATATATTTATTTTATATATATATTTTGAGAAAGAGAGAGAGAGAGTGGTTTATTATGACAGTTGCATATCTTAAATTAAATTGTTTTAGTTTGACATATTTCTTTACATTTTTATAATTAACTTTAAAGTGATTACAAATTTGGCTGACATTTACTTTATGGGATGTGAAAATTATATGAATTCAACATATTTTTGGACTCTCTTTCAGTATTCATCCTAGAGTGAGGATATGCAAAATAAAATAAAAACTTGTGTAAAATTCAGTTTTGCATGCAAGAGAACTAGTCAAATACTAAATTTTAACCCCTCCTTCAACCCAGGTAAAACCACTGTTAATGGAGCTTTTGCTGTCCATGAAAATTTAGGGTGTGATCGGCTTCGGACGAGTTCTTGGTGTAATGGTTAGTAGCAGTATTGTTCAGAAATACCACTATGGTTTAATTTAAACAATACATACTGATTTTTTATTTAGTTTTGACCAGTGGTATTTATTAAAAAAATTAAACAAACAAGAAGATTAAAATATTATTATGTGCGATGTGTATAATAAAATAATTATTAATTAATGATACGTCATAACTGAAGTCGGCTACTGGCAACAATACATTTTATCGGCTACCGGTAACGATACATTTTGCCGTCGCCGGCAACGGAGGCAGTCCCTAATAGTAAATAATTAAAACCATTTATCTTCGGTTTAAACCACTTTTTCCGGATTAAACCATTTTAAACTAAACCAATAGCCTGGTTTTTATTAGAAAACGTGATTTTTATATTTCTGGTTAGTAGGTAGATAATAAAATTATTGCTTTTAATTGCTAAGCAGGTTATGGTATAGGTTTGACTTCAGAAAACTATATTTAGGCGTTTTACATAGAGATTACATCGAAATTTTCAATTCTAAACATTTATTTTTGCCCTTGCACCTTAAAATTAATACCGATCAACTCGGCTGAATGAGTAGAATCTAAAAATATATTGGATCATACTATTTTCACATCAAAAGAGGTAACAATCCTTTCTAATATAAACATTTTAATATACAAAATATAACCTACAAAATTTTAAAAAAATTACTTACGATTTCAGGTAGACAATATTTTACTAGAGTCACAACTTTCTCGTCTACATCTTTACAATTTTTATATTTTACGCACATAAAACACACATTAACTGCAGAATCCATGTTCAAATATCCACTGTTTATTATTATTATTTAATATTAGTATTAACTTGTAGCTCACAGATCAACGACGCAAAATAACTCTATCCACTGATAAACATCAGACAACTGTATGTATATTGTAAATAGGGAAAACAATTTAAGATCGCTGCGCCATCAGTGTATATTAGTTATAAGTTCAATACATCTTGTGAACTATTTAATCCAGGATTCTTATTATTATTATTATTATTATTATTGTTCTAGATTAGGGTATATGTATATGTGACTTTTTTAAAAAATAATAATAATTTATTTATCGTTAGTTTAGGAAATATATAAAAAGTCGAATTTTTGATCGTGCATAGATGCTACCTGAAAGTATCCAGTAAGGGGTGTTTACATGAAAAAATTTCAGATATATTTAATTATTTCCTGTACTATAAGAGAAAAAAAATTAAAACTTTATGTGAGTTAAGTAACAATGCATTCAAAAAATTTACCAAAATTCTGGCGTACCCGGTAAGGGGTGTTTACACAATAAAATTTGAAATATATCTAATTATTTCCTGTACTATAGGACATACAAATTTAAAACTTTGTATCTATGTTAGTTGGCTGACAATGCATTCAAAAAAAATTCTGGGGTAGCACCTGTCGGAAAAAGTGTGCCCATCATTTCTCTAGAAGTCCTGCATAGATGCTACTTTCAATATACCTAATGGGAATTTTAATCCAGTAAAAAAGAAGCATCCATACACCAAATTTTCTAAAATATCGTGCATAAATGCTTTTTTAAACGCAGTGAATCGTGCATAGGATCCTATATTTGATATACCTATTAGAAATTTTAATCCAGTAAGAAAGAAGCATCCATGCACCAAATTTTCTAAAAAATCGTGCATGAATTATTTTTTTAAACGCAGTGAATCGTGCATAGGATCCTATATTTGATATACCTATTAAGAATTTTAATCCAGTAAAAAAGAAGCATCCATGCACCAAATTTTCTAAAAAATCGTGCATGAACGATTTTTTTAAACGCAGTGAATCGTGCATAGGATCCTATATTTGATATACCTATTAAGAATTTTAATCCAGTAAAAAAGAAGCATCCATGCACCAAATTTTCTAAAAAATCGTGCATGAACGATTTTTTTAAACGCAGTGAATCGTGCATAGGATCCTATATTTGATATACCTATTAAGAATTTTAATCCAGTAAAAAAGAAGCATCCATGCACCAAATTTTCTAAAAAATCGTGCATGAACGATTTTTTTAAACGCAGTGAATCGTGCATAGGATCCTATATTTGATATACCTATCAAGAATTTTAATCCACTAAAAAAAGCATCCGTGCACTATATTTTCTAAAAAATCGTGCATGAATGATTTTTTTAAACGCAGTGAATCGTGCATAGCATCCTATATTTGATATACCTATTAGGAATTTTAATCCAGTAATAAACAAGCATCCATGCACCAAATTTTCTAAAATATCGTGCATGGATGCTTTTTTTGAACGCAGTGAATCGTGCATAGGATTTTATATTTGATATACCTATTAGGTATTTTAATCCAGTAAAAAAGAAGCATCCATGCACCAAATTTTCTAAAATATCGTGCATGGATGTTTTTTTTAAAGGCAGTGAATCGTGCATAGGATCTTATATTTGATATACCTATTAAGAATTTTAATCCAGTAAAAAAAAGCATCCATGCACCAAATTTTCTAAAAAATCGTCCATGAATGATTTTTTTAAACGCAGTGAATCGTGCATAGGATCTTATATTTGATGTACCTATTAAGAATTTTAATCCAGTAAAAAAGAAGCATCCATGCACCAAATTTTTTAAAAAAACGTGAATGAATGATTTTTTTAAACACAGCGAATCGTGCATAGGATCCTATATTTAATATACCTATTAAGAATTTTAATCCAGTAAAAAAGAAGCATCCATGCATCAAATTTTCTAAAATATCGTGCATTGATGCTTCTTTTTAAACGCAGTGAATCGTGTACAGCGGCTAGGGCTAATATAAGAACTATGCACGTAATACGTTCACGACTCTGAGGATATAAAAATTAAACTAATGATTAGAAAATATTAGAATAGATACGTAAATTTATTATGTTTCAGGTATTGAAACCGGTTTACCACAAGTGTAAATTAAGATTATATACTTAATTTTACATATTCTACATAAATTTTCGTGTTTTCTGAAATAGTAATTTAACCAAAACATTTTATTAGGTTATGGGAATCGTCAACGGACACCATAAGACAAAATATTTACGAATCTTATATCAAACAGTTTTAAAGGATGAAAATGTTGTGATTTATTGCTTAAAGTCCAAGGAATCCGATTCTGTAGTCGAATTGACGATATTTGTACCCGTTGAGTTGTTATGAGCAATTGAAAATGAAGTTCCATTGCTGGAGAAATTCTTGTGGCTGGTACGCGAATATATTTGTGATTCCGTTTGTTACAAGTGTTTTCATTGTTGTTGATATCTGTAAGAAATGAATCGTGCAAGTGGACAGACATACAGACATTGCTTGACGTAATTCTGGAGTTGTTAAACTTGTGGAACAACTTGAACGACGATTGGCTGAATACAGCGCGTGTATATAGATAGAGCCCTGCGGCCGAACAGATGGACAGACATCGCGCCCTAAATCTTTGATGGTAGGGTAAATTGTTTTCTTATCAAGTTCACGCCGTCCATCCAACTCGTGTTTTATCCTTCACATCCTGTGTCAATTGTTTATGGATATTATCCTGTTTTGAATAAACGATTATTCCTGTGAAATTGTACATTTGATTATTTTTAAATCCTTCCAGAAATCCTGAAATTCCAACGAGTTAGTGACGGTAAGTGTCAATAGATTTAAACAATTTATCATTGAATATCTCGAAAACTAATCGAGATAGCGACCTGGGGATTGCAAATTTAGATTCAGCACACTTCTTTATATATGTGTACATAGTTTCTTTCGTATATAACCCAATAAAAACATCACTTGACATCTTGAGAAGAAGATATTTTAGCTGGCCATACCGTACGATATTCAAGATTTGTCAATAAAATATATCAAACATATTTATTTAAATTCAAATGTATTATTTCAAACTGGCACTATTTTGTCTCGCGTACTACTCCGCGCCCAATAACAGCCGTCCGTAGTAATTCAACTGTTATCAACAAACTATGGAGAGAAAAGTTATTGTTAGTGATTTTGTGAATATTAAGTGAAAATTTATGTATAAATTTACTAAGTACATTGTTAATTTATATAAAAACCGTTTTGGTCATTTTTTGACCTTGACAGTTTTTGCCGATTTCCTCGCTTCCTAAAGACTTTTTCGTGACAAAAGATATACCATTGGTTTCCTGAAGTTTTCTCTATAACTTTAGTATAAATTTATTGCATAAATTTTACTTGTATGGAATTAATTTTAATGTTGGAGAGTGGAACAATTTTACGAATTTAGGTTATCTGTCAAAGATTTAACGTAACAACTCGAGCAGTTCGTCTGGTAAAGTCTCCGTAAATATGATATTTAAAAGGACAGTAAGTACATTATTTATTAATATAAATATTTAATAGTGTTTTACATTTAAAGTTTTGTACATAGGTACATATCCGGTTTTATTTAGTGATTATATGGGAAGAACAAAAAGTGTGTGAAACGCTTTGCGCGGCCAATGTTTACAAACAGTTCCAATGATGGATACCTTTTATATCTCAAATTATTGTCGGAAAATGTTTAATTTATTTCACAAATTAAAAGGCTCAAATAGTAATTATGGAAGTACATAAACACAGAAATTATAAATTTTCTAATTCGCTAGTTTAATTTAGTATTAATTTATAAGTTAATAAATAATTAAAATTCAATTCTAATTCTTTCCGTATGAGTCTGTTACAGATACAAACCCATTGTCTAATAATCTTGTTCCAAATGTTTATGGTACGACGGAATTGTTTCTTTTTCTTCCTCGGCATTTTCAGGGTTTTCATTATCAGCAGGATCATTTATATTTTCTTGTTTAATTGTTATTGTCTGTATTATTTCAAATGCAATTCATCAAAATGTAAATAAAACATAAATGATATTTTCTTATTTGTACGTAATAACCTCAATATTTTAGTGAGAAAATGTTCCCATACGTTTATAAAGAATTTACCCTGCATTGTTATTACATTTATTTTAAACGTGAAGAGACATCAGTTATAAAATATTTGAACTACAACAGGAATGAGGAAGTAAATTTGTGAATTGTAAAGGTAAATTTACATACTGTATATCAACGTTTTTTCCATGTATTTTGATGTATTTCATGCAATTTAAGGTATAATTCTTGTAAATTAACCTTTAGAAATCAGTGCCATCTATTATTTGAATAGTAGTAACTACATTAGGAATGCAGGAGTGAATTCTAAAGGTGAATATACATCCAACATATCAACGCATTTTCAATGTATTTCATACAATTAAAAATGAATTTGGTGTGAATAAGCTTTATAATACAGTGACACCTTTTATACAAATTATAATGCAAACATTCTATAAATTCAGTTGAATTATATTCATTACTAATCAAATTTAGGTTATGAAATATATGTTATGAGTGTTATAATACAAATGTAACCTATTGAATTATTTTCTTGTGCTATTATTGCGTCAGTAACAATTCGTTTGAAAGTTTCATCTTTTATAAAGTATTCTATTGATGTTTCTGCATTACCAAACATCATTTTTTCCATTGCACTGTCGCCGAGTACGACTTCGTTTAATTTTTCTTTTGGAAGACATATCAGAAGATGTGGTGAGATCAAAACGTCAGTGTTTTGTGAAGGATACGTTAATATATTTGTGATTTCGTTTGCTACAAGTGTTGTTTATTGTTGTGGACAGTTGTACTGTGCAGACGGGCGGACAAACAGACATTGTTGTGGTGATCATGGAGCTGTTGAACTTGCATTTCTCGGTGACAACACGATGTAAAGATAGAACAACAGTATCTCCCGTCTATATTTACAAATATTAAATTTTGGGTACATGTGTAGAAAATTACGTACATTCCAAAAATAAAAATACGTCGACTTTGTGTCTTTACCCAATTTAAGGTGTCACGTCATTTCCGGTTAAACCATCAATTTTAGAACAAAATTGCAAATGACAAAAATTGTATAGAATCTAAAGTTATGTACGATGCAAAGATATATTTCCTCCTATTTGACTTAGTTTTGGGTGTGGAAAATTCACACTTTTCTTATTTTTAACAATTGAGAAGCCAAATTTTAGGTATATACGCAGATAAATATGTAGATTCCAAAATAGGTATCAAAAATTTGTATCCCCCCATTTTAGGGTGTGATATCGTTATCTTGTAAACTATCAACTTTACGCAAAAATGTCATATAACAAAATTTATAGACAATCAAAACCTGTGTAAGATACATCCAAAATTTGTTTAGATTTGGAGCTCCAAATTGAAGTTGTATAATTTTATCAGCTACTGATATTTTTATTTCCAATTATTAATAACTGTTTCTTTAGGATCAATTAACTGCATTCAGCTCTCGGGTGTGACAACTACAGAAATCGTGGAAATTCCGGACCTGCTGGACATGGAAAACATCTCCAACGACTCGCCAGATTTCCTTTCATTCTAGCGCCGATATCTCCTGAACTGATTGGAATTCCTCATCGATTTGAACTCTACGTGGAGTTCTACGTCCATATTTAAGTTAGTTTTTAAAAATTAATTAGGGCCTGTGTTATTGAGTTATAAAAAAAATTAGAATGTGCTTACATTTTATTGGGTGGTAATTATTGTAAAATACATTGTATTTGTGCATAAAAGCTTTTTTTTAAACGCAGTGAATCGTGCATAGGATTCTATATTTGATACACCTATTAAGAATTTTAATCCAGTAAAATAGAAGCATCCATGCACCAAATTTTCTAAAAAATCGTGCATGAGTGATTTTTTTGAACGCAGTGAATCGTGCATATGATCCTATATTTAAAATACCTATTAAGAATTTTAATCCAGTAAAAAAGAAGCATACATGCACCAAATTTTCTTAAATATCGTGCATAAATGTTTTTTTTAAACGCAGTGAATCGTGCATAGGATCCTATATTTGATATACCTATTAAGAATTTTAATCCAGGAAAAAAGAAGCATCCATGCACCAAATTTTCTAAAAAATCGTGCATAAAATCCTATATTTGATATACATATTAAGAATTTTAAAGCAGTATTAAAGAAGCATCCATGCACCAAGTTTTCTTATATATCGTGCATGAATGATTTTTTTATACGCAGTGAATCGTGCATAGGATCCTATATTTGATATACTTATTAAGAATTTTAATCCAGTAAAAAAGAAGCATCCATGCACCAAATTTTTAAAAAAATCGTGCATAAATTATTTTTTTAAACGCAGCGACTCGTGCATAGGATCCTATATTTGATATACCTATTAAGAATTTCAATCCAGTAAAAAAGAAGCATCCATGTACCAAAGTTTTTAAAAAATCGTTCATGAATGATTTTTTAAACAGTGAATCGTGCATAGGATCCTATATTTGATATACCTAATAAGAATTTTAATCCAATAAAAAAGAAGCATCCATGCACCAAATTTTCTAAAAAATCGTGCAATGATTTTTTTAAACGCAGTGAATCGTGCATAGGATCCTATATTTGATATACTTATTAAGAATTTTAATCCAGTAAAAAAGAAGCATCCATGCACCAAAATTTTAAAAAAATCGTGCATGAATGATTTTTTTAAACACAGTGAATCGTGCACAGGATCCTATATTTGATATACCTATTAAGAATTTTAATCCAGTAAAAAAGAAGCATCCATGCACCAAATTTTCTAAACAATCGTTAATAGGATCCTATATTTGATATACATATTAAGAATTTTAATCCAGTAAAAAAGAAGCATCCATACACTAAATTTTCTAAAATATCGTGCATAAATGCTTTTTTTTAAAGGCAGTGAATCGTGCATAGGATGCTATATTTGATATACCTATTAAGAAATTTAATCCAGTAAAAAAGAAGCATCCATGCACCAAATTTTCTAAAATATCGTGCATAAATGCTTTTTTTTAAACGCAGTGAATCGTGCATATGATCCTATATTTGATATACCTATTAAGAATTTTAATTTAGTAAAAAAGAAGCATCCATGCACCAAATTTTCTAAAAAGTCGTGCATAGAATCCTATATTTGATATACCTAATAAGAATTTTAATCCAGTAAAAAAGAAGCATCCATGCACCAAATATTTAAAAAAATCGTGCATGAATTATTTTTTTGAACGCAGCGAATCGTGCATAGGATCCTATATTTGATATACCTATTAAGAATTTAAATCCGATAAAAAAGAAGCATCCATGCACCAAAGTTTTTAAAAAATCGTTCATGAATAATTTTTTTAAACACAGTGAATCGTTCATAGGATCCTATATTTGATATACCTAATAAGGATTTTAATCCAGTAAAATAGAAGCATCCATGCACCAAATTTTCTAAAAAATCGTGCATGAATGATTTTTTACAACGCAGTGAATCGTGCATAGGTTCCTATATTTGATATACCTATTAAGAATTTTAATCCAGTAAAAAAGAAGCATCCATGCACCAAATTTTCTTAAATATCGTGCATGAATGATTTTTTTATACGCAGTGAATCGTGCATAGGATCCTATATTTGATATACTTATTAAGAATTTTAATCCAGTAAAAAAGAAGCATCCATGCACGAAAATTTTAAAAAAATCGTGCATGAATGATTTTTTTAAACACAGTGAATCGTGCACAGGATCCTATATTTGATATACATATTAAGAATTTTAATCCAGTAAAAAAGAAGCATCCATACACCAAATTTTCTAAAATATCATTTATAAATGCTTTTTTTAAACGCAGTGAATCGTACATAGGATCCTATATTTGATATACCTATTAAGAATTTTAATCCAGTAAAAAAGAAGCATCCAAGCATTAAATTTTTTAAAAATCGTACATGAATGATTTTTTTAAACGCAGTGAATCGTGCATAGGATCCTATATTTGATATACCTACTAAGAATTTTAATCCAGTAAAAAAAAGCATCCATGCACCAAATTTTCTAAAAAATCGTGCATAAAAGGTTTTTTTTGAACGCAGTGAATCGTGCATAGGATCCTATATTTGATATGCCTATTAAGAATTATAATCCAGTAAAAAAAAGCATCCATGCTCCAAATTTTCTAAAAAATTGTGCATGAATGATTTTTTTAAACGCAGTGAATCGTGCATAGCATTTTATATTTGATACACCTATTAAGAATTTTAATCCAGTAAAAAAGAAACATCCATGCACCAAATTTTCTAAAAAATTATGCATAAATGATTTTTTAAACACAGTGAATCGTGCATAGGATTATATATTTGATACACCTATTAAGAATTTTAATACAGTAAAAAAAAGCATCCATGCACCAAATTTTCTAAAAAATCGTGCATGAATGATTATTTTGAACGCAGTGAATCGTGCATAGGATCCTATATTTAATATACCTATTAAGAATTTTAATCCAGTAAAAAAGAAGCATCCATGCACCAAATTTTCTAAAAAATCTTGCAAGAATGTTTTTTTAAACGCAGTGAATCGTGCATAGGATTCTATATTTGATACACCTATTAAGAATTTTAATCCAGTAAAAAAGAAACATCCATGCACCAAATTTTCTAAATGATCGTACATAGGATCCTATATTTGATATACATATTAAGAATTTTAATCCAGTAGAAAAGAAGCATCCATACACCAATTTTTTTAAAATATCGTGCATAAATGCTTTTTTTGAACGCAGTGAATCGTTCATAGGATCCTATATTTGATATACCTATTAAGAATTTGAATCCAGTAAAAAAGATGCATCCATGCACTAAATTTTCTAAAAAAACGTGCATGATTAATTTTTTTAACCGCAGTGAATCGTGCATAGAATCCTATATTTGATATACCTATTAAGAATATTAATCCAGTAAAAAAGAAGCATCCATGCACCAAATTTTTTAAAAAATCGTTCATGAATGATTTTTTTAAACACAGTGAATTGTGCATAGGATCCTATATTTGATATACCTATTAAGAATTTTAATCCAGTAAAAAAAAGCGTCCATGAACCAAATTTTTTAAAAAATCGTGCATGAATGATTTTTTAAACGCAGCAAATCGTGCATAGGATCCTATATTTGATATACCTAATAAGAATTTTAATCCAGTAAAAAAGAATCATCCATGCACCAAACTTAAAAAAATCGTGCATGAATGATTTTTTTAAACACAGTGAATCGTGCATAGGATCCTATATTTAATATACCTATTAAGAATTTTAATCCAGTAAAAAAAAAGCATCCATGCACCAAATTTTCTAAAAAATCGCGCACGAATAATTTTTTTAAACGCAGTAAATCGTGCATAAGATTCTATATTTGATACACCTATTAAGAATTTTAATCCAGTAAAAAAGAAGCATACATGCACCAAACTTTCTAAAATATCGTGCATAAATGCTTTTTTTTCGCAGTGAATTGTGCATAGGATCCTATATTTAATATACCTATTAAGAATTTTAATCCAGTAAAAAAGAAACATCCATGCACCAAATTTTCTAAAAAATCGTGCATAGGATCCTATATTTGATATACATATTAAGGATTTTAATCCAGTAAAAAAGAAGAATTCATACACCAAATTTTCTAAAATATCGTGCATATATGCTAATTTTTAAACGCAGTGAATCGTGCATAGGATCCTATATTTGATATACCTATTAAGAATTTTAATCCAGTACAAAAGAAGCATCCATGCACAAATTTTTTTAAAAAATCGTGCATGAATGTTTTTTTTTAAACGCAGTGAATCGTGCATAGGATCCTATATTTGATATACCTATTAAGAATATAAATTTAGTAAAAAAAGCATCCATGCACCAAATTTTTAAAAAAATCGTGAATGAATGATTTTTTTAAACGCAGTGAATCGTGCATAGGATCCTATATTTGATATACCTATTAAGAATTTTAATCCAGTAAAAAAGAAACATCCATGCACCAAATTTTTTTAAAAATCGTGCATGAATGATTTTTTTAAACGCAGTGAATCGTGCATAGGATCCTATATTGGGTATACCTATTAAGAATTTTAGTCCAGTAAAAAAAAGCATCCATGCACCAAATTTTCTAAAAAATCGTGCATGAATGATTTTTTTAAACACAGTGAATCATGCATAGGATTCTATATTTGATACACCTATTAAGAATTTTAATCCAGTAAAAAAGAAACATCCATGCACCAAATTTTTTAAAAAATCGTGCATGAATGATTTTTTTAAACGCAGTGAATCGTGCATAGGATCCTATATTGGATATGCCTATTAAGAATTTTAGTCCAGTAAAAAAAAGCATCCATGCACCAAATTTTCTAAAAAATCGTGCATGAATGATTTTTTTAAACACAGTGAATCATGCATAGGATTCTATATTGATACACCTATTAAGAATTTTAATCCAGTAAAAAAGAAACATCCATGCACCAAATTTTCTAAAATATCGTGCGTAAATGATTTTTTTAGACGCAGTGAATCGAGCATAGGATTCTATATTTGATACACCTATTAAGAATTTTAACCCAGTAAAAAAGAAGAATCCATGCACCAAATTTTCTAAAAAATCGTGCATAAATGATTTTTTTAAACGCAGTGAATTGTTCATAGGATTCTATATTTGATACACCTATTAAGAATTTTAATCCAGTGAAAAAGAAGCGTCCATGCACCAAATTTTCTAAAAAATCGTGAATGAATGATTTTTTTAAACGCAGTGAATCGTGCATAGGATCCTATATTTGATATACCTATTAAGAATTTTAATACAGTAAATAAGAAGCATCCATGCATCAAATTTACTAAAAAATCGGGCATGAATAATTTTTCAAACGCAGTGAATCGTGCATAGGATCTTATATTTGATATACCTATTAAGAATTTTAATACAGTAAAAAAGAATCATCCATGCACCAAATTTTTAAAAAAATCGTGCATGAATGATTTTTTAAACACAGTAAATCGTGCATAGGATCCTATATTTAATATGCCTCTTAAGAATTTTAATCCAGTAAAAAAGAAGCATCCATGCACCAAATTTTCTAAAAAATCGCGCATGAATGATTTTTTTTAAACGCAGTAAATCGTGCATAGGATCCTATATTTGATATACCTATTTAGAATTTTAATCCAGTAAAAAGAAGCATCCATGCACCAAGTTTTCTAAAAAATCGTGCATGAATGATTTTTTTAAACGCAGTGAATCGTGCATAGGATTCTGTATTTGATACACCTATTAAGAATTTTAATCCAATAAAAAGAAGCATCTATGCACCAAATTTTCTAAAAAATTGTGCATGAATGATTTTTTTGAACGCAGTGAATCGTGCATAGGGTTCTATATTTGATACACTTATTAAGAATTTCAATCCAGTATAAAAGAAACATTAATGCACCAAATTTTCTAAAAAATCGTGCATGAATGATTTTTTTAAACGCAGTGAATCGTGCATAGGATCCTATATTTGATATACCTATTAAGAATTTTAATCCAGTAAAAAAGAATCATCCATGCACCAAACTTTCTAAAAAATCGTGCATGAATGATATTTTTAAACGCAGTGAAACGTGCATAGGATTCTATTTTTGATACACCTATTAAGAATTTTAATCGAGTAAAAAAGAAGCATCCATGCACCAAATTTTCTAAAAAATCGTGCATAGAATCCTATATTTGATATACATATTAAGAATTTTAATCCAGTATAAAAGAAGCATCCATGCACCAAGTTTTCTAAAAAATCGTGCATGAATGATTTTTTTAAACGCAGTGAGTCGTGCATAGGATTCTATATTTGACACACCTATTAAGAATTTTAGTCCAGTAAAAAAGAAGCATCAATTCAACAAATTTTCTAAAAAATCGTGCATGAATGATTTTTTTAAACGCAGTGAATCGTGCATAGGATTCTATATTTGATACACCTATTAAGAATTTTAATCCAGTAAAAAACAAACATCAATGAACCAAATTTTTTAAAAAATCGTGCATGAATGATTTTTTTAAACACAGTGAATCGTGCATAGGATCCTATATTTGATAAACCTATTAAGAATTCTAATCCAGTAAAAAAGAAGCATTCATGCACCAATTTTTTAAAAAAATCGAGCATGAATGATTTTTTTAAACACAGTGAATCTTGCATAGGATTCTATATTTGATACAACTATTAAGAATTTTAATCCAGTAAAAAAGAAACATCAATTAACCAAATTTTTAAAAAAATCGTGCATGAATGATTTTATTTAACACAGTGAATCGTGCATAGGATCCTATATTTGATATACATATTAAGAATTTTAATCCAGTAAATAAGAAGCATCCATGCACCAAATTTTCTAAAAAATCGTGCATAAATGATTTTTTTAAACGCAGTGATTCGTGCATAGGATCCTATATTTGATATACCTATTAAGAATTTTAATCCAGTAAAAAAGAAACATCCATGCACCAAATTTTTTAAAAAATCGTGCATGTATGATTTTTTTAAACGCAGTGAATTGTGCATAGGATCCTATATTTGATATACCTTTTAAGAATTTTAATCCAGTAAAAAAGAAACATCCATGCACCAAATTTTCTGAAAAATTGTGCATAAATGATATTTTTAAACGCAGTGAATCGTGCATAGGATCCTATATTTAATATACCAATTAAGAATTTTAATCCAGTAAAAAAGAAGCATCCATGCACCAAATTTTCTAAAAAATCTTGCATGAATGATTTTTTTAAGCACAGTGAATCGTGCATAGAATTCTATATTTTATACACCTATTAAGAATTTTAATCCAATAAAAAAGAAACATCCATTCACCAAATTTTCTAAAAAATCGTGCATGAATGATTTTTTTGAACGCAGTGAATCGTGCATAGGATCCTATATTTGATATACCTATTAAGAATTTTTATCCAGTAAAAAAAGCATCCATGCACCAAATTTTCTAAAAAATTGTGCAAGAATGATTTTTTTAAACGCAGTGAATCGTGCATAGCATTCTATATTTGATACACCCATTAAGAATTTTATTCCAGT
This sequence comes from Harpalus rubripes, assembly GCA_963082715.1. Taxonomy (NCBI): domain Eukaryota; kingdom Metazoa; phylum Arthropoda; class Insecta; order Coleoptera; family Carabidae; genus Harpalus; species Harpalus rubripes. The sequence goes on from OY720463.1 coordinate 22,175,663, forward strand.
AAAAAAGAAGCATCCATTCACCAAATTTTCTGAAAAATCGTGCATAAATGATTTTTTTAAACGCAGTGAATCGTGCATAGGATTCTATATTTGATACACCTATTAAGAATTTTATTACAGTAAAAAAGAAGCATCCATGCACCAAATTTTCTAAAAAATCGTGCATGAATGATTTTTTTGAACGCAGTGAATCGTGCATAGGATCCTATATTTGATATACCTATTAAGAAATTTATTCCAGTAAAAAAGAAGCATCCATGCACCAAATTTTCTAATATATCGTGCATAAAAGCTTTTTTTTAAACGCAGTGAATCGTGCATAGGATTCTATATTTGATACACCTATTAAGAATTTTAATCCAGTAAAAAAGAAGCATCCATGCACCAAATTTTCTAAAAAATCGTGCATGAGTGATTTTTTTGAACGCAGTGAATCGTGCATAGGATCCTATATTTAATATACCTATTAAGAATTTTAATCCAGTAAAAAAGAAGCATACATGCACCAAATTTTTTTAAATATCGTGCATAAATGCGTTTTTTAAACGCAGTGAATCGTGCATAGGATCCTATATTTGATATACCTATTAAGAATTTTAATCCAGGAAAAAAGAAGCATCCATGCACCAAATCTTCTAAAAATCGTCCATAGAATCCTATATTTGATATACATATTAAGAATTTTAAAGCAGTATTAAAGAAGCATCCATGCACCAAATTTTCTAAAAAATCGTGCATGAATGATTTTTTTAAACGCAGTGAATCGTGCATAGGATTCTATATTTAATATACCTATTAAGAATTTTAATCCAGTAAAAAAGAAGCATCCATGCACCAAATTTTTAAAAAAATCGTGCATAAATTATTTTTTTAAACGCAGCGACTCGTGCATAGGATCCTATATTTGATATACCTATTAAGAATTTCAATCCAGTAAAAAAGAAGCATCCATGTACCAAAGTTTTTAAAAAATCGTTCATGAATGATTTTTTAAACACAGTGAATCGTGCATAGGATCCTATATTTGATATACCTAATAAGAATTTTAATCCAGTAAAAAAGAAGCATCCATGCACCAAATTTTCTAAAAAATCGTGCAATGATTTTTTTAAACGCAGTGAATCGTGCATAGGATCCTATATTTGATATAGCAATTAAGAATTTTAATCCAGTAAAAAAGAAGCATCCATGCACCAAGTTTTCTTATATATCGTGCATGAATGATTTTTTTATACGCAGTGAATCGTGCATAGGATCCTATATTTGATATACTTATTAAGAATTTTAATCCACTAAAAAAGAAGCATCCATGCACCAAAATTTTAAAAAAATCGTGCATGAATGATTTTTTTAAACACAGTGAATCGTGCACAGGATCCTATATTTGATATACCTATTAAGAATTTTAATCCAGTAAAAAAGAAGCATCCATGCACCAAATTTTCTAAACAATCGTTAATAGGATCGTATATTTGATATACATATTAAGAATTTTAATCCAGTAAAAAAGAAGCATCCATACACCAAATTTTCTAAAATATCGTGCATAAATGCTTTTTTTTAAAGGCAGTGAATCGTGCATAGGATCCTATATTTGATATACCTATTAAGAATTTTGATCCAGTAAAAAAGAAGCATCCATGCACCAAATTTTCTAAAAAATCGTGCATGAATGATTTTTTTGAACGCAGTGAATCGTGCATAGGATGCTATATTTGATATACCTATTGAGAAATTTAATCCAGTAAAAAAGAAGCATCCATGCACCAAATTTTCTAAAATATCGTGCATAAATGCTTTTTTTTAAACGCAGTGAATCGTGCATATGTTCCTATATTTGATATACCTATTAAGAATTTTAATTTAGTAAAAAAGAAGCATCCATGCACCAAATTTTCTAAAAAGTCGTGCATAGAATCCTATATTTGATATACCTAATGAGAATTTTAATCCAGTAAAAAAAAAGCATCCATGCACCAAATATTTAAAAAAATCGTGCATGAATTATTTTTTTGAACGCAGCGAATCGTGCATAGGATCCTATATTTGATATACCAATTAAGAATTTAAATCCGATAAAAAAGAAGCATCCATGCACCAAAGTTTTTAAAAAATCGTTCATGAATAATTTTTTTAAACACAGTGAATCGTTCATAGGATCCTATATTTGATATACCTAATAAGGATTTTAATCCAGTAAAAAAGAAGCATCCATGCACCAAATTTTCTAAAAAATCGTGCATGAATGATTTTTTACAACGCAGTGAATCGTGCATAGGATCCTATATTTGATATACCTATTAAGAATTTTAATCCAGTAAAAAAGAAGCATCCATGCACTAAATTTTCTTAAATATCGTGCATTAATGATTTTTTTATACGCAGTGAATCGTGCATAGGATCCTATATTTGATATACTTATTAAGAATTTTAATCCAGTAAAAAAGAAGCATCCATGCACGAAAATTTTAAAAAAATCGTGCATGAATTATTTTTTTAATCACAGTGAATCGTGCACAGGATCCTATATTTGATATACCTATTAAGAATTTTAATCCAGTAAAAAAGAAGCATCCATGCACCAAATTTTCTAAACAATCGTGCATAGGATCCTATATTTGAGATACCTAATAAGGATTTTAATCCAGTAAAAAAGAAGCATCCATGCACCAAATTTTCTAAAATATCGTGCATAAATGCTTTTTTTAACGCAGTGAATCGTGCATAGGATCCTATATTTGATATACCTATTAAGAGTTTTAATCCAGTAAAAAAGAAGCATCCAAGCACTAAATTTTTTTAAAAATCGTGCATGAATGATTTTTTTAACGCAGTGAATCGTGCATAGGATCCTATATTTGATATACCTATTAAGAATTTTAATCCAGTAAATAAGAAGCATCCATACACCAAATTTTCTTAAATATCATTTATAAATGCTTTTTTTAAACGCAGTGAATCGTACATAGGATCCTATATTTGATATACCTATTAAGAATTTTTATCCAGTAAAAAAGAAGCATCCAAGCACTAAATTTTTTAAAAATCGTACATGAATGATTTTTTTAAACGCAGTGAATCGTGCATAGGATCCTATATTTGATATACCTACTAAGAATTTTAATCCAGTAAAAAAAAAGCATCCATGCACCAAATTTTCTAAAAAATCGTGCATAAAAGGTTTTTTTTGAACGCAGTGAATCGTGCATAGGATCCTATATTTGATATGCCTATTAAGAATTATAATCCAGTAAAAAAAAGCATCCATGCTCCAAATTTTCTAAAAAATTGTGATGAGTGATTTTTTTAAACGCAGTGAATCGTGCATAGCATTTTATATTTGATACACCTATTAAGAATTTTAATCCAGTAAAAAAGAAACATCCATGCACCAAATTTTCTAAAAAATTATGCATAAATGATTTTTTAAACACAGTGAATCGTGCATAGGATTATATATTTGATACACCTATTAAGAATTTTAATACAGTAAAAAAACGCATCCATGCACCAAATTTTCTAAAAAATCGTGCATGAATGATTATTTTGAAAGCAGTGAATCGTGCATAGGATCCTATATTTAATATACCTATTAAGAATTTTAATCCAGTAAAAAAGAAGCATCCATGCACCAAATTTTCTAAAAATTCTTGCAAGAATGTTTTTTTAAACGCAGTGAATCGTGCATAGGATTCTATATTTGATACACCTATTAAGAATTTTAATCCAGTAAAAAAGAAACATCCATGCACCAAATTTTCTAAACAATCGTACATAGGATCCTATATTTGATATACATATTAAGAATTTTAATCCAGTAGAAAAAAAGCATCCATACACCAAATTTTTTAAAATATCGTGCATAAATGTTTTTTTGAACGCAGTGAATCGTTCATAGGATCCTATATTTGATATACCTATTAAGAATTTGAATCCAGTAAAAAAGATGCATCCATGCACCAAATTTTCTAAAAAAACGTGCATGATTAATTTTTTTAACCGCAGTGAATCGTGCATAGAATCCTATATTTGATATACCTATTAAGAATTTTAATCCAGTAAAAAAAAGCGTCCATGAAACAAATTTTTTAAAAAATCGTGCATGAATGATTTTTTTAAACGCAGCAAATCGTGCATAGGATCCTATATTTGATATACCTGATAAGAATTTTAATCCAGTAAAAAAGAATCATCCATGCACCAAACTTTTAAAAAAATCGTACATGAATGATTTTTTTAAACACAGTGAATCGTGCATAGGATCCTATAATTAATATACCTATTAAGAATTTTAATCCAGTAAAAAAAAAGCATCCATGCACCAAATTTTCTAAAAAATCGCGCACGAATAATTTTTTTAAACGCAGTAAATCGTGCATAAGATTCTATATTTGATACACCTATTAAGAATTTTAATCCAGTAAAAAAGAAGCATACATGCACCAAACTTTCTAAAATATCGTGCATAAATGCTTTTTTTTCGCAGTGAATTGTGCATAGGATCCTATATTTAATATACCTATTAAGAATTTTCATCCAGTAAAAAAGAAACATCCATGCACCAAATTTTCTAAAAAATCGTGCATAGGATCCTATATTTGATATACATATTAAGGATTTTAATCCAGTAAAAAAGAAGAATTCATACACCAAATTTTCTAAAATATCGTGCATATATGCGTATTTTTAAACGCAGTGAATCGTGCATAGGATCCTATATTGGGTATACCTATTAAGAATTTTAGTCCAGTAAAAAAAAGCATCCATGCACCAAATTTTCTAAAAAATCGTGCATGAATGATTTTTTTAAACACAGTGAATCATGCATAGGATTCTATATTTGATACACCTATTAAGAATTTTAATCCAGTAAAAAAGAAACATCCAAGCACCAAATTTTTTAAAAAATCGTGCATGAATGATTTTTTTAAACGCAGTGAATCGTGCATAGGATCCTATATTGGATATACCTATTAAGAATTTTAGTCCAGTAAAAAAAAGCATCCATGCACCAAATTTTCTAAAAAATCGTGCATGAATGATTTTTTTAAACACAGTGAATCATGCATAGGATTCTATATTGATACACCTATTAAGAATTTTAATCCAGTAAAAAAGAAACATCCATGCACCAAATTTTCTAAAATATCGTGCGTAAATGATTTTTTTAGACGCAGTGAATCGTGCATAGGATTCTATATTTGATACACCTATTAAGAATTTTAACCCAGTAAAAAAGAAGAATCCATGCACCAAATTTTCTAAAAAATCGTGCATAAATGATTTTTTTAAACGCAGTGAATTGTTCATAGGATTCTATATTTGATACACCTATTAAGAATTTTAATCCAGTGAAAAAGAATCGTCCATGCACCAAATTTTCTAAAAAATCGTGCATGAATGATTTTTTTAAACGCAGTGAATCGTGCATAGGATCCTATATTTGATATACCTATTAAGAATTTTAATACAGTAAAAAAGAAGCGTCCATGCACCAAATTTTCTAAAAAATCGTGCATGAATGTTTCTTTTAAACGCTGTGAATCGTGCATAGGATCCTATATTTGATATACCTATTTAGAATTTTAATCCAGTAAATAAGAAGCATCCATGCACCAAATTTACTAAAAAATCGGGCATGAATATTTTTTTAAACGCAGTGAATCGTGCATAGGATCTTATATTTGATATACCTATTAAGAATTTTAATACAGTAAAAAAGAATCATCCATGCACCAAATTTTTAAAAAAATCGTGCATGAATAATTTTTTAAACACAGTAAATCGTGCATAGGATCCTATATTTAATATGCCTCTTAAGAATTTTAATCCAGTAAAAAAGAAGCATCCATGCACCAAATTTTCTAAAAAATCGCGCATGAATGATTTTTTTAAACGCAGTAAATCGTGCATAGGATCCTATATTTGATATACATATTTAGAATTTTAATCCAGTAAAAAGAAGCATCCATGCACCAAATTTTCTAAAAAAATCGTGCATGAATGATTTTTTTAAACGCAGTGAATCGTGCATAGGATTCTGTATTTGATACACCTATTAAGAATTTAATTCCAATAAAAAGAAGCATCTATGCACCAAATTTTCAAAAAAATTGTGCATGAATGATTTTTTTGAACGCAGTGAATCGTGCATAGGGTTCTATATTTGATACACTTATTAAGAATTTCAATCCAGTATAAAAGAAACATCAATGCACCAAATTTTCTAAAAAATCGTGCATGAATGATTTTTTTAAACGCAGTGAATCGTGCATAGGATCCTACATTTGATATACCTATTAAGAATTTTAATCCAGTAAAAAAGAATCATCCATGCAACAAACTTTCTAAAAAATCGTGCATGAATGATTTTTTTAAACGCAGTGAAACGTGCATAGGATTCTATATTTGATACACCTATTAAGAATTTTAATCGAGTAAAAAAAAAGCATCCATGCACCAAATTTTCTAAAAAATCGTGCAAAGAATCCTATATTTGATATACATATTAAGAATTTTAATCCAGTATAAAAGAAGCATCCATGCACCAAGTTTTCTAAAAAATCGTGCATGAATGATTTTTTTAAACGCAGTGAGTCGTGCATAGGATTCTATATTTGACACACCTATTAAGAATTTTAGTCCAGTAAAAAAGAAGCATCAATTCACCAAATTTTCTAAAAAATCGTGCATGAATGATTTTTTTAAACGCAGTGAATCGTGCATAGGATTCTATATTTGATACACCTATTAAGAATTTTAATCCAGTAAAAAACAAACATCAATGCACCAAATTTTTTAAAAAATCGTGCATGAATGATTTTTTTAAACACAGTGAATCGTGCATAGGATCCTATATTTGATAAACCTATTAAGAATTCTAATCCAGTAAAAAAGAAGCATTCATGCACCAATTTTTTAAAAAAATCGAGCATGAATGATTTTTTTAAACACAGTGAATCTTGCATAGGATTCTATATTTGATACAACTATTAAGAATTTTAATCCAGTAAAAAAGAAACATCAATTAACCAAATTTTTAAAAAAATCGTGCATGAATGATTTTATTAAACATAGTGAATCGTGCATAGGATCCTATATTTGATATACCTATTAAGAATTTTAATCCAGTAAAAAAGAAGCATTCATGCACCAAATTTTTAAAAAATCGTGCATGATTGATTTTTTTAAACACAGTGAATCGTGCATAGGATCCTATATTTGATATACCTATTAAAAATTTTAATCCAGTAAAAAAGAAGCATCCATGCACCAAATTTTCTAAAAAATCGTGCATGAATGATTTTTTTAAACGCAGTGAATCGTGCATAGGAACCTATATTCGATATACCTATTAAGAATTTGAATCCAGTAAAAAAGAAGCGGCTATTCACCAAATTTTTCAAAAAATCGTGCATGAATGATTTTTTTAAACGCAGTGAATCGTGCATAGGATTCTATATTTGATACACCTATTAAGAATTTTAATCCAGTAAAAAAAAGCATCCATGTACCATAATTTTTTTTACGCAGTGAATCGTGCATATTAAGAATTTTAATCCAGTTAAAAAAAAGCATCCATGCTCCAAATTTTTAAAAAAATCGTGCATGAATGATTTTTTTAAACACAGTGATTCGTGCATAGGATCCTATATTTGATATACATATTAAGAATTTTAATCCAGTAAATAAGAAGCATCCATGCACCAAATTTTCTAAAAAATCGTGCATGAATGATTTTTTTGAACGTCCTGAATCGTGCATAGGATCCTATATTTGATATACCTATTAAGAATTTTAATCCAGTAAAAAAAAAGCATCCATGCACCAAATTTTCTAAAATATTGTGCATGGATGAATTTTTTTAAACGCAGTGAATCGTGCATAGGATCCTATATTTGATATACCTATTAAGAATTTTAATCCAGTAAAAAAGAAGCATCCATGCACCAAATTTTCTAAAAAATCGTGCATGAATAATTTTTTAAACGCAATGAATCGGGCATAAGATCCTATATTTGATATACCTATTAAGAATTTTAATCCAGTAAAAAAATGCATCAATGCACCAAATTTTTAAAAAATCGTGCATGAATGATTTTTTTAATCACAGTGAATCGTGCATAGCATTCTATATTTGATACACCTATTAAGAATTTTAATCCAGTAAAAAAGAAGCAACCATGCACCAAATTTTCTAAAAAATCGTGCATAAATGATTTTTTTAAACGCAGTGAAACGATCAAAGGATTCTATATTTGATACACCTATTAAAAATTTTAATTCAGTAAGAAAGAAACATCCATGCAATAAATTTTCTAAAAAATCGTGTATAAATGATTTTTTTAAACGCAGTGAATCGTGCATAGGATTATATAGTTGATACACCTATTAAAAATTTTAATCCAGTAAAAAAGAAGCATCCATGCAACAAATTTTCTAAAAAATCGTGCATGAATGATTTTTTAAACGCAGTGAATCGTGCATAGGATTCTATATTTGATACACCTATTAAGAATTTTAATCCAGTAAAAAAACATACATGAACCAAATTTTCTAAAATATCGTGCATAAATGCTTTTTTTAAACGCAGTGAATCGTGCATAGGATCCTATATTTAATATACCTATTAAGAATTTTAATCCAGTAAAAAAGAAGCATCCATGCATTAAATTTTCTAAAAAATCGTGCATAGGATCCTATATTTGATACAACTATTAAGAATTTTAATCCAGTAAAAAAGAAGCATCAATTAACCAAATTTTTAAAAAATCGTGCATGAATGATTTTTTTAAACACAGTGAATCGTGCATAGGATCCTATATTTGATATACCTATTAAGAATTTTAATCCAGTAAAAAAGAAGCATTCATGCACCAAATTTTAAAAAAATCGTGCATGAATGATTTTTTTTAAACACAGTGAATCGTGCATAGGATCTTATATTTGATATACCTATTAAAAAAATTTATCCAGTAAAAAAGAAGCATCCATGCACCAAATTTTCTAAAAAATCGTGCATGAATGATTTTTTTAAACGCAGTGAATCGTGCATAGGATCCTATATTTGAAATACCTATTAAGAATTATAATCCAGTAAAAAAAAAGCATCCATTCACCAAATTTTCTAAAAAATTGTGCATGAATGATTTTTTTAAACGCAGTGAATCGTGCATAGGATTCTATATTTGATATATTTATTAAGAATTTTAATCCAGTAAAAAGAAGCATTCATGCACCAAATTTTTAAAAAATCGTGCATGAATGATTATTTTAAACACAGTGAATCGTGCATAGGATCCTATATTTGATATACCTATTAAAAATTTTAATCCAGTAAAAAAGAAGCATCCATGCACCAAATTTTCTAAAAAAATCGTGCATGAATGATTTTTTTAAACGCAGTGAATCGTGCATAGGATCCTATATTTGATATACCTATTAAAAATTTTAATCCAGTAAAAAAAAGCATCCATGCATCAAATTTTCTAAAAAGTCGTGCCTGAATGATTTTTTAAACGCAATGAATCGTGCATAGGATCCTATATTTGATATACCTATTAAGAATTTTAGTCCAGTAAAATAAAGCATCCATGCACCAAATTTTCTAAAAAATCGTGCATGAATGATTTTTTTAAACACAGTGAATCGTGCATAGGATCCTATATTTGATATACCTATTAAAAATTTTAATCCAGTAAAAAAGAAGCATCCATGCACCAAATTTTCTAAAAAATCGTCCATGAATGATTTTTTTAAACGCAGTGAATCGTGCATAGGATCCTATATTTGATATACCTATTAAGAATTTTAATCCAGTAAAAAAAAAGCATCCATTCACCAAATTTTCTAAAAAATCGTGCATGAATGATTTTTTTAAACGCAGTGAATCGTGCATAAGATCCTATATTTGATATACCTATTAAGAATTTTAATCGAGTAAAAAAGAAGCATCCATGCACCAAATTTTCTAAAAAATCGTGCATAGAATCCTATATTTGATATACATATTAAGAATTTTAATCCAGTATAAAAGAAGCATCCATGCACCAAGTTTTCTAAAAAATCGTGCATGAATGATTTTTTTAAACGCAGTGAGTCGTGCATAGGATTCTATATTTGGCACACCTATTAAGAATTTTAGTCCAGTAAAAAAGAAGCATCAATTCACCAAATTTTCTGTGAAGTATAATGATGATATTCAGCGAAAGGACCCTCTCCTATTATTATTGACTGATGTAGTTGGCTTAGCACTTACTTATGTTTTTTATTCCGTCATGTAAAATGTCAATATTAAAAGTATATATGTTCGATAATTAAATAAACGAGTTAAAGTGTTTTCGTGTACCCGTTTTTACGTTTACTTCGCAAATCTCTCACAGGTTATGGGGCCCAGAAATGATTACGCGGAATACGTGACTCGGCTGTACAATATTGTATAGTGACTTTAATCGAACGTGAAATTTGCATGTCCTAAAAATCTCGCGAGTGTTGGCCAGTGTATTACGATAAACTTGTCGTGTTCTTTCCTGAAAAGGAAAATGAGTTTCGCCAGTGTAAAAATTGAACCGTTAAACAAAAACAATTATGACACTTGGAAAATACAAGCGAAGGCAGTTCTTGTGAAAAATGACTTGTGGGGATATGTGTCTGGGACAAAAGGGAAACCAGAACCAACCGTTAAAGGGGAAGATGCAACCGCTATTGCAGCGGTAAATGCAATGATTGAAACATGGAATGCAGCGGATTCCAAAGCAATGGCGGACTTGATACTGACAATATCCCCCGAAGAGCTGAAAACATAAAGAATTGCGAAACTTCTAAGGAAATCTGGGAGAAGCTCAAATCGACGTACGAATCACAAGGACCAGCGAGAAAAGCTATGCTATTAAAGCGACTTATTCACCAGAAAATGGAGGATGGAGAAGATATGCGCACGCACGTAGCTGATTTCTTCGACATTGTGGGGAAGCTGGAAGACATGGATTTGAAGATCGATCCAGATCTCATTTCAATAATTCTTCTGTATAGCATACCGGACTGCTATGAGTCATTTCGGGTGGCAATCGAAGCAAAGGACAAGCTCCTCCCCCCTGAATCCCTTAAAGTAAAAATGATTGAGGAATATGAGTCGCGAAAGCGACGAAGCGATGGAAATTCAACGAATAATGCTATGTTCGTGTCGTGTAATAAAGGGGGCCGAAAGGGAAAGACAAAACAAATTGACATTTTAAAGGTGCGGTGTTTTAAATGTAAACAATTTGGACATTATGCGAAAAATTGTGGAAAACGCAATGAGAATCGAACTATGAAAAAGACAAACGAGTCATCAAAACGCGCGGAAACCGTGATGAGTGCGTATGAATACGCGCGTGTTTGTACAAACACATCAGCAGAAGTTGCCTCAAGTGTCTCATCAAGCGATAAAAGCGTGTGGTGCCTTGATTCTGGGGCAACTTCGCATATGTGCCAGAATAAGGAGAAGTTCATCGACATGTATAGTCAAGACGGACCCAACTCAGTGAACCTCGCAAGTGAAGGAAATTCAACGCGAATCGAAGGGAAGGGAACCGTGCGCGTTAACGTCAGTAACGAAATAACCGCGAAATTGTCAGACACGTTGTTCGTACCGGACTTGAGAACAAATTTGTTATCGGTAGGAAAAATTGCAAATAAAGGTTTCGACGTGACTTTTCGGAAAACAGATGCTATCGTCGTAAATAAAAACGGGGAAACCGTGATGGTGGCAAAATGTGAAAATGGATTATATTTGGTGCCGGAGACATTAGAGTGTGCGAATGCTACGAACGGTACGAACGAATCGTGGCAAAGTTTACATGAAAAATACGGACATTTGAACTTTGCGGACCTGAAAAAGTTAGTTCAGACCGGAAAAGTGCACGGCGCGAGCGTAATCTGTGACGAGAAATTACAAAAGTGTGAGGTCTGCGTTCAGGGAAAGCTATCGCGCGCGCCTTTTTCACGGTCGACGTCAGTGAGCTCGGACGTATTAGAGCTTGTGCATACGGATGTATGCGGTCCTATGCGCATCCCATCGCTTTCTGGATCAAGGTTTTTTGCGACGCTAATTGACGATAAAACACGGTATTGTGAAGTCGTGTTTATGACCCAGAAGAGCGAGATTCTTGAAAAGTTTAAGATTTTTAAAAAGAAAATGGAAACTCAGACAGGAAAGAAAATCAAGATTATGCGTTCTGACAATGGACGCGAGTATGTAAATAACCAATATGAAAATTTCATGAAAAATGAAGGAATCATGCATCAGCTGTCTGCTGAACACACACCGGAGCAGAACGGCGTTGCCGAGCGTGCCAACCGAACCCTGATTGAAATGGCAAGATGTATGCTCATACAATCTGGTCTTTCCGCAAGATTTTGGGCAGAGGCAGTATTTACGGCTGCTTATATTCGCAACCGAAGCCCAAACAGCGCTATTGGCGGAAACCTACCGTATACTATGTGGACTGAAAAGATTCCAACGGTAAGCCATTTCAGAACTTTCGGTCAAGTGGCGCATGTGCTTGACAAGACAGGCAAGTGCGGTAAGTTTGATCCTAAAACGAAACGGTGCATATTTATTGGGTACTCTGACACGTCCAAAGCATATCGGTTTTGTGACCCGAAAGCTCGAAGAGTTCTAAAAAGCCGCGATGCATCCTTTATGAACATCTTTCAGAACGATGGCAAATTGGAAAATTTTGTTGACAAGAATATCCTGCTGCAACTGGGACTTAGCGAAAAGCAAGTTGTACCGCAACAAGAAGTGCACCAGGAGGAGAGCAGCAAAAATCAACAAAAGATCAACGTCGAGTCAGCCAGTGAAGACTTAGATGATGATGTCCACAACAGGGACACAGTTAATGTTCACTCGAACTCCAGTAAAGATACAGCGGAACAGTTCTCGGATTCGAGCGATTCAGAGACGTTGGGTTTTGTACCAAAACCAGGGCCGAAGATCACTATCCGAACTGGGAAACCGGGGAGACCGAAGAAAATTTCCCAAATGCAAGCTGTAACTGTCAATAAAAAACGTGACAACAATCAGGATAATGTCAAAGAAGACGTCAAAGATGAAAACGAAATTGCTGGATTGGCCAGCGAAGATCCCGTAAGTGCGACAGCGGCGCTACAAACAGAATTCGCAGAGGATTGGAAAGCCGCTATGAGAACTGAATATGATGCGCTCATGAAGAATAAAACTTGGAGCGTTGTCGATCGACCAAAAGAAACAAATGTGATTGGATGTCGATGGGTTTTTCGCACAAAGCTAAACGCAGATGGATCGGTTGAACGACGGAAAGCTCGACTCGTTGCAAAAGGTTTTACACAACGAAAATACGTAGATTTTTCTGAGACTTTCGCGCCAGTCGCTCGAGTTGAGTCGATTCGATTGATCCTGGGATTATCCGTCGAACTGGGATTGGAGATTCATCAGCTGGACTTCGTAAGTGCATATTTGAATGGTGAACTGGATGAAGATCTTTATATGGAGATACCAGAAGAGCTGTCAAGCATCTTAACAGATACGGAATTACGACAAATCCCAAAAACGAAAGTTTTAAAATTAAAAAAGGCGTTGTATGGATTAAAACAATCCGGACGCAGTTGGTTCACCAAACTTGACGAAACACTGAAAATAATAAATTTTCAGCAGCTGCAATCGGATCATTGCGTGTACATCCAGAGAGAAGGTGAGAAAATTGTCATCTTGGCAGTTTACGTTGACGATGTGATTTTAGCATCGAATAACATACAGAAAATGAACGAGACGAAGAAGAAGCTGTCAACCGCTTTCGAGATGAAAGATATGGGCAGGATCCATTATTGTCTTGGAGTGAGATTCGCTCAAGAAGACGGCAGCGTATCAATGGACCAAGAGAAATACATTGAAGAAATTCTAAAAAAGTATAGGATGTCGGATTGCAAGCCAGTGTCGACGCCGTTAAGCAAAGGCGTGAAGTTAACAAAGGAATTATGTCCAACTACAGACGACGAGCACGAAGAAATGAAGAAAATTCCTTATAGAAACTTGGTAGGCGCATTAATGTACTTGGCTGTTTCCACTCGACCGGACATTGCCCATGCAGTGAGCTTGTTGGGGCAGTTCAACGACATCTATGGTCGTGAACATTGGACTGCAGCAAAGAGAGTACTAAGATATTTACAGGGCACGAAATCCAAAAAGCTCATTTTTAAGAAGACGGGGAAACCGTTGATCGGATTTGCTGATGCGGACTGGGCAGCGAATATAGACGACAGACACTCTTACTCAGGCTACGTTTTTACACTTGGAAACGCAGCAATAAGTTGGAGTTCACGCAAGCAAAAATGCGTGGCAATGTCTACAGCTGAGGCGGAATACATCGCACTGTCAGAAGCAGCGAAGGAGGCGGTGCATTTAAGAAGGTTCTTGACGGAGATTGTCGGCAAGCAAAGGACAGTCACCGTCTACAACGACAATCAGGGGGCAGCTTGTATAGCAAAGGATCCAGTAATGCATGGAAAAGCGAAGCATATCGAGATTCGCTATCATTTCACAAGAGAAGCAATTCATCGGGGCGAGATAATGATCAAGTATCTACCAACTGATCAGATGATAGCTGACATTTTGACCAAAGGCCTAGGAACAGTTAAACACGAGAACTGCATAATAGGATTGGGAATGCAAGATTGAGCATTTTATGTCATTGTTTTTCCCCTTTTTGATTGTTTCAGAGCATTTATCGTCGAGACTACCTTTCGAGAGGGGGTGTGAAGTATAATGATGATATTCAGCGAAAGGACCCTCTCCTATTATTATTGACTGATGTAGTTGGCTTAGCACTTACTTATGTTTTTTATTCCGTCATGTAAAATGTCAATATTAAAAGTATATATGTTCGATAATTAAATAAACGAGTTAAAGTGTTTTCGTGTACCCGTTTTTACGTTTACTTCGCAAATCTCTCACATTTTCTTAAAAATCGTGCATGAATGATTTTTTTAAACGCAGTGAATCGTGCATAGGATTCTATATTTGATACACCTATTAAGAATTTTAATCCAGTAAAAAACAAACATCAATGCACCAAATTTTTTAAAAAAATCGTGCATGAATGATTTTTTTAAACACAGTGAATCGTGCATAGGATCCTATATTTGATAAAGCTATTAAGAATTCTAATCCAGTAAAAAAGAAGCATTCATGCACCAATTTTTTAAAAAAATCGAGCATGAATGATTTTTTTAAACACAGTGAATCTTGCATAGGATTCTATATTTGATACAACTATTAAGAATTTTAATCCAGTAAAAAAGAAACATCAATTAACCAAATTTTTAAAAAAATCGTGCATGAATGATTTTATTAAACACAGTGAATCGTGCATAGGATCCTATATTTGATATACCTATTAAGAATTTTAATCCAGTAAAAAAGAAGCATTCATGCACCAAATTTTTAAAAAATCGTGCATGAATGATTTTTTTAAACACAGTGAATCGTGCATAGGATCCTATATTTGATATACCTATTAAAAATTTTAATCCAGTAAAAAAGAAGCATCCATGCACCAAATTTTCTAAAAAATCGTGCATGAATGATTTTTTTAAACGCAGTGAATCGTGCATAGGAACCTATATTCGATATACCTATTAAGAATTTGAATCCAGTAAAAAAGAAGCGGCTATTCACCAAATTTTTTCAAAAAATCGTGCTTGAATGATTTTTTTAAACGCAGTGAATCGTGCATAGGATTCTATATTTGATACACCTATTAAGAATTTTAATCCAGTAAAAAAAAAGCATCCATGTACCATATTTTTTTTACGCAGTGAATCGTGCATATTAAGAATTTTAATCCAGTTAAAAAAAAGCATCCATGCACCAAATTTTTAAAAAAATCGTGCATGAATGATTTTTTTAAACACAGTGAATCGTGCATAGGATTCTATATTTGATACACCTATTAAGAATTTTATTCCAGTAAAAAACAAACATCAATGCACCAAATTTTTTAAAAAATCGTGCATGAATGATTTTTTTAAACACAGTGAATCGTGCATAGGATCCTATATTTGATAAACCTATTAAGAATTCTAATCCAGTAAAAAAGAAGCATTCATGCACCAATTTTTTAAAAAAATCGAGCATGAATGATTTTTTTAAACACAGTGAATCTTGCATAGGATTCTATATTTGATACAACTATTAAGAATTTCAATCCAGTAAAAAAGAAACATCAATTAACCAAATTTTTAAAAAAATCGTGCATGAATGATTTTATTAAACACAGTGAATCGTGCATAGGATCCTATATTTGATATACCTATTAAGAATTTTAATCCAGTAAAAAAGAAGCATTCATGCACCAAATTTTTAAAAAATCGTGCATGAATGATTTTTTTAAACACAGTGAATCGTGCATAGGATCCTATATTTGATATACCTATTAAAAATTTTAATCCAGTAAAAAAGAAGCATCCATGCACCAAATTTTCTAAAAAATCGTGCATGAATGATTTTTTTAAACGCAGTGAATCGTGCATAGGAACCTATATTCGATATACCTATTAAGAATTTGAATCCAGTAAAAAAGAAGCGGCTATTCACCAAATTTTTTCAAAAAATCGTGCTTGAATGATTTTTTTAAACGCAGTGAATCGTGCATAGGGTTCTATATTTGATACACCTATTAAGAATTTTAATCCAGTAAAAAAAAAGCATCCATGTACCATATTTTTTTTACGCAGTGAATCGTGCATATTAAGAATTTTAATCCAGTTAAAAAGAAGCATCCATGCACCAAATTTTTAAAAAAATCGTGCATGAATGATTTTTTTAAACACAGTGAATCGTGCATAGGATTCTATATTTGATACACCTATTAAGAATTTTAATCCAGTAAAAAACAAACATCAATGCACCAAATTTTTTAAAAAATCGTGCATGAATGATTTTTTTAAACACAGTGAATCGTGCATAGGATCCTATATTTGATAAACCTATTAAGAATTCTAATCCAGTAAAAAAGAAGCATTCATGCACCAATTTTTTAAAAAAATCGGGCATGAATGATTTTTTTAAACACAGTGAATCTTGCATAGGATTCTATATTTGATACAACTATTAAGAATTTTAATCCAGTAAAAAAGAAACATCAATTAACCAAATTTTTAAAAAAATCGTGCATGAATGATTTTATTAAACACAGTGAATCGTGCATAGGATCCTATATTTGATATACCTATTAAGAATTTTAATCCAGTAAAAAAGAAGCATCCATGCACCAAATTTTCTAAAATATTGTGCATGGATGCATTTTTTTAAACGCAGTGAATCGTGCATAGGATCCTATATTTGATATACCTATTAAGAATTTTAATCCAGTAAAAAAGAAGCATCCATGCACCAAATTTTCTAAAAAATCGTGCATGAATGATTTTTTTTAACGCAGTGAATCGTGCATAGGATCCTATATTTGATATACCTATTAAGAATTTTAATCCAGTAAAAAAGAAGCATCCATGCACCAAATTTTCTAAAATATTGTGCATGGATGCATTTTTTTAAACGCAGTGAATCGTGCATAGGATCCTATATTTGATATACCTAATAAAAATTTTAATCCAGTAAAAAAAAGCATCCATGCATCAAATTTTCTAAAAAGTCGTGCATGAATGATTTTTTAAACGCAATGAATCGTGCATAGGATCCTATATTTGATATACCTATTAAGAATTTTAGTCCAGTAAAATAAAGCATCCATGCACCAAATTTTCTAAAAAATCGTGCATGAATGATTTTTTTAAACACAGTGAATCGTGCATAGGATCCTATATTTGATATACCTATTAAAAATTTTAATCCAGTAAAAAAGAAGCATCCATGCACCAAATTTTCTAAAATATCGTGCATGAATGATTTTTTTAAACGCAGTGAATCGTGCATAGGATCCTATATTTGATATACCTATTAAGAATTTTAATCCAGTAAAAAAAAGCATCCATTCACTAAATTTTCTAAAAAATCGTGCATGAATGATTTTTTTAAACGCAGTGAATCGTGCATAAGATCCTATATTTGATATACCTATTAAGAATTTTAATCGAGTAAAAAAGAAGCATCCATGCACCAAATTTTTTAAAAAATCGTGCGTGAATGATTTTTTCAAACACAGTGAATCGTGCATAGGATTCTATATTTGATACACCTATTAAGAATTTTAATCCAGTAAAAAAGAAACATCAATGCACCAAATTTTCTAAAAAATCGTGCATGAATGATTTTTTTGAACGCAGTGAATCGTGCATAGGTTCCTATATTTGATATACCTAT
Source organism: Harpalus rubripes (assembly GCA_963082715.1). NCBI lineage: Eukaryota > Metazoa > Arthropoda > Insecta > Coleoptera > Carabidae > Harpalus > Harpalus rubripes. Next base: position 22,194,000 of record OY720463.1, read on the forward strand.
TAAGAATTTTAATCCAGTAAAAAAGAAGCATCCATGCACTAAATTTCCAAAAAAATCGTGCATGAATGATTTTTTTAAACACAGTGAATCGTGCATAGGATTCTATATTTGATACACCTATTAAGAATTTTAATCCAGTAAAAAAGAAGCATCCATTCAACAAATTTTTTAAAAAAATCGTGCATAAATGATTTTTTTAAACGCAGTGAATCGTGCATAGGATTATATATTTGATACACCTATTAAGAATTTTAATCCAGTAAAAAAGAAACATCCAAGCATCAAATTTTTTAAAAAATCGTGCATGAATGATTTTTTTGAACGCAGTGAATCGTGCATAGGATCCTATATTTAATATACCTATTAAGAATTTTAATCCAGTAAAAAAAAGCATCCATGCAACAAATTTTCTAAAATATCGTGCATAAATGCTTTTTTTTAAACGCAGTGAATCGTGCATAGGACCCTATATTTAATATACCTATTAAGAATTTTAATCCAGTAAAAAAGAAGCATTCATGCACCAAATTTTCTAAAAAATCGTGCATAGGATCCTATATTTGATATACATATTAAGAATTTTAATCCAGTACAAAAGAAGCATCCATGCACTAAATTTTTTAAAAAATCGTGCATGAATGATTTTTTTAAACGCCGTGAATCGTGCATAAGATCCTATATTTGATATACCTAATAAAAATTTTAACCCAGTAAAAAAGAAACATCCATGCACCAAATTTTTTAAAAATCGTGCATGAATTATTTTTTTAAACGCAGTGAATCGTGCATAGGATCTTATATTTGATATACCTATTAGGAATTTCAATCCAGAAAAAAAGAAGCATCCATGCACCAAATTTTCTTAAATATCGAGCATGAATGATTTTTTTATACGCAGTGAATCGTGCATAGGATCCTATATTTGATATACTTAATAAGAATTTGAATCCAGTAAAAAAGAAGCATCCATGCACCAAATTTTTAAAAAATCGTGCAAGAATGATTTTTTTAAACACAGTGAATCGTGCACAGGATCCTATATTTGATATACCTATTAAGAATTTTAATCCAGTAAAAAAGAAGCATTTTTACACCAAATTTTCTAAACAATCGTACATAGGATCCTATATTTGATATACATATTAAGAATTTTAATCCAGTACAAAAGAAGCATCCATGCACTAAATTTTTTAAAAAATCGTGCATGAATGATTTTTTTAAACGCCGTGAATCGTGCATAAGATCCTATATTTGATATACCTATTAAGAATTTTAGTCTAGTAAAATAAAGCATCCATGCACCAAATTTTCTAAAAAATCGTGCATGAATGATTTTTTTAAACACAGTGAATCGTGCATAGGATCCTATATTTGATATACCTATTAAGAATTTTAATCCAGTAAAAAAAAAGCATCCATTCACCAAATTTTCTAAAAAATCGTGCATGAATGATTTCTTTAAACGCAGTGAATCGTGCATAAGATCCTATATTTGATATACCTATTAAGAATTTTAATCGAGTAAAAAAGAAGCATCCATGCACCAAATTTTCTAAAAAATCGTGCGTAGAATCCTATATTTGATATACATATTAAGAATTTTAATCCAGTATAAAAGAAGCATCCATGCACCAAGTTTTCTAAAAAATCGTGCATGAATGATTTTTTTAAACGCAGTGAGTCGTGCATAGGATTCTATATTTGATATACCTATTAAGAATTTTAATCCAGTAAAAAAAAAGCATCCATTCACCAAATTTTCTAAAAAATCGTGCATGAATGATTTCTTTAAACGCAGTGAATCGTGCATAAGATCCTATATTTGATATACCTATTAAGAATTTTAATCGAGTAAAAAAGAAGCATCCATGCACCAAATTTTCTAAAAAATCGTGCGTAGAATCCTATATTTGATATACATATTAAGAATTTTAATCCAGTAAAAAAGAAGCATCCGTGCACCAAATTTTCTAAAAAATCGTGCATGAATGATTTTTTTAAACGCAGTGAATCGTGCATAGGATCCTATATTTGATATACCTATTAAGAATTTTAATCCAGTAAAAAAAAAGCATCCATTCACCAAATTTTCTAAAAAATCGTGCATGAATGATTTCTTTAAACGCAGTGAATCGTGCATAAGATCCTATATTTGATATACCTATTAAGAATTTTAATCGAGTAAAAAAGAAGCATCCATGCACCAAATTTTCTAAAAAATCGTGCGTAGAATCCTATATTTGATATACATATTAAGAATTTTAATCCAGTATAAAAGAAGCATCCATGCACCAAGTTTTCTAAAAAATCGTGCATGAATGATTTTTTTAAACGCAGTGAGTCGTGCATAGGATTCTATATTTGACACACCTATTAAGAATTTTAGTCCAGTAAAAAAGAAGCATCAATTCACCAAATTTTCTGTGAAGTATAATGATGATATTCAGCGAAAGGACCCTCTCCTATTATTATTGACTAATGTAGTTGGCTTAGCACTTACTTATGTTTTTTATTCCGTCATGTAAAATGTCAATATTAAAAGTATATATGTTCGATAATTAAATAAACGAGTTAGTGTTTTCGTGTACCCGTTTTTACGTTTACTTCGCAAATCTCTCACATTTTCTTAAAAATCGTGCATGAATGATTTTTTTAAACGCAGTGAATCGTGCATAGGATTCTATATTTGATACACCTATTAAGAATTTTAATCCAGTAAAAAACAAACATCAATGCACCAAATTTTTTAAAAAATCGTGCATGAATGATTTTTTTAAACACAGTGAATCGTGCATAGGATCCTATATTTGATAAACCTATTAAGAATTCTAATCCAGTAAAAAAGAAGCATTCATGCACCAATTTTTTAAAAAAATCGAGCATGAATGATTTTTTTAAACACAGTGAATCTTGCATAGGATTCTATATTTGATACAACTATTAAGAATTTTAATCCAGTAAAAAAGAAACATCAATTAACCAAATTTTTAAAAAAATCGTGCATGAATGATTTTATTAAACACAGTGAATCGTGCATAGGATCCTATATTTGATATACCTATTAAGAATTTTAATCCAGTAAAAAAGAAGCATTCATGCACCAAATTTTTAAAAAATCGTGCATGAATGATTTTTTTAAACACAGTGAATCGTGCATAGGATCCTATATTTGATATACCTATTAAAAATTTTAATCCAGTACAAAAGAAGCATCCATGCACCAAATTTTCTAAAAAATCGTGCATGAATGATTTTTTTAAACGCAGTGAATCGTGCATAGGAACCTATATTCGATATACCTATTAAGAATTTGAATCCAGTAAAAAAGAAGCGGCTATTCACCAAATTTTTTCAAAAAATCGTGCTTGAATGATTTTTTTAAACGCAGTGAATCGTGCATAGGATTCTATATTTGATACACCTATTAAGAATTTTAATCCAGTAAAAAAAAAGCATCCATGTACCATATTTTTTTTACGCAGTGAATCGTGCATATTAAGAATTTTAATCCAGTTAAAAAAAAGCATCCATGCACCAAATTTTTAAAAAAATCGTGCATGAATGATTTTTTTAAACACAGTGAATCGTGCATAGGATCCTATATTTGATATACATATTAAGAATTTTAATCCAGTAAATAAGAAGCATCCATGCACCAAATTTTCTAAAAAATCGTGCATGAATGATTTTTTTGAACGTACTGAATCGTGCATAGGATCCTATATTTGATAAACCTATTAAGAATTTTAATCCAGTAAAAAAGAAGCATCCATGCACCAAATTTTCTAATATTGTGCATAGATGCATTTTTTTAAACGCAGTGAATCGTGCATAGGATCCTATATTTGATATACCTATTAAGAATTTTAATCCAGTAAAAAAGAAGCATCCATGCACCAAATTTTCTAAAAAATCGTGCATGAATAATTTTTTTAAACGCAGTGAATCGGGCATAGGATCCTATATTTGATATACCTATTAAGAATTTTAATCCAGTAAAAAAATGCATCCATGCACCAAATTTTTAAAAAATCGTGCATGAATGATTTTTTTAATCACAGTGAATCGTGCATAGCATTCTATATTTGATACACCTATTAAGAATTTTAATCCAGTAAAAAAGAAGCAACCATGCACCAAATTTTCTAAAAAATCGTGCATAAATGATTTTTTTAAACGCAATGAATCGTGCATAGGATTATATATTTGATACACCTATTAAGAATTTTAATCCAGTAAAAAAGAAGCACCCATGCACCAAATTTTTTAAAAAATCGTGCATGAATGATTTTTTTGAACGCAGTGTATCTTGCATAGGATCCTATATTTAATATACCTATTAAGAATTTTAATCCAGTAAAAAAGAAGCATCCATGCAACAAATTTTCTAAAAAATCGTGCATGAATGATTTTTTAAACGCAGTGAATCGTGCATAGGATTCTATATTTGATACACCTATTAAGAATTTTAATCCAGTAAAAAAAAACATACATGAACCAAATTTTCTAAAATATCGTGCATAAATGCTTTTTTTAAACGCAGTGAATCGTGCATAGGATCCTATATTTAATATACCTATTAAGAATTTTAATCCAGTAAAAAAGAAGCATCCATGCATTAAATTTTCTAAAAAATCGTGCATAGGATCCTATATTTGATACAACTATTAAGAATTTTAATCCAGTAAAAAAGAAGCATCAATTAACCAAATTTTTAAAAAAATCGTGCATGAATGATTTTTTTAAACACAGTGAATCGTGCATAGGATCCTATATTTGATATACCTCTTAAGAATTTTAATCCAGTAAAAAAGAAGCATTCATGCACCAAATTTTAAAAAAATCGTGCATGAATGATTTTTTTTTAAACACAGTGAATCGTGCATAGGATCCTATATTTGATATACCTATTAAAAAATTTTATCCAGTAAAAAAGAAGCATCCATGCACCAAATTTTCTAAAAAAACGTGCATGAATGATTTTTTTAAACGCAGTGAATCGTGCATAGGATCCAATATTTGAAATACCTATTAAGAATTATAATCCAGTAAAAAAAAAGCATCCATTCACCAAATTTTCTAAAAAATTGTGCATGAATGATTTTTTTAAACGCAGTGAATCGTGCATAGGATTCTATATTTGATATATTTATTAAGAATTTTAATCCAGTAAAAAGAAGCATTCATGCACCAAATTTTTAAAAAATCGTGCATGAATGATTTTTTGAAACACAGTGAATCGTGCATAGGATCCTATATTTGATATACCTATTAAAAATTTTAATCCAGTAAAAAAGAAGCATCCATGCACCAAATTTTCTAAAAAATCGTGCATGAATGATTTTTTTAAACGCAGTGAATCGTGCATAGGATCCTATATTTGATATACCTATTAAAAATTTTAATCCAGTAAAAAAAAGCATCCATGCATCAAATTTTCTAAAAAGTCGTGCATGAATGATTTTTTAAACGCAATGAATCGTGCATAGGATCCTATATTTGATATACCTATTAAGAATTTTAGTCCAGTAAAATAAAGCATCCATGCACCAAATTTTCTAAAAAATCGTGCATGAATGATTTTTTTAAACACAGTGAATCGTGCATAGGATCCTATATTTGATATACCTATTAAAAATTTTAATCCAGTAAAAAAGAAGCATCCATGCACCAAATTTTCTAAAAAATCGTGCATGAATGATTTTTTTAAACGCAGTGAATCGTGCATAGGATCCTATATTTGATATACCTATTAAGAATTTTAATCCAGTAAAAAAAAAGCATCCATTCACCAAATTTTCTAAAAAATCGTGCATGAATGATTTTTTTAAACGCAGTGAATCGTGCATAAGATCCTATATTTGATATACCTATTAAGAATTTTCATCGAGTAAAAAAGAAGCATCCATGCACCAAATTTTTTAAAAAATCGTGCGTGAATGATTTTTTCAAACGCAGTGAATCGTGCATAGGATCCTATATTTGATATACCTATTAAAAATTTTAATCCAGTAAAAAAAAAGCATCCATGCATCAAATTTTCTAAAAAGTCGTGCATGAATGATTTTTTAAACGCAATGAATCGTGCATAGGATCCTATATTTGATATACCTATTAAGAATTTTAGTCCAGTAAAATAAAGCATCCATGCACCAAATTTTCTAAAAAATCGTGCATGAATGATTTTTTTAAACACAGTGAATCGTGCATAGGATTCTATATTTGATACACCTATTAAGAATTTTAATCCAGTAAAAAAGAAACATCAATGCACCAAATTTTCTAAAAAATCGTGCATGAATGATTTTTTTGAACGCAGTGAATCGTGCATAGGATCCTATATTTGATATACCTATTAAGAATTTTAATCCAGTAAAAAAGAAGCATCCATGCACTAAATTTCCAAAAAAATTGTGCATGAATGATTTTTTTAAACACAGTGAATCGTGCATAGGATTCTATATTTGATACACCTATTAAGAATTTTAATCCAGTAAAAAAGAAGCATCCATTCACCAAATTTTTTAAAAAAATCGTGCATAAATGATTTTTTTAAACGCAGTGAATCGTGCATAGGATTATATATTTGATACACCTATTAAGAATTTTAATCCAGTAAAAAAGAAACATCCAAGCATCAAATTTTTTAAAAAATCGTGCATGAATGATTTTTTTGAACGCAGTGAATCGTGCATAGGATCCTATATTTAATATACCTATTAAGAATTTTAATCCAGTAAAAAAAAGCATCCATGCAACAAATTTTCTAAAATATCGTGCATAAATGCTTTTTTTTAAACGCAGTGAATCGTGCATAGGACCCTATATTTAATATACCTATTAAGAATTTTAATCCAGTAAAAAAGAAGCATTCATGCACCAAATTTTCTAAAAAATCGTGCATAGGATCCTATATTTGATATACATATTAAGAATTTTAATCCAGTACAAAAGAAGCATCCATGCACTAAATTTTTTAAAAAATCGTGCATGAATGACTTTTTTAAACGCCGTGAATCGTGCATAAGATCCTATATTTGATATACCTAATAAAAATTTTAACCCAGTAAAAAAGAAACATCCATGCACCAAGTTTTTTAAAAAATCGTGCATGAATTATTTTTTTAAACGCAGTGAATCGTGCATAGGATCTTATATTTGATATACCTATTAGGAATTTCAATCCAGTAAAAAAGAAGCATCCATGCACCAAATTTTCTTAAATATCGAGCATGAATGATTTTTTTATACGCAGTGAATCGTGCATAGAATCCTATATTTGATATACTTAATAAGAATTTTAATCCAGTAAAAAAGAAGCATCCATGCACCAAATTTTTAAAAAAATCGTGCATGAATTTTTATTTTAAACACAGTGAATCGTGCACAGGATCCTATATTTGATATACATATTAAGAATTTTAATCCAGTAAAAAAAAGCATCCATGCACCAAATTTTCTTAAATATCGAGCATGAATGATTTTTTTTATACGCAGTGAATCGTGCATAGGATCCTATATTTGATATACTTAATAAGAATTTGAATCCAGTAAAGCATCCATGCACCAAATTTTTAAAAAATCGTGCAAGAATGATTTTTTTAAACACAGTGAATCGTGCACAGGATCCTATATTTGATATACCTATTAAGAATTTTAATCCAGTAAAAAAGAAGCATTTTTACACCAAATTTTCTAAACAATCGTACATAGGATCCTATATTTGATAAACATATTAAGAATTTTAATCCAGTTAAAAAGAAGCATCCATACACCAAATTTTTTAAAAAATCGTGCATGAATGATTTTTTAAACGCAATGAATCGTGCATAGGATCCTATATTTGATATACCTATTAAGAATTTTAGTCCAGTAAAAAAAGCATCCATGCACCAAATTTTCTAAAAAATCGTGCATGAATGATTTTTTTGAACGCAGTGAATCGTGCATAGGATCCTATATTTGATATACTTAATAAGAATTTTAATCCAGTAAAAAAGAAGCATCCATGCACCAAATTTTTAAAAAATCGTGCAAGAATGATTTTTTAAACACAGTGAATCGTGCACAGGATCCTATATTTGATATACCTATTAAGAATTTTAATCCAGTAAAAAAGAAGCATTTTTACACCAAATTTTCTAAACAATCGTACATAGGATCCTATATTTGATATACATATTAAGAATTTTAATCCAGTTAAAAAAAAGCATCCATACACCAAATTTTTTAAAAAATCGTGCATTAATGATTTTTTAAACGCAATGAATCGTGCACAGGATCCTATATTTGATATACCTATTAAGAATTTTAGTCCAGTAAAATAAAGCATCCATGCACCAAATTTTCTAAAAAATCGTGCATGAATGATTTTTTTGAACGCAGTGAATCGTGCATAGGATCCTATATTTGATATACCTATTAAGATATTTAATCCAGTAAAAAAGAAGCATACATGCACTAAATTTCCAAAAAAATCGTGCATGAATGATTTTTTTAAACACAGTGAATCGTGCATAGGATTCTATATTTGATACACCTATTAAGAATTTTAATCCAGTAAAAAAGAAGCATCCATGCACCAAATTTTTTTAAAAAATCGTGCATAAATGATTTTTTTAAACGCAGTGAATCGTGCATAGGATTATATACTTGATACACCTATTAAGAATTTTAATCCAGTAAAAAAGAAACATCCAAGCATCAAATTTTTAAAAAAATCGTGCATGAATGATTTTTTTGTACGCAGTGAATCGTGCATAGGATCCTATATTTAATATACCTATTAAGAATTTTAATCCAGTAAAAAAAAGCATCCATGCAACAAATTTTCTAAAATATCGTGCATAAATGCTTTTTTTTAAACGCAGTGAATCGTGCATAGGATCCTATATTTAATATACCTATTAAGAATTTTAATCCAGTAAAAAAGAAGCATTCATGCACCAAATTTTCTAAAAAATCGTGCATAGGATCCTATATTTGATATACATATTAAGAATTTTAATCCAGTACAAAAGAAGCATCCATGCACTAAATTTTTTAAAAAATCGTGCATGAATGATTTTTTTAAACGCCGTGAATCGTGCATAAGATCCTATATTTGATATACCTATTAAAAATTTTAATCCAGTAAAAAAGAAGCATCCATGCACCAAATTTTTAAAAAATCGTGCAAGAATGATTTTTTTAAACACAGTGAATCGTGCACAGGGTCCTATATTTGATATACCTATTAAGAATTTTAATCCAGTAAAAAAGAAGCATCTATACACTAAATTTTCTAAACAATCGTACATAGGATCCTATATTTGATATACATATTAAGAATTTTAATCCAGTAAAAAAGAAGCATCCATACACCAAATTTTTTAAAAAATCGTGCATGAATGATTTTTTAAACGCATTGAATCGTGCATAGGATCCTATATTTATACCTATTAAGAATTTTAGTCCAGTAAAATAAAGCATCCATGCACCAAATTTTCTAAAAAATCGTGCATGAATGATTTTTTTGAACGCAGTGAATCGTGCATAGGATCCTATATTTGATATACCTATTAAGATATTTAATCCAGTAAAAAAGGAGCATACATGCACTAAATTTCCAAAAAAATCGTGCATGAATGATTTTTTTAAACACAGTGAATCGTGCATAGGATTCTATATTTGATACACCTATTAAGAATTTTATTCCAGTAAAATAAAGCATCCATGCACCAAATTTTCTAAAAAATCGTGCATAAATAATTTTTTTAAACGCAGTGAATCGTGCATAGGATTATATATTTGATACACCTATTAAGAATTTTAATCCAGTAAAAAAGAAACATCCAAGCATCAAATTTTTTAAAAAATCGTGCATGAATGATTTTTTTGTACGCAGTGAATCGTGCATAGGATCCTATATTTAATATACCTATTAAAAATTTTAATCCAGTAAAAAAAAGCATCCATGCAACAAATTTTCTAAAATATCGTGCATAAATGCTTTTTTTTAAACGCAGTGAATCGTGCATAGGACCCTATATTTAATATACCTATTAAGAATTTTAATCCAGTAAAAAAGAAGCATTCATGCACCAAATTTTCTAAAAAATCGTGCATAGGATCCTATATTTGATATAAATATTAAGAATTTTAATCCAGTACAAAAGAAGAATCCATGCACTAAATTTTTTAAAAAATCGTGCATGAATGATTTTTTTAAACGCCGTGAATCGGGCATAAGATCCTATATTTGATATACCTATTAAAAATTTTAACCCAGTAAAAAAGAATCATCCATGCACCAAATTTTTTAAAAATCGTGCATGAATTATTTTTTTAAACGCAGTGAATCGTGCATAGGATCTTATATTTGATATACCTATTAGGAATTTCAATCCAGTAAAAAAGAAGAATCCATGCACCAAATTTTAAAAAAAATCGTTCATGAATGATTTTTTTAAACACAGTGGATCGTGGATAGGATCCTATATTTGATATAACTATTAAGAATTTTAATCCAGTAAAAAAGAAGCATCCATGCACCTAATTTTCTAAACAATCGTACATAGGATCCTATATTTGATATACATATTAAGAATTTTAATCCAGTAAAAAAGAAGCATCCATGCACCAAATTTTCTAAAAAATCGTGCATAGAATCCTATATTTGATATACATATTAAGAATTTTAATCCAGTAAAAAAAAGCATCCATGCACCAAATTTTCTTAAATATCGAGCATGAATGATTTTTTTATACGCAGTGAATCGTGCATAGGATCCTATATTTGATATACTTAATAAGAATTTTAATCCAGTAAAAAAGAAGCATCCATGCACCAAATTTTTAAAAAATCGCGCAAGAATGATTTTTTTAAACACAATGAATCGTGCACAGGATCCTATATTTGATATACCTATTAAGAATTTTAATCCAGTAAAAAAGAAGCATCTATACACCAAATTTTCTAAACAATCGTACATAGGATCCTATATTTGATATACATATTAAGAATTTTAATCCAGTAAAAAAGAAGCATCCATACACCAAATTTTTTAAAAAATCGTGCATGAATGTTTTTTTTAAACGCAGTGAATCGTGCATAGGATCCTATATTTGATATACCTATTAAGAATTTTAATCCAGTAAAAAAAGAAGCATCCATGCAACAAATTTTCTAAAAAATCGTGCTTGAATGATTTTTTAAACGCAGTGAATCGTGCATAGGATTCTATATTGGATATACCTTGTACCGACGCAGGCGGCGCGTCCATGATTTACGATCGCGCCGCCTGTATCGGCACAGGCCCACTTTATTACTTGTATTTATATTTTCATTGTTATTGTTATGTTAATTTTTATTTTGAGTTTACGTTGTTATGTATGATATGAGTTAGTTGTTTTATATCCATAATTGTAAACAGTCGCATTTTGTATTTGTCCTTAACATTAATAACCTTTTCGAAATTATATGTCTACATTTATGTTTATTATCATTATTATTATACAATTTAACTGATCCTATTTTTACCTTGGCGTGGCAGCGGAGTGGTCTGCCCGCCTCTTTTGTGTGCCCATAGTGGGTACATTTTGGTGACCCCGATTTCGCGCCCTTCGGCCAATGCATTATTGGCGCTCTTCGACGACCCTACTTCAGTCAGCTGCAGCCTTCGCTAGAACCACATCGACCCTCGAAACCGGCAAAACGCCGCGTCCCACCACCTGGAATCGTACCTCCGGTCCAGTCTCAGCTCAAATCAGTTGAACGATTTCTTCAGACCTTCCCTTCGGAACTCCCAATTGAAAGGACGTCAAAGAACAACTGAACAGCTGCATCTACCTTTTTCCTCCAAAAATTTATTTAATCTTCAACAACATTTTTACCCTTATTTTTCTGTGCAGTTACTAACCTCCGACGGATGGAGTCGCCTGCTGACAATTTGGAAACAGGAACGCTCCCAGATCCAAATACGCCGTCGGAACGTTCTTTACAAAATGCCGCTTTCACCATGAAATTACCACAGTTTTGGATTCACAATCCCTCAGCTTGGTTCGCGTGCATTGAGGCCCAATTTCATTTAGCCCACATCACACGAGACGAGACCAGGTATAACCACGTCTTAGCAGTCCTTCCACAAGAAGGTATCATTTCCATTACTGACATCCTTCATTCACCACCTACAATTAACAAATATAATTTCTTAAAATCTAAACTCATTGAAAGACACTCAATCAGTGAAGAACAGAGTTTGGAAGAAATTTTGTCCAACACTGATTTTGATCTTGATAAACTATCTGAATCCTATAGAAAAATCATTGCTTTAGCAGGAAATAAAACATACCTCAATAATGATCTTCTCTTTAAATTATGGTTACGAAAACTACCATCATCAATCAATATCGCACTCATTCCTATCACAAATAAACCAATCTCAGAACTTCTCTCGATAGCAGACAAAATCTGGGAATTAGGAAAACCCAATTTGTCTGCTCTCAGAACCAACACTAACAAACGACAAGATTCTCAATTCCAAAACAAATATAACAATGACACTGAAAAAGCAAACGACATTACCTCAGTCAAACAAGAATTACAGGAACTACGAGCTGACTTCCATGAAATCATCAAAAACATTGACACCAAACTGACATATCTTGACACATCAAAATTCAAACGAAAATTCACGTCAAACCAATTTGACCCAAATTCAACCATTTGCTGGTATCATTCTAAATTCGGAAACAGAGCATACAAATGTAACAAACCTTGCACCTTTCACAGCAATACCAAACCCCAAAATCATTTAAACAAATAAGGTTACCTACTTTAGCGACAAGTAGCGTAACCCACCAATCAAGTCGCTTGCAGGTTTTCGACAAAATTAATAAAATTCATTTTCTAATTGACACAGGAGCTGACATCTCAGTTATTCCCAACTCATTTTACCAAATTAAACGCCCCAACCCCAAGATTTTTTTATCTGCAATTAATAATACCAACATTAAAACATTTGGTTCGAAAACACTTACATTAGATCTTAACTTAAGCAAAACCTTTACCTTTCAATTTATTATCGCTAATATCAATCAAACTATTTTAGGAGCTGATTTCATTTCAAACTTTCAACTTCTAATAGATCTCAAAAATAAAAAATTAATCGAACAACATACACAAATAGCAAACATCAAAATTAATAATACCCCAAAAATTAATTCTAACAACAAAACGATAATAAATTTAATCAAACAATTTCCAAACTTAACCTCCCCCATTAATTTCAACGAACCTGTAATTCACCAAGTGAAACACCATATAGCCGTAAACGGCAAACTACCACAATTCAGACCACGACAGCTAAACCCAGAAAAATTTATAATCGCCAAAAAAGAATTTGATGATATGGTCAAACTAGGAATTTGTAGAATCTCTTCATCGTCAGTTTCCTCACCCCTACACATGGTCGCCAAGAAAGAACAAAATTCTTGGAGACCATGTGGGGATTATAGGGCTTTAAATTTAGCAACAATTCCAGACAGATACCCTCTACCCCACATACACTCATTTCATAATAATCTACAAAACTGCACAATATTTTCAAAAGTTGACCTAGTGAGAGCATATCATCAAATCCCAGTCGCAGAAGAAGATGTCTATTTAACAGCTATAACGACACCATTCGGGTTGTATGAATTCACACGAATGCCATTCGGACTTAGAAACGCGGCTCAATCGTTTCAAAGGTTCATGGATGCCATATTAAAAGATCTCGATTTCATTTTTGTTTACATTGATGACATCTTAATTGCAAGCAAAAATCAAACAGAACACTACAAACACCTCAAAATTTTATTTGAACGATTAAACTCATTTGGTATCAAAATCAAGCAGAAAAATGTGAATTTAACGTACCCAACCTAAACTTTTTAGGGCACAATATAACAAAAAACGGCATCAAACCTGCAAGCGGCAGGATTAAAATTATTTCTGATTACACACCCCCCGAAACATGCAAAGGTCTACACAGATTTTTAGGAATGATCAACTACTATCACAGATTCATACCCCATTTTGCACCATCGCTAACTCCACTTTACGAAATGATCATAAACAAAAAACCAAATGACACCTTATCTTGGACAGAATCAACTCTTAACGCCTTCAAAAACGCCAAAAATCAATTATCATCTGCTTCCTTCTTAGTTTTCCCAAATAATTCAGCTCAGTTGTCCATATCTGTAGATGCATCCTCTTTTGCGGTAGGCGCAGTCCTACAACAATTTTACAATAATAAGTGGGAACCTCTAGCCTTCTTTTCAAAAAAACTGTCAAAAGCAGAAATAAATTATTCAGTTTTTGACAGAGAACTACTGGCAGCCTTCCTGGCAGTTAAACATTTCAGACACTTCGTAGAAGGAAAACAATTTTTCATATTAACTGACCATAAACCACTTTCAACCTCATTATTTGTTAAATCAGAGAGGACCCCCCGACAATTTAGACATCTAGATTATATAGCACAATTCACAGCAGACATTCGATACATTAAAGGTAAGGAAAATATAGTGGCTGATACACTTTCACGTATCGAAACCATTTCCTTACAAGAAATCACACCACAATATATTCATCAAACACAACTTTCTGATAACGAACTAAAAAATTTGCTCTCAAAAACAGAGAATTCTAAAGTTTGTTTGAAAGAAATACGTTTACCATAACTCAATATCAAAATTTTTTGTGAAACAAGTAAAGGTTCCCCAAGAACTTATTTACCCCCAAAATTACGCCGAATAATTTTTGATAAATTTCACAATCTATCCCATTCATCTTACAAAACTTCAAACAAACTCATATCTACAAAATATTTTTGGCCACACATGTCAAAAAATATTTACGCCTGGTGCAAACAATGCATCAGCTGTCAAAAAACAAAAACTTCCAGACACACCCGCTCTCAATTTCAACCATTTAAAAACCCAACAAGCCGATTCCAACACATTCACATGGATGTAATTGGCCCCCTTCCTCAAATACATAACTTCCGATACATCCTCACCATAGTTGACAGATTTTCTCGTTGGCCAGAAGCATATCCTTTAAAAGAAGCATCAGCAAATAAAATAGCGAAAACCTTTTATGAACAATATATACCTAGATTCGGCGTACCTCTAACCATCACAACAGACCAAGGAACACCTTTCGAAAGCAAAATTTTCAGAGAACTAACCAAATTTTTAGGCTCAGCCAGAATTAGAACCACTGCATACCACCCTCAAAGCAATGGTACGGTTGAAATACTTAACAAACAAATTAAAACAGCTATTATAGCTAAAATAACTACTAACAATTGGTTAGAACACTTACCTTTAATTTTATTAGGATTCAGAACTGCAATCAAAGAACCTATCCAATGTTCTCCAGCCGAACTTGTATACGGAGAAAATCTAAGAATTCCAGGCGAAATTCTCGTCCAAACTCCTTCTTCACAACTAAACGAACACGAATTACTCACCAATCTAAGAAATACGTTCGCAAACACAACCTACCAAAACCCACGTAAACGTCAAATCACCCCTTTCATTCACAAAGACTTACCTTCCTGTCAATTCGTCTTTCTTCGCGCAGATGGCGCGAAACACAAACTCTCACACACTTACACAGGTCCGTTTCGTGTGATAGAACGCCACGATAAGTTTTTCACAATACAAACAAATAATAAAACCCAAACAGTCTCCATTGACAGGCTTAAACCGGCGTATTTGGATCCCACAGAAGTCGTCAAACATCACAAGCTTCGCCGAAGTGCGTTGGTGGTCGACTCCATTCGCCGGGGGGGACCTACTGTACCGACGCAGGCGGCGCGTCCATGATTTACGATCGCGCCGCCTGTATCGGCACAGGCCCACTTTATTACTTGTATTTATATTTTCATTGTTATTGTTATGTTAATTTTTATTTTGAGTTTACGTTGTTATGTATGATATGAGTTAGTTGTTTTATATCCATAATTGTAAACAGTCGCATTTTGTATTTGTCCTTAACATTAATAACCTTTTCGAAATTATATGTCTACATTTATGTTTATTATCATTATTATTATTACAATTTAACTGATCCTATTTTTACCTTGGCGTGGCAGCGGAGTGGTCTGCCCGCCTCTTTTGTGTGCCCATAGTGGGTACAACCTATTAAGAATTTTAGTCCAGTAAAAAAAAGCATCCATGCACCAAATTTTCTAAAAAATCGTGCATGAATGATTTTTTTAAACACAGTGAATCATGCATAGGATTCTATATTTGATACACCTATTAAGAATTTTAATCCAGTAAAAAAGAAGCATCCATGCACCAAATTTTCTAAAAAATCGTGCATAGGATCCTATATTTGATACAACTATTAAGAATTTTAATCCAGTAAAAAAGAAGCATCAATTAACCAAATTTTTAAAAAAATCGTGCATGAATGATTTTTTTAAACACAGTGAATCGTGCATAGGATCCTATATTTGATATACCTATTAAGAATTTTAATCCAGTAAAAAACAAGCATTCATGCACCAAATTTTTAAAAAATCGTGCATGAATGATTTTTTTAAACAGTGAATCGTGCATAGGATCCTATATTTGATATACCTATTAAAAATTTTAATCCAGTAAAAAAGAAGCATCCATGGACCAAATTTTCTAAAAAATCGTGCATGAATGATTTTTTTAAACACAGTGAATCGTTGCATAGGATCCTATATTTGATATACCTATTAAGAATTTTAATCCAGTAAAAAAGAAGCATCCATTCACCAAATTTTCTAAAAAATCGTGCATGAATGTTATTTTTAACCGCAGTGAATCGTGCATAAGATCCTATATTTGATATACCTATTAAGAAATTTAATCCAGTAAAAAAGAAGCATCAATTAACCAAATTTTTAAAAAAATCGTGCATGAATGATTTTTTTAAACACAGTGAATCGTTGCATAGGATCCTATATTTGATATACCTATTAAAAAATTTAATCCAGTAAAAAAGAAGCATTCATGCACCAAATTTTTAAAAAATCGTGCATGAATGATTTTTTTAAACACAGTGAATCGTGCATAGGATCCTATATTTGATATACCTATTAAAAAATTTAATCCAGTAAAAAAGAAGCATCCATTCACCAAATTTTCTAAAAAATCATGCATGAATGATTTTTTTAAACGCAGTGAATCGTGCATAGGATCCTATATTTGATATACCTATTAAGAATTTTAATCCAGTAAAAAAAAGCATCCATTCACAAAATTTTCTAAAAAATCGTGCATGAAGGATTTTTTTAAACGCAGTGAATCGTGCATAGGATTCTATATTTGATACACCTATTAAGAATTTTAATCCAGTAAAAAAGAAGCACCAATTAACCAAATTTTTTAAAAAATCGTGCATAAATGATTTTTTTAAACACAGTGAATCGTTGCATAGGATCCTATATTTGATATACCTATTAAGAATTTTAATCCAGTAAAAAGAAGCATTCATGCAACACATTTTTAAAAAATCGTGCATGAATGATTTTTTTAAACACAGTGAATCGTGCATAGGATCCTATATTTGATATACCTATTAAAAATTTTAATCCAGTAAAAAAGAAGCATCCATGCACCAAATTTTCTAAAAAATCGTGCATGAATGATTTTTTTAAACGCAGTGAATCGTGCATAGGATCCTATATTTGATATACCTATTAAGAATTTTAATCCAGTAAAAAAAGCATCCATTCACCAAATTTTCTAAAAAATCGTGCATGAATGATTTTTTTAAACGCAGTGAATCGTGCATAAGATCCTATATTTGATATACCTAATAAGAATTTTAATCCAGTAAAAAAGAAGCATTTATGCACCAAATTTTTTAAAAAATTGTGCATGAATGATTTTTTCAAACGCAGTGAATCGTGCATAGGATCCTATATTTGATATACCTATTAAAAATTTTAATCCAGTAAAAAAAAAGCATCCATGCATCAAATTTTCTAAAAAGTCGTGCATGAATGATTTTTTAAACGCAATGAATCGTGCATAGCATCCTATATTTGATATACCTATTAAGAATTTTAGTCCAGTAAAATAAAGCATCCATGCACCAAATTTTCTAAAAAATCGTGCATGAATGATTTTTTTAAACACAGTGAATCGTGCATAGGATTCTATATTTGATACACCTATTAAGAATTTTAATCCAGTAAAAAAGAAACATCCATGCACCAAATTTTCTAAAAAATCGTGCATAAATGATTTTTTAGACGCAGTGAATCATGCATAGGATTCTATATTTGATACACCTATTAAGAATTTTAATCCAGTAAAAAAAAAGCATCCATTCACCAAATTTTCTAAAAAATCGTGCATGAATGATTTTTTTAAACACAGTAAATCGTGCATAGGATCCTATATTTGACATACCTATTAAGAATTTAAATTCAGTAAAAAAGAGGTATCCATGGACCAAATTTTCTAAAATATTGTGCATGGATGCAATTTTTTAAACGCAGTGAATCGTGTATAGGATCCTATATTTGATATACCTATTAAGAATTTTAATTTAGGAAAAAGAAGCATCCATGCACCAAATTTTTTAAAAATCGTGCATGAATTATTTTTTTAAACGCAGTGAATCGTGCATGGGATCCTATATTTGATATACCTAATAAGAATTTCAATCCAGTAAAAAAGAAGCATCCATGCACCAAATTTTTAAAAAAATCGTTTATGAATGATTTTTTTAAACACAGTGAATCGTGCATAGGATCCTATATTTGATATACCTATTAAGAATTTTAATCCAGTAAAAAAAAGCATCCATGCACCAAATTTTCTTAAATATCGAGCATGAATGATTTTTTTTGTACGCAGTGAATCGTGCATAGGATCCTATATTTGATATACTTATTAAGAATTTTAATCCAGTAAAAAAAAAAGCATCCATGCAACAAAATTTTAAAAAATCGTGCAAGAATGATTTTTTTAAACACAGTGAATCGTGCACAGGATCCTATATATGATATACCTATTAAGAATTTTAATCCAGTAAAAAAGAAGCATCTATACACCAAATTTTCAAAACAATCGTACATAGGATCCTATATTTGATATACATATTAAGAATTTTAATCCAGTAAAAAAGAAGCATCCATACACCAAATTTTTAAAAAAATCGTGCATGAATGATTTTTTTAAACGCAGTGAATCGTGCATAGGATCCTATATTGGATATACCTATTAAGAATTTTAGTCCAGTAAAAAAAGCATCCATGCACCAAATTTTCTAAAAAATCGTGCATGAATGATTTTTTTAAACACAGTGAATCATGCATAGGATTCTATATTGATACACCTATTAAGAATTTTAATCCAGTAAAAAAGGAGCATCCATGCACCAAATTTTTTAAAAAAATCGTGCATCAATGATTTTTTTGAACGCAGTGAATCTTGCATAGGATCCTATATTTAATATACCTATTAAGAATTTTAATCCAGTAAAAAAAAGCATCCATAAAACAAATTTTCTAAAAAATCGTGCATGAATGATTTTTTAAACGCAGTGAATCGTGCATAGGATTCTATATTGGATATACCTATTAAGAATTTTAGTCCAGTAAAAAAAAGCATCCATGCACCAAATTTTCTAAAAAATCGTGCATGAATGATTTTTTTAAACACAGTGAATCATGCATAGGATTCTATATTTGATACACCTATTAAGAATTTTAATCCAGTAAAAAAGAAGCATCCATGCACCAAATTTCCTAAAAAATCGTGCATAGGATCCTATATTTGATACAACTATTAAGAATTTTAATCCAGTAAAAAAGAAGCATCAATTAACCAAATTTTTAAAAAAATCGTGCATGAATGATTTTTTTAAACACAGTGAATCGTGCATAGGATCCTATATTTGATATACCTATTAAGAATTTTAATCCAGTAAAAAAGAAGCATTCATGCACCAAATTTTTAAAAAATCGTGCATGAATGATTTTTTTAAACACAGTGAATCGTTCATAGGATCCTATATTTGATATACCTATTAAAAAATTTAATCCAGTAAAAAAGAAGCACCCATGCACCAAATTTTCTAAAAAATCGTGCCTGAATGTTTTTTTTAACGCAGTGAATCGTGCATAGGATCCTATATTTGATATACCTATTAAGAATTTTAATCCAGTAAAAAAAAGCATCCATTTACCAAATTTTCTAAAAAATCGTGCATGAATGATTTTTTAAATGCAGTGTATCGTGCATAGGATTCTATATTTGATACACCTATTAAGAATTTTAATCCAGTAAAAAAGAAGCATCAATTAACCAAATTTTTAAAAAAATCGTACATGAATGATTTTTTTAAACACAGTGAATCGTTGCATAGGATCCTATATTTGATATACCTATTAAAAATTTTAATCCAGTAAAAAAGAAGCATCCATGCACCAAATTTTCTAAAAAATCGTGCCTGAATGTTTTTTTTTAACGCAGTGAATCGTGCATAGGATCCTATATTTAATATACCTATTAAGAATTTTAATCCAGTAAAAAAGAAGAATAAATGCACCAAATTTTCTAAAAAATCTTGCAAGAATGATTTTTTTAAACGCAGTGAATCGTGCATAGGATATATTTGATACACCTATTAAGAATTTTAATCCAGTAAAAAAGAAACATCCATGCACCAAATTTTCTAAACAATCGTACATAGGATCCTATATTTGATATACATATTAAGAATTTTAATCCAGTAAAAAAGAAGCATCCATACACCAAATTTTTTAAAATATCGTGCATAAATGCCTCTTTTGAACGCAGTGAATCGTTCAGAGGTTCCTATATTTGATATACCTATTAAGAATTTAAATCCAGTAAAAAAGATGCATCCATGCACTAAATTTTCTAAAAAAACGTGCATGATTGATTTTTTTAACCGCAGTGAATCGTGCATAGAATCCTATATTTGATATACCTATTAAGAATATTAATCCAGTAGAAAAAAGCATCCATGCACCAAATTTTTAAAAAAATCGTACATGAATGATTTTTTTAAACGCAGTGAATCGTGCATAGGATCCTATATTTGATATACCTATAAAGAATTTCAGTCCAGTAAAAAAGAAGCATCCATGCACCAAATTTTTTAAAAAAATCGTTCATGAACGATTTTTTTAAACACAGTGAATTGTGCATAGGATCCTATATTTGATATACCTATTAAATATTTTAATCCAGTAAAAGAGAAGCGTCCATGCACCAAATTTTTAAAAAAATCGTGCATGAATGATTTTTTTAAACGCAGCAAATCGTGCATAGGATCCTATATTTGATATACCTAATAAGAATTTTAATCCAGTAAAAAAGAATCATCCATGCACCAAACTTTTAAAAAAGTCGTGCATGAATGATTTTTTTAAACACAGTGAATCGTGCATAGGATCCTATATTTAATATACCTATTAAGAATTTTAATCCAGTAAAAAAAAGCATCCATGCACCAAATTTTCTAAAAAATCGCGCACGAATGAATTTTTTAACGCAGTAAATCGTGCATAGGATTCTACATTTGATACACCTATTAAGAATTTTAATCCAGTAAAAAAGAAGCATACATGCACCAAACTTTCTAAAATACCGTGCATAAATGCTTTTTTTCGCAGTGAATTGTGCATAGGATCCTATATTTAATATATCTATTAAGAATTTTAATCCAGTAAAAAAGAAGCATCCATGCATCAAATTTTTTAAAAAATCGTACATGAATAATTTTTTTGAACGCAGTGAATCGTGCATAGGATCCTATATTTAATATACCTATTAAGAAATTTAATCCAGTAAAAAAAAGCATCCATGCAACAAATTTTCTAAAATATCGTACATAAATGCTTTTTTTTAAACGCAGTGAATCGTGCATGGGTCCCTATATTTAATATACCTATTAAGAATTTTAATCCAGTAAAAAAGAAGCACTCATGCACCAAATTTTCTAAAAAATCGTGCATAGGATCCTATATTTGATATACATATTAAGTATTTTAATCCAGTAAAAAAGAAGCATCCATATACCAAATTTTCTAAAGTATTATGCGTATATGCTAATTTTTAAACGCAGTGAATCGTGCATAGGATCCTATATTTAATATACCTATTAAGAATTTTAATCCAGTACAAAAGAAGCATCCATGCACTAAATTTTTTAAAAAATCGTGCATTAATGATTTTTTTAAACGCCGTGAATCGTGCATAAGATCCTATATTTGATATACCTATTAAGAATTTTAACCCAGTAAAAAGAAACATCCAAGCACCAATTTTTTTAAAAATCGTGCATGAATTATTTTTTTAAACGCAGTGAATCGTGCATAGGATCTTATATTTGATATACCTATTAGGAATTTCAATCCAGTAAAAAAGATGCATCCATGGACTATATTTTTAAAAAATCGTTCATGAATGATTTTTTTAAACACAGTGGATTGTGCATAGGATCCTATATTTGATATAACTATTAAGAATTTTAATCCAGTAAAAAAGAAGCATCTATGCACCAAATTTTCTTAAATATCGAGCATGAATGATTTTTTTACACGCAGTGAATCGTACATAGGATCCTATATTTGATATACTTATTAAGAATTTTATTCCAGTAAAAAAGAAGCATCCATGCACCAAATTTAAAAAAAAATCGTGCATGAATTTTTTTTAAACACAGTGAATCGTGCACAGGATCCTTTATTTGATATACCTATTAAGAGTTTTAATACAGTAAAAAAGAAGCATCCATGCACCAAATTTTCTAAACAATCGTACATAGGATCCTATATTTAATATACATATTAAGAATTTTAATCCAGTAAAAAAGAAGCATCCATGCACCAAATTTTCTAAAAAATCGTGCATAGAATCCTATATTTGATATACATATTAAGAATTTTAATCCAGTTAAAAGAAGCATCCATGCACCGAATTTTCTAAAAAATCGTGCATGAATGATTTTTTAAACGCAGTGAATCGTGCATAGGATTCTATTTTAGATATACCTGTTAAGAATTTTAATCCAGTAAAAAAGAAGCATCCATACACCAAATTTTCTAAAATATCATTTATAAATGCTTTTTTTAAACGCAGTGAATCGTGCATAGGATCCTATATTTGATATACCTATTAAGAATTTTAATCCAGTAAAAAAGAAACATCCATGCACCCAATTTTCTAAAAAATCGTGCATGAATGATTATTTTGAACGCAGTGAATCGTGCATAGGATCCTATATTTAATATACCTATTAAGAATTTTAATCCAGTAAAAAAGAAGAATAAATGCACCAAATTTTCTAAAAAATCTTGCAAGAATGATTTTTTTTAACGCAGTGAATTGTGCATAGGATTCTATATTTGATACACCTATTAAGAATTTTAATCCAGTAAAAAAGAAACATCCATGCACCAAATTTTCTAAACAATCGTACATAGGATCCTATATTTGATATACATATAAAAATTTTAATCCAGTAAAAAAGAAGCATCCATACACCAAATTTTTTGAAATATCGTGCATAAATGTTTTTTTTGAACGCAGTGAATCGTTCAGAGGTTCCTATATTTGATATACCTATTAAGAATTTGAATCCAGTAAAAAAGATGCATCCATGCACCAAATTTTCTAAAAAACGTGCATGATTGATTTTTTTAACCGCAGTGAATCGTGCATAGAATCCTATATTTGATATACCTATTAAGAGTTTTAATCCAGTAAAAAAGAAGCATCCATGCACCAAATTTTCTAAACAATCGTACATAGGATCCTATATTTAATATACATATTAAGAATTTTAATCCAGTAAAAAAGAAGCATCCATGCACCAAATTTTCTAAAAAATCGTGCATAGAATCCTATATTTGATATACATATTAAGAATTTTAATCCAGTTAAAAGAAGCATCCATGCACCGAATTTTCTAAAAAATCGTGCATGAATGATTTTTTTAAACGCAGTGAATCGTGCATAGGATTCTATTTTAGATATACCTGTTAAGAATTTTAATCCAGTAAAAAAGAAGCATCCATACACCAAATTTTCTAAAATATCATTTATAAATGCTTTTTTTAAACGCAGTGAATCGTGCATAGGATCCTATATTTGATATACCTATTAAGAATTTTAATCCAGTAAAAAAGAAACATCCATGCACCCAATTTTCTAAAAAATCGTGCATGAATGATTATTTTGAACGCAGTGAATCGTGCATAGGATCCTATATTTAATATACCTATTAAGAATTTTAATCCAGTAAAAAAGAAGAATAAATGCACCAAATTTTCTAAAAAATCTTGCAAGAATGATTTTTTTTAACGCAGTGAATTGTGCATAGGATTCTATATTTGATACACCTATTAAGAATTTTAATCCAGTAAAAAAGAAACATCCATGCACCAAATTTTCTAAACAATCGTACATAGGATCCTATATTTGATATACATATTAAAAATTTTAATCCAGTAAAAAAGAAGCATCCATACACCAAATTTTTTAAAATATCGTGCATAAATGTTTTTTTTGAACGCAGTGAATCGTTCAGAGGTTCCTATATTTGATATACCTATTAAGAATATTAATCCAGTAAAAAAGAAGCATCCATGCACCAAATTTTTAAAAAAATCGTACATGAATGATTTTTTTAAACGCAGTGAATCGTGCATAGTATCCTATATTTGATATACCTATAAAAAAATTCAGTCCAGTAAAAAAGAAGCATCCATGCACCAAATTTTTTAAAAAAATCGTTCATGAATGATTTTTTTAAACACAGTGAATTGTGCATAGGATCCTATATTTGATATACCTATTAAGAATTTTAATCCAGTAAAAAAGAACCGTCCATGCACCAAATTTTTTAAAAAATCGTGCATGAATGATTTTTTTAAACGCAGCAAATCGTGCATAGGATCCTATATTTGATATACCTAATAAGAATTTTAATCCAGTAAAAAAGAATCATCCATGCACCAAACTTTTAAAAAAATCGTGTATGAATGATTTTTTTAAACACAGTGAATCGTGCAAAGGATCCTATATTTAATATACCTATTAAGAATTTTAATCCAGTAAAAAAAAAGCATCCATGCACCAAATTTTCTAAAAAATCGCGCACGAATGATTTTTTAAACGCAGTAAATCGTGCATAGGATTCTACATTTGATACACCTATTAAGAATTTCAATCCAGTAAAAAAGAAGCATACATGCACCAAACTTTCTAAAATATCGTGCATAAATGCTTTTTTTTCGCAGTGAATTTTGCATAGGATCCTATATTTAATAAACCTATTAAGAATTTTAATCCAGTAAAAAGGAAACATCCATGCACCAAATTTTCTAAAAAATCGTGCATAGGATCCTATATTTGATATACATATTAAGGATTTTAATCCAGTAAAAAAGAAGAAGAATTCATACACCAAATTTTCTAAAATATCGTGCATATATGCTAATTTTTAAACGCAGTGAATCGTGCATAGGATCCTATATTTAATATACCTATTAAGAATTTTAATCCAGTACAAAAGAAGCATCCATGCACTAAATTTTTTAAAAAATCGTGCATGAATGATTTTTTTAAACGCAGTGAATCGTGCATAGGATCCTATATTGGATATACCTATTAAGAATTTTAGTCCAGTAAAAAAAAGCATCCATGCACCAAATTTTCTAAAAAATCGTGCATGAATGATTTTTTTAAACACAGTGAATCATGCATAGGATTCTATATTTGATACACGTATTAAGAATTTTAATCCAGTAAAAAAGAAACATCCATGCACCAAATTTTCTAAAATATCGTGCGTAAATGATTTTTTTAGACGCAGTGAATCGTGCATAGGATTCTATATTTGATACACCTATTAGGAATTTTAACCCAGTAAAAAAGAAGAATCCATGCACTAAATTTTCTAAAAAATCATGCATAAATGATTTTTTTAAACTCAGTGATTCGTTCATAGGATTCTATATTTGATACACCTATTAAGAATTTTAATCCAGTAAAAAAGAAACATCCATGCACCAAATTTTCTAAAAAATCATGCATAAATGATTTTTTTAAACGCAGTGAATCGTGCATAGGATTATATATTTGATACACCTATTAAGAATTTTAATCCGGTAAAAAAAGCATCCATGCACCAAATTTTCTAAAAAATCGTGCATGAATGATTTTTTTAAACGCAGTGAATCGTGCATAGGATTCTATATTTGATACACCTATTAAGAATTTTAATCCAGTAAAAAAAAGCATCCATGCACCAAATTTTTTAAACAATCGTGCATAGGATCCTATATTTGATATACATATTAAGAATTTTAATCCAGTAAAAAAGAAGCATCCATACACCAAATTTTCTAAAATATCGTGCATAAATGCTTTTTTTTAACGCAGTGAATCGTGCATAGGATCCTATATTTGATATACCTATTAAGAATTTGAATCCAGTAAAAAAGAAGCATCCATGAACCAAATTTTCTAAAAAAAACGTGCATGATTGATTTTTTTAAACGCAGTGAATTGTGCATAGAATCCTATAATTGATATACCTATTAAGAATATTAATCCAGTAAAACAGAAGCATCCATGCAAAAAAAATTTTTAAAAATCGTACATGAATGATTTTTTTAAACGCAGTGAATCGTGCATAGGATCCTATATTTGATATACCTATTAAGAATTTTAATCCAGTAAAAAAGAATCATCCAAGCGCCAAATTTTTAAAAAAATCGTGAATGAATGAATTTTTTAAACACAGTAAATCGTGCATAGGATCCTATATTTAATATGCCTATTAAGAATTTTAATCCAGTAAAAAAGAAGCATCCATGCACCAAATTTTCTAAAAAATCGCGTATGAATGATTTTTTTAAACGCAGTAAATCGTGCATAGGATCCTATATTTGATATACCTATTAAGAATTTTAATCCAGTAAAAAAGAAGCATCCATGCACCAAATTTTCTAAAAAATCGTGCATGAATGATTTTTTTAAACGCAGTGAATCGTGCATAGGATTCTGTATTTGATACACCTATTAAGAATTTTAATCCAGTAAAAAAGAAGCATCTATGCACCAAATTTTCTAAAAAATCGTGCATGAATGATTTTTTTGAACACAGTGAATCGTGCATAGGATCCTATATTTGATATACCTATTAAGAATTTTAATCCAGTAAAAAAGAATCATCCATGCACCAAACTTTCTAAAAAATCGTGCATGAATGATTTTTTTAAACGCAGTGAAACGTGCATAGGATTCTATATTTGATACACCTATTAAGAATTTTAATCCAGTAAAAAGGAAGCATCCATGTACCAAATTTTCTAAAAAATCGTGCATAGAATCCTATATTTGATATACATATTAAGAATTTTAATCCAGTATAAAAGAAGCATCCATGCACCAAATTTTCTAAAAAATCGTGCATGGATGATTTTTTTAAACGCAGTGAATCGTGCATAGGATTCTATATTTGACACACCTATTAAGAATTTTAGTCCAGTAAAAAAGAAGCATCAATTCACCAAATTTTCTAAAAAATCGTGCATGAATGATTTTTTTAAACGCAGTGAATCGTGCATAGGATTCTATATTTGACACACCTATTAAGAATTTTAGTCCAGTAAAAAAGAAGCATCAATTTACCAAATTTTCTAAAAAATCGTGCATGAATGATTTTTTTAAACGCAGTGAATCGTGCATAGGATTCTATATTTGATACACCTATTAAGAATTTTAATCCAGTAAAAAACAAACATCAATGCACCAAATTTTTTAAAAAATCTAGCATGAATGATTTTTTTAAACACAGTGAATCGTGCATAGGATCCTATATTTGATAAACCTATTAAGAATTTTAATCCAGTAAAAAAGAAGCATTCATGCACCAATTTTTTAAAAAAATCGAGCATGAATGATTTTTTTAAACACAGTGAATCTTGCATAGGATTCTATATTTGATACAACTATTAAGAATTTTAATCCAGTAAAAAAGAAACATCAATTAACCAAAGTTTTAAAAAAATCGTGCATGAATGATTTTTTTAAACACAGTGAATCGTGCATAGGATCCTATATTTGATATACCTATTAAGAATTTTAATCCAGTAAAAAAGAAGCATTCATGCACCAAATTTTAAAAAAATCGTGCATGAATGATTTTTTTAAACACAGTGAATCGTGCATAGGAACCTATATATGATATACCTATTAAAAATTTTAATCCAGTGAAAAAGAAGCATCCATGCACCAAATTTTCTAAAAAATCGTGCATGAATGATTTTTTTAAACGCAGTGAATCGTGCATAGGTACCTATATTTGATATACCTATTAAGAATTTGAATCCTGTAAAAAAGAAGCATCCATTCACCAAATTTTCTAAAAAATCGTGCATGAATGATTTTTTTAAACGCAGTGAATCGTGCATAGGATTCTATATTTGATATACCTATTAAGAATTTTAAGCCAGTAAAAAAGAAGCATCCATGTACCATATTTTTTTTAAATGCAGTGAGTCGTGCATATTAAGAATTATAATCCAGTTAAAAAAAAGCATCCATGCACCAAATTTTTAAAAAAATCGTGCATGAATGATTTTTTTAAACACAGTGAATTGTGCATAGGATCCTATATTTGATATACCTATTAAGAATTTTAATCCAGTAAATAAGAAGCATCCATACACCAAATTTTCTAAAAATCGTACATGAATGATTTTTTTGAACGTACTGAATCGTGCATAGGATCCTATATTTGATATACCTATTAAGAATTTTAATCCAGTAAAAAAGAAGCATCCATGCACCAAATTTTCTAAAATATTGTGCATGGATGCATTTTTTTAAACGAAGTGAATCGTGCATAGGATCCTATATTTGATATACCTATTAAGAATTTTAATCCAGTAAAAAAGAAGCATCCTTGCACCAAATTTTCTAAAAAATCGTGCATAAATGATTTTTTTAAACGCAGTGAATCGGGCATAGGATCCTATATTTGATTTACCTATTAAGAATTTTAATCCAGTAAAAAAAAGCAGCCATGCACCAAATTTTTAAAAAATCGTGCATGAATGATTTTTTTAATCACACTGAATCGTGCATAGGAATCTATATTTGATACACCTATTAAGAATTTTAATCCAGTAAAAAAGAAGCAACCATGCACCAAATTTTCTAAAAAATCGTACATGAATGATTTTTTTAAACGCAGTGATCCGGCATAGGATTCTATATTTGATACACTTATTAAGAATTTTAAGCCAGTAAAAAAGAAGCATACATGCACCAAATTTTCTAAAATATCGTGCATAAATGCTTTTTTTTAAACGCAGTTAATCGTGCATAGGACCCTATATTTAATATACCTATTAAGAATTTTAATCCAGTAAAAAAAAGCATCCATGCATCAAATTTTCTAAAAAATCGTGCATAGGATCCTATATTTTATATACATATTAAGGATTATAATCCAGTAAAAAAGAAGCATCCATACACGAAATTTTCTAAAATATCGTGCATATATGCTAATTTTTAAACGCAGTGAATCGTGCATAGAATCCTATATTTGATATACCTATTAAGAATTTTAATCCAGTACAAAAGAAGCATCCATGCACTAAATGTTTCAAAAAATCGTGCATGAATGATTTTTTTAAACGCAGTGAATCGTGCATAAGAACCTATATTTGATATACCTATTAAGAATTTTAATCCAGTAAAAAGAAACATCCATGCACCAAATTTTCTAAAAAATCGTGCATAAATGATTTTTTAGACGCAGTGAATCGTGCATAGGATTCTATATTTGATACACCTATTAAGAATTTTAATCCAGTAAAAAACAAACATCAATGCACCAAATTTTTTAAAAAATCGTGCATGAATGATTTTTTTAAACACAGTGAATCGTTGCATAGGATCCTATATTTGATATACCTATTAAGAATTTTAATCCAGTAAAAAAGAGGCATTCATGCACCAAATTTTTAAAAAATCGTGCATGAATGATTTTTTTAAACACAGTGAATCGTGCATAGGATCCTATATTTGATATACCTATTAAAAATTTTAATCCAGTAAAAAAGAAGCATCCATGCACCAAATTTTCTAAAAAATCGTGCATAAATGATTTTTTTAAACGCAGTGAATCGTGCATAGGATCCTATATTTGATATACCTATTAAGAATTTTAATCCAGTAAAAAAAAGCATCCATTCACCAAATTTTCTAAAAAATCGTGCATGAATGATTTTTTTAAACGCAGTGAATCGTGCATAGGATTCTATATTTGATACACTTATTAAGAATTTTAATCCAGTAAAAAAGAAGCTTCCATGTACCAAATTTTTTTAAACGCAGTGAATCGTGCATATTAAGAATTTTAATCCAGTTAAAAAGAAGCATCCATGCACCAAATTTTTTAAAAAATCGTGCATGAATGTTTTTTTTGAACACAGTGAATCGTGCATAGGATCCTATATTTGATATACGTATTAAGAATTTAAATCCAGTAAAAAAGAAGCATCCATGCACCAAATTTTCTAAAATATTGTGCATGGATGCATTTTTTTAAACGCTGTGAATCGTGCATAGGATCCTATATTTGATATACCTATTAAGAATTTTAATCCAGTAAGAAAGAAGCATCCATGCACCAAATTTTCTAAAAAATCGTGCATGAATGATTTTGTTGAACGCAGTGAATCGTGCATAGGATTCTATATTTGATACACCTATTAAGAATTTTAACCCAGTAAAAAAGAAGCATCCATGCACCAAATTTTCTAAAAAATCGTGCATAAATGATTTTTTAAACGCAGTGAATCGTTCATAGGTTTCTGTATTTGATACACCTATTAAAAATTTTAATCCAGTAAAAAAGAAGCTTCCATGCACCAAATTTTCTAAAATATCGTGCATAAAATATTTTTTTAAACGCAGTGAATCGTGCATAGGATTATATATTTGATACATCTATTAAGAATTTTAATCCAGTAAAAAAGAAGCATCCATGCACCAAATTTTTTAAAAAATTATGCATGAATGATTTTTTTGAACGCAGTGAATCGTGCATAGGATCCTATATTTAATATACCTATTAAGAATTTTAATCCAGTAAAAACAAATCATCCATGCAACAAATTTTCTAAAAAATTGTACATGAATGATTTTTTTAAACGCAGTGAATCGTGCATAGGATTCTATATTTGATACACCTATTAAGAATTTTAATCCAGTAAAAAAGAAGTATACATGCACCAAATTTTCTAAAATATCCTGCATAAATGCTTTTATTTAAACGCAGTGAATCGTGCATAGGACCCTATATTTAATGTACCTATTAAGAATTTTAATCCAATAAAAAAAAAGCATCCATGCACCAAATTTTCTAAAAAATCGTGCATGAATGATTTTTTTAAACACAGTGAATCGTTGCATAGGATCCTATATTTGATATACCTATTAAGAATTTTAATCCAGTAAAAAAGAAGCATTCATGCACCTAATTTTTAAAAAATCGTGCATGAATGATTTTTTTAAACACAGTGAATCGTGCATAGGATCCTATATTTGATATACCTATTAAAAATTTTAATCCAGTAAAAAAGAAGCATCCATGCACCAAATTTTCTAAAAAATCGTGCATGAATGATTTTTTTAAACGCAGTGAATCGTGCATAGGATCCTATATTTGATATACCTATTAAGAATTTAAATCCAGTAAAAAAGAAGCATCCATGCACCAAATTTTCTAAAATATTGTGCATGGATGCATTTTTTTAAACGCAGTGAACCGTGCATAGGATCCTATATTTGATACACCTATTAAGAATTTTAATCCAGTAAAAAAGAAGCATACATGCACCAAATTTTCTAAAATATCGTGCATAAATGCTTTTTTTTAAACGCAGTGAATCGTGCATAGGACCCTATATTTAATATACCTATTAAGAATTTTAATCTAGTAAAAAAAATGCACCAAATTTTCTAAAAAATCGTGCATAGGTTCCTATATTTGATATACATATTAAGGATTTTAATCCAGTAAAAAAGAAGCATCCATACACCAAATTTTCTAAAATGTCGTGCATAAATGCTTTTTTTTAAACGCAGTGAATCGTGCATAGGATCCTGTATTTGATATACCTATTAGGAATTTTAATCCAGTAAAAAAGAAGCATCCATGAACCAAATTTTCTAAAATATCGTGCATGGATGCTTTTTTTAAACGCAGTGAATCGTGCATAGGATCCTATATTTGATATACCTATTAGGAATTTTAATCCAGTTAGAAAGAAGCATCCATGCACCAAATTTTTTAAAATATCGTGCTTGGACCATCTTCAGCGCCACTCTTTGGTTGCTACCGGAACTATTTTGAGTATGTAGGCAACTCCATAACATCTACATATGCAATCCGCATTGCCTCCCTGTGTTTCATATTTATGTTATTTATTAATAAAGTAGACAATGAAAACCAACATTTATCAAACACATATTGTTTATAAATGTTTTTTACAATAATGAAAATAATTATTTTATATAATATTTATAAACAATTATAAGAAAATATAAACGCTTTTATAGTGTTTTTATACAGATTGAAACTTTGATTAAACTAGAAGTAATCAGTCTCGGTATAAATAAATAGTACAATTTTTTATGCTTTACCTGTATAAAAGGATATTGATGTCATTAATGACGATGACGAATTGAAAAAGCATTTGTATTGTAAAACATATTATAAGAACATTTTTCCTATAGCGTTAATACGAATATAATAGTAGAAACTTGAATCACACATACACATACGTAAAGGAAAATATTAGACACTATGTAATATATCTCAACTATTTAAATAAGAATAAGAAAATTAAAATTCTTGAAAATTTTGTTAGAATACTCACAGGATTTTGACAACTTATAAAAAAATATGAATGTAAGCACAGCACACTTAACCATTTCAATTTATGAAGCTTCCGGAAGCAGTCAAGAGATGGCATTACAATACGGTCCAAATGTCAACCATTTAAGTTCCCATAGCCTGTTTGATATCTTGCTAGAAATTTGACAGCTATTCAAACTGACGTATGCGCACTGCGTTATAAAGTACAGTCTGAAGTTAGCATGGGACATAGTTGAAGATCGAGTCTGAAGTGCGAAGGGACAAAACATATGATAGGTTACGTGATCGTCCGTGCCCTATTGGGAAATAACTGAAGAAAGAAGTAGAGGGGGTGTACATACGCGCCCGACATCTCTTGGTTGCGTCTAAAACTAAAATGATTCAATAGTGCCCTCTACTTTTGGCGTCCAAATAGTGGTTTAATTTTTGTAACACGTGTTCGAACGATCTGGATAGTTATGACGTCATTATCTAATTACAAACTTTGCACTCTGCATAAATATATTACTATAGTTCAGAAACTGATAACGTGATTAACGTGAGGATCACCCAACGACCAAATATAAATATTAGGCAATCCAACATGACGTCATAAGTGGAGGGCAAGTGGATTTTAACCTCACTTTTGAATATTTTTAAAAATTATTTAAGTATATATCTCATTAATATGATAGAAATCGAAAAATTTTAATACAAATTATTCATAAAATTAAACCATAATTTTTTCCATGGCTCTATCATTGAGTAAAATATGTATGCAATTTATTTCTGACAGCTGCCCTCCACTAAATTCATTTGTTATGGATTGGTCTATACTCTATCCGTTTTAACTATAGACTAGATGGCGTTTCGAGCGCGGCCGTTTTTACATGTATTAAAGAAAAAATTCAAATTATGGCGCCATTCCTGGATTTTAAATAATCTTTCTAATTGTCATTTTGTCAGTAATTTTGTCTTGTACGTACATATCTATTTATTTTTATCCATAATATTAACGAAGAGAACAATAACAAAACTAACGAACTGCTAACTAAAAACTAAGAAAACGCGCACAACAAAAACTATGTAATATGAAATATAACGCCAAAATTCTATGAAAATTATATAAACGAAAAGAACAATAATATACTTAACAAACAGAACTGAACAGAAATTATCTTTTTATTTATTTTATGTCAGACGTCAAAATATGATTGATACAGTTGTCAAGCAAATTTAAATTTTGCGTCAATTATTTTATAGTTAAAACGGATAGAGTATAGACAAAACTTCATTTGGTTTGTTTTGATTTTGGCTGGCCAGACAGAGAAAGTAGAGATAGAGATATGTCTTGTCTAGTCCGAGTATTTCTCACTAGCGGTCACCACAGAGGTCACGTAGAGTATCAGTGTTTAGTTTGTACGTTCCTGACTAGAGGCGCAAGTGTTCTTAGTTAAAATTTCGTGGTTAACATTAAATAATTTAGAAGGTTTAATATTAAAGATATACCAACATGTCACTCACAAAACCACTACAACTACAAAACAAATACAAAATACACATGCTTCTACGTGGCCTCTAGTGAGCAACGTTGAAACTAAACACTAGACTATACACAGACACTCTACGTGGCCTCTAATGAGAAATATTCGAACTAGACAAGATATATCTCTATCTCTGGTTTCTCTGTCTGGCCAGCCGAAATCAAAACATTCAGTGAGGAGGGATAGGGAATGTTTTGTCTAGTTATATTTGGTCGTTGGGATTACACATTTAAAACAGCGAGTAATTCGTTTGTTATCCACTAGATGCCAACTCTTTTTGCCGCTCCTTCCCTATAGGGCGCGATCAGACACGTGACACGAGGGACCTTGACATGCTTAGAATCAGCTGATTTGTGCGCGCATGTCATTTTGACAAGAACATTGTCAATTTGACAAGACCAATATTTTATTTTGATTTTGAATTGCTAAAATGTTAATATTTTATAATTTTTAGGTAGTAAAACACATGAAATTAAAAATAATATTTTAGCAGTTAAAAATCAAAATAAAGCAAAACATAGGTCTTGTCAACGTGACATTGTTCTTGTCAAAATGACATGCGCACACAAATCAGCTGATTCTAAGCATGTCAAGGTCCCTTGAGTCACGTGTCTGCTCGCGCCCTATAAATAGAGGGATATTTACTAAATTTTCCGCAGGGTTATTACAATGTACATTTGCCCGGATTAAGGAGCAATTCGTCAAAATGTTAAAATTGAATTAAAATAAAAAATATGGTTAAAAATACATAATTACTTGAAAAATCGTAGTAAATTTACAAATAACTTTTTTTGAGCCTCGCCTGATGGATTGATTTAGATGGGGTATTCTAAATGTTAATAATTTATAAATATATGTGATTTGAATAGCATATATTTTCTCATATCTTTTATTTAACATAAACTAAATGTAAATATCATCTTATTTATAACTTACACACTTATTATACGTAATATCCCGCAAAAGTGATAAAAGAGTTTTAAGGCCGTCGCGCACTTGGGCGAGGCGAAGCTAAGCGCGGCGAAGAGCCGTTTTTTCATTCAATATATTATTGTGTATACGCGCACTTTAGCGAAGCGAAGAGCAGAGCAGCGAAGTGACTTGCCGGAATACTTCGGGGAGAATATTTTTCTCTGCTCTTCGCTTCGCTGAGCTGAAGTGTGCGATAGCGCAGCTACCTAAATCAGAACGAATACGCCCGAGACACATTAGAAATAGCCGGTTTATAATTAAATTTCACACGTTTCATATCAAACAATACGCATAGGTTTTATGAAAATGTCAAACACAGAAGAGAAATTAGTTCTTCTGGTTTCAAAATATAAAGATCTGTACGATATAGGATGTGTCGAGTATTCTAATCAGACATTGAAAGACAACTGCTGGTTAGAAGTAGCAGAAGAAATGAATATAACCGGTATGATATGCTATGTATATTAAGTTTATTAATTGTAAATATAACAATGTACATTACAAAATGTTGAATTTTAAGCAATTCATTAAATATTTGATCCAATATATACAGTAAAAAAAATTAAAGATGTCCAATCAAGGGCAGCGATTGTTGACAATACTTTCGCTGTAACATAAGTTTATTTATTAATTAAGATATGTTACCTTCATTAATGGCGTTATAACGTTATTTTCTGTCAGTGCCACTGACAATGAGTTAGTATCTTATGTTTCACATTTGGTTTTATATTTGCTAATGAACATACCATTTACCTAATCTTGAATTTTCAATGCATTTACTGTAACATATACAGGGTGTTTCTCGGTTACGGGACACCTCGATTATTTTCTTTATTATTGAGAATAGAAGAAAATCATTCAAATAAAAGTTGTAGTAGATCAAGAGTGACTTTCACTTATTGAAGAAGAAAATTTTTCAACTAGTGGTCCTCAAACTATTAAATAAAGTTATATATATTTTTTAAAATGAGATGATATATATTTTTTTAGGCTCATTCGATAGAGTCTTTATTTTGAATCCAACCATGTATTCATTTCATGTCCTTACATAACAAAAATATTAAGAAAAATGCAATTGAAATTTAAATAAATTTCACGTTTATATTTATTTTTCAGTTGGCTATGTATGAAAAACAAAAACTGTTATCTGTCAATTTGAATTATTTGGTGCATAATTTCTCTCCTTGCATGTATAAAGTTCTTAAGAAATATTTGTTTCGTTTTAATTAAAGTTCAATTTTTTTTCATGCATAGCCTACTGAAAAATAACTGTAGAAATTTAATTTAATTAAATTAGAATTGCATTTTTCTCAATATTTTTGTTATGTAATAATATAAAATGATTACAAGATTGAATTCAGAAAAAATACTCTATCGAATGAGCCTAAAAATATATACCATCCCAACAAAAAAATATAACTTTAGGTTATAGTTGGAGAACCACTGATTAAAAAAAATATTTCTTCAATAAGTGAATGTCCACTGCAACTATTATTTGAATGATGAGAAGTATCTTTATTACCCCAATAAAAAATAACTAAACGACACAACTGAATTTCCCAAAATTGGCGGAGGTAAAATTTAATTTTTACAATTGGTAGATTACCTTGATCGGACATCTTTATCTTTACTGTATTATAATTCAGATGACCCATACGCAAAATTTAATGTCAATGGAAATGTCAGTCCAAGGATTAAATAAATAAATTTAATGTAACAATAAAGAAACCGAAACGTCGGTGAAAAAGAAAAACTAAATTTATTTAATCCCTGGACCGACATCCCCCAGAAATTACCATTTAAATCTACATATGCCGTTCAAAAAAAAAAAAATAATTACTTCCTATTGAACATTGTGTACGGCAATGCAGTATAACACATATACCTGGTTCCATTTAAGCCATTCGGTATTGCAAAGCATAGGGAATAGTTTTGACATCTCTGATTGGCTGTGACAAGTTTACCTAATGTAATTTCAGCTATTTCAGATTTGCGCTGTTGCCAGTGCCATCTACGGAATGGCTTAAATGGAACAGAGCATAGAATCATATAACGGATGGCGCTCGAAATTCGTTACAGATGCATTAACGTGGGAAATTAGAATATTATAAATGGCTGCTTCCCATTAAAATTTATTCAAGTAAAACTTTGTACACATGTTTGTGAACACCTACTGCATCATTTTAATGATTAAATATTCAACATTAATAAAGAATAATTAATGAAAATCAGAAAATAATATAACAATCAAATGTAATACTTATTATTTCGCTTAAAAGATATTTGAATATAAGGGTATCCGTGACACAATCGTAGCGTCCATACTTTTTGTTCGACGGTCGTGGGTTCAAATCCAGATACACTTCTTTATTTTTTTGTTCTAATTTTAAATACATACCAATTTTATCTGTTTATATTAAATAAATACAAGGAAAAAAAGAAGTATACCAAATTTGAAGCCACGACCTTTCGAAAAAAAAACAGAGACGCTACCATTGTGTTATGAACACCCTCATGTTATATTTTTTAAGCGGATTTTTGTTAATTTATTACATTTGTGTACAAAGTTTTTCTACAATAAGTTTCAATGGGAAGCAACAATTATAATACTCTAGTTTCCCATGTTAAATGCCTTTGTTGCGAATTTCGAGAGCCAGCCGGTAGATATATATTATTTAAACTTAAAGAATATCATACCAAAATTATGTAATTAACTGAAATGATTTACACAATTTGTGAATGTAATATACTCAATCTTTATAGTATATGTTTAAATAATTCACTTTGTTGTGTAAATACTTTCGGACAAAGTGGGCACTTATAATGTCCTACTCCTTGACATGCTTCCTTTTGTTCTTTTACTAAATGTTTACTTGTTGATTTAAATTCATTATGAATTTTCATATGGTATTTTAAGTTTTTCTTGTTATCAAACACTTTCTTGCAAATTCGACAAGAATAACTCTTAATTGATATAGTATGGCCAACTTTAATGAACTTTTCACCATTATCATCATAGTTCTCTTCTCGCTCTTCTTCTGTACTAGTATTTTGTTTAAATTTTTTATTACCCTCCCCTTTTTTGGAAATTTTTGCATCCTCTACTAATTCCTTTTCATCATAGGGATTTGCAAAAGGTTACGTTACTGTTTCCTTCTGTGTGTTGGCCACCCTCTCCTTATAGCATTGCACCTCTTTGATGAGTTTTTCTGCAAGTAGGCTGTTCTCCAAGCATTTTTCTTTAATTTTTTTGAACAAGCGGAGTATGTCTTCACATGCAAAACAGATGCGCAGTTTAGCGCCCAACTTAATGATTGTCTGAAACATACATTTTTATTAGAATTAACGAATTAAAACTATGTACAGAGTGTCCCAGGACGATCTTACGCTATCATTATTTTAAAAGCTATCCAATATTATTTTTTCTATTTCGGTGTCCTTATGAGTCTATAAAAGCACTATTTATAACTTAAAACATGACGTTTAGAAGATCTATAAACGTACTGTTTTTGATAACTTTCGTATTCTAGAGGTGGTAGTCATGACAGATGAATTACATATAACCTCAAAATGGTAAGTTGTTTATGTTGAAATATTACTTCTAATTATTGATTTTTATCTTTTCTCCAGAAAGAAGACGAATTTATAACTATAGCTGTGTTAGTTCAAAAAGAAGAATCTGTGAAGTTAAAATCTTTCAACTAAAAAATTACGAAACAAGAAACAATGCGCTCAGATTTACTTTGTTAAAACAAGTTAAACGGTAAGTTTTATTTATTACAATTTCATTTTGTATTAATATTGCAATTTTCAGCTGATTGTATTGTTATATCAGGCAGATTTTGAAATGTATGGTGCACGTTACTTGAAGTGTTGACACTGTCAACTCAATTTGTAGCAAATATGAAAATTTAACGATCCATGATTTTCAGTTCCACGTCGAGACGAACTGTCGAATATTAAATTTTTAAATATGATTTAGACATAAGTGCCATATACAAATACAACATATGTTTTGTATTGAAGAATGTAAGAACAGCTGTTGCTGTTATGTCTGCAACTGAGCAGTGGATGTGTTGACAAAATTGTGGAATGTAAAAGTGTAGATCAATAAATTGTTCATTAAAGTATTTCATTATTTAAAAAGTTTTATTTATGACAATAACTAACACAAACCAGCGATCTTGATTCGTTATTTGATAAATTTATCTTTATTACAAGACATATCAAATTAGGTGATTCATTAATAAACCGGTGGAGTAATTAACATGATTATATAATATTTGATATAATGTCTTAATGTAAACAATCAGTCAGAATCACACAATACACAAACTGTAAAAATGTGAAATTTCAATTATTAGCGGGAAGCGCTGCCAACATAACTGACAAAAAAACACTAAGACATATTTTTGACAAGCCCTTTTTAAAAAAATCTAATTGTAAAATTACCTCAATAGAAAAAATAGTACAAAAACATGTATCATAAGGCCTGTTAAACAGATTGCTTTATGATACTAGTGTTTGAATGTACTATTACGAAATTAGGTATCAATGGGTTTTCCAACATGCCCACTTCCGGCTTTACCGGAAGTAGACCCTAACTTTCTTATTTTAAATGGAATACTATATTTTTTATTTTACCAATGAATTCAGAAGAAAATTTTACATATGAAATCAAAAAATAAATTTTTCTCATGATCAACCACTTCCGGCGTAATTAAACTTTTTTGAATTTTTCACTAATAACGGCCACTTTTTATCACTCAATATCTCGAGAATAGAAACGAATTTCTGTAATCTGTAAAAACAGTTTTATAAAGAAAGCTTTTGTTTACAATAATATAAATTAACAATAAACAATTTTTGAATACGCTATTTTTCGCACTCCCGTATCAAATGGAACCATATTAGTGTAAAAGAAATTAATCTTACAATTTGACAATACAAATGTCAAAAATTTTGTTCAATTTTGAACTCAACGTCTGCTCAAAATGTAGTGCAGATACGAATAAATAAATCATAATCCCTCTGGGACTGAATTTGAACTTTAATTTATAAAATGAGTGATTAGAATCGCTCTTTAGTCTCGGAAGTGCGAAAATTATGTTTAGTACCTATAAGTATTTTTTATTTTAATGAATTTTTATGTATTACTATCATATTACATAGGTAATAAGCCATGATGACATATTTTATATTTTTTTACCTCTCGCTAAGAGAGGTATTGTATTCATGCTAAAAATCGCATATCCAGATTTTAATGAATAAGCACGTTTTAAGGTCCCTAGAATCCGATTATAACATTTTTACGATGATGTCCGTATGTGTGTGTGGATGTGTGTGTGGATGTGTGGATGTTGGATTCACTTTATGTCAAATACTATAAGACTTAAGACATTTTTAACTACGGATTCCTCAATCTAACAATAATCGGAAGAGTCCAGTCAGTTTTGGTAACAATTGGACAACCGGAAGTAGTAGTTACAAGAAAAAAATTATCTAAATATTATTTATCGAAAATTTATGTAAATACTTATATTAAAGAACGTTAAATTCTTTATTCGATAAATATAAATTCATTATTATATCTTCTATAGATTTAGAGATAAAGAAAGGCATATAAAATAATTTGATGTAAAAAATCTCAGATCAAACTACTACAAGGCAAGAAATTCAAATGTTTGTAATTGACACATAAATGTCACTGTCAAAAATATTTGTATGCCTCTGTCAAACATATTTGTACAGTATTATGAAGATTATGAAAATAAAAAAAGTCAACGCAAACGAATATACGTAAAAAAGAATATAAAAGAAATTTGCGAAAAAATGACGAATATAAAGAAAAAGAAAAGGAAAATAGAAAAAGAAAATTTCAGGATATTGAATATAAAGAAAATGTATGTATTGTACAAAATTTATATTAAAATAATTATTTTGTAGTGAGACATGAATATATGTGTTTAAAAATATTGTTCGTTTTATGCGTACAACCAGGTAAAATATCTGGCGAGAGGTTATGTGTTGGCCACATCAAATTTTTTTAATGTAAAATACAGAAGTAAACAGAAATAGAAAATATAACATAAAGCTAAACAAAATGTTCATAGCCAACTAAATTAGACTAATAAACAAATACTAACGCATGCAATTTAAATAATTTTCTTTTACTAAAAATCTATCAAATTTCAACATAGAACATGCTACACAAACTACCCTTATTTTTTAACGAAGAATTCATTTACATAATAAAAAATCTGATGTGGCCAACACATTACATTCCATCAGTTCTATGTTTTTTGTATAAATGTCATACAGAAAGTTCCTTGCAAAAGATTCTACTTTTTGTACATTATCTTTAGGTAGTTGTGTGTATTTTATACAAATTTCATACAGAAAGTTTCTAGCAAAAGATCCTATATTTCCAGGAAAATTATAACAAATACATTATGTCAACTGCACTTGACAATGACGCCATTCAATCAGAATTTTCTTATTATATCAGCTGTTTCCAGAGTTATAGCATAGCTGGCTAATATATATTTAATTTCTTTATAATTTTTTAACTCTATATCCATTTAATATGAAGTATAAAATGCATTCAAATCGTATAGAGAATAAAATATTTTTTAATATTTATAAAAACATTGAATGTGAAAAAATTATATTTAACATCGTTTTTTCAAGAAAAACTGTTAAAATCAAATGAGGGTACTTCCGGTTGACCATTTATAACCAAAATCTAATCAGCTCTTCATATGGATGTAACGAAGTGGAATACGAAAGAATTATAATTTTTGGAATTGTAGTATTAGAGTTATAGCACAGCCTTAGGAATTCAAAGTATGAATTTAAAGTTGACAATTATTTGAACAAATTTTTTTATTTGTCTTGAATCGAACGTTTCGGAGATAAAATTTTCTCCATCATCAGCAATATGGTAATAATATTCTTGTCGTTTTTACATTATGGATATATAGCTTGAAACTTTAACATGTTATATATAAACAATCATTTTCTAACGGTAAGTCAGATGACCTCTACAGAAAATACGTCTCCTCCACATGGGAGTCAACGAAATATAACCATTATATATTACATGTTAAAGTTTCAAACTATGTATCCATAATGTAAAAACGACAAGAATATTATTACCATATTGCTGATGATGGAGAAAATTTTATCTCCGAAACGTTCGATTCAAGACAAATAAAAAAATTTGTTCAAATAATTGTCAACTTTAAATTCATACTTTGGATTCCTAAGGCTGTTCCAATTCCCGTTTCTTCAAACTTTTAAGGATCCAACTTAACCTCAAAATTTAAAGTGATTACAAATTTGGCTGACATTTACTTTATGGGATGTGAAATTTATATGAATCCAACATATTTTTGGACTTTCTTCCAGTATTCATCCCAGAGTGAGGATATGCAAAATAAAAAAAAAACTTGTGTAAAATTCAGTTTTGCATGCAAGAGAACTAGTCAAATATTAAATTTTAATCCCTCCTTCAACCCAGGTAAAACCACTGTTAATGGAGCTTTTGCTGTCCATGAAAATTTAGGGTGTGATCGGCTTCGGACGAGTTCTTGGTGTAATGGTTAGTAGCAGTATTGTTCAGAAATACCACTATGGTTTAATTTAAACAATACATACTGATTTTTTATTTAGTTTTGACCAGTGGTGTTTATTAAAAAAAATTAAACAAACAAGAAGATTAAAATATTATTATGTGTGATGTGTATAATAAAATAATTATTAATTAATGAGACGTCATAACTGAAGTCGGCTACTGGCAACAATACATTTTATCGGCTACCGGTAACGATACATTTTGCCGTCGCCGGCAACGGAGGCAGTCCCTAATAGTAAATAATTAAAACCATTAATCTTCGGTTTAAACCACTTTTTCCGAATTAAACCATTTTAAACTAAACCAATAGCCTGGTTTTT
Organism: Harpalus rubripes; assembly: GCA_963082715.1. Lineage (NCBI taxonomy): Eukaryota > Metazoa > Arthropoda > Insecta > Coleoptera > Carabidae > Harpalus > Harpalus rubripes. Next base: position 22,237,413 of record OY720463.1, read on the forward strand.
ATTAGTAAACGTGATTTTTATATTTCTGGTTAGTAGGTAGATAATAAAATTATTGCTTTTAATTGCTAAGCAGGTTATGGTATAGGTTTGACTTCAGAAAACTATATTTAGGCGTTTTACATAGAGATTACACCGAAATTTTCAATTCTAAACATTAATTTTTGCCCTTGCACCTTAAAATTAATACTAATGAACTCGGCTGAATGAGTAGAATCTAAAAATATATTGGGTCATACGATTTTCACATCAAAAGAGGTAACAATCCTTTCTAATATAAACATTTTAATATACAAAATATAACCTACAAAATTTTAAAAAATTTACTTACGATTTCAGGTAGACAATATTTTACTAGAGTCACAACTTTCTCGTCTACATCATTACAATTTTTATTTTTTATGCACATAAAACACACATTAACTGCAGAATACATGTTCAAATATCCACTGTTTATTATCATTATTTAATATTAGTATTAACTTGTAGCTCACAGATCAACGACGCAAAATAACTCTATCCACAGATAAACATCAGACAACTGTATGTATATTGTAAATAGGGAAAACAATTTAAGATCGCTGCGCCATCAGTGTATATCAGTTATAAGTTCAGTACATCTTGTGAACTATTTAATCCAGGATTATTATTATTATTATTATTATTATTATTATTATTATTATTATTATTATTATTATTATTATTATTATTATTATTATTATTATTGGTTTAGATTATGGTATATATGTGACAACAGTTAAACACCATTTACAGGACAATATAATAAAACACTGTAACTATGTACATATTATAAAGAAAAAAACAGATCTTAAATTTGAAACTACATAATACTCATGGATAATTACAGAATGTGACAGAAAACAAATAATAAAGTTAAATTATTTGCAAACTATACAGAAGTTGTCTTAGTCCAGGGTATATTAAATAAATCAACATCGATATTGAGTTTGGGTAGGGTCAGAGTGTACGAAAATTCAAATATTACTTTATTCATATATCAACTTACAAAACATAGTGATGGATAAAATTCGAAAAAAATAACATTGCCCTATTCAAATAACTACTTATGCATTTCTCGAATCGTTAAATCTCAAAAAATATTATAATGGTCTTATACAATTCTCGACTTGTGCAAATCTCTACCACTATGAAGTCTGCGCGCATTTGTATATTCGTTTCTGGTTTGTTCACTACTGCTTTATTACGGTACAGTTTAGTGATATTTGATTTTATAATTATATTTAAATTTGAATTACAAATATATGAGAATGTTAATATATTTGTTGTGACAATGGACCTTTACAATTTAAGGGCTATCTCTTTCTATCGTTGCAAATAGTAAGAAAATGGCGCGAACAACTGCCAGTTGAGCTGTCAAACGAAACGTCAAAAATATTGCAGTCATTAAAATACCTGTATTCTCAGTGAAAATTTGCTTCGTTAGACATTTTACCTTCAATAAAAGCTTTTGTAACTTATTTCGATAAGATTTTTTAAAGTTATCCGAGATATTCTCACATTTTGCGTCTAAATGTTTTAGAATCAAACGTCATAGATCTCAGTTGTTCTTACTATGCGCAGATCCCCATTGCGCATATCTTCTATCTCTTTAAATTGGAAAGGTCCATTCAAAAATAATCAAATACATATTTTATATTTGCAAATGATATATACATATTTTGTTTTATTCGTTAATAATAATAGTCTAATTTCTAATATTAATGCTACTTAACTGTAGATATATAAAAACAATAACCATTTTATAATATAATTATAGAAAGGCCATAAAAAGGCTAAATATAAAATATAAAGAAGATAAAATGAAATGTATGGGAAAAATAGAATCACTTTTAGAATAAACTAAATACATATATTTGTTATTTTGTAATTACAGTTTTTGAACAGGTTTGTTTAAACATGTACCTACCATAAGTAGTAATACAGACATAATGGCTGGTACCACAAGCCCTGTTTTAAGAAATGTCAAATTCAAAGTTTAATTTTACCCTTATGTTTTAAGAACGATTTTTTAAAAATATTTGTTTGAATACAAACTATGTTTTGCATTAAAATCATATTTTGATAACTTTGATATTATTTATTAGTATTATAAGTAATGAAATTTGATATTTATTAAAACAGCGGTTTAGTTAAAACAGGGCTTGTGGTACCAGCCAATACGATGGTAATTTATATTCACAATGTTTTACTGTTTTTACATTTTTCTATACAGGGTATTAATGAATACTTGTTACAAAATTATAAGGGTATGTAGGGGATGCAAAATAGACTAACTTTTACTAATAAACTCATATCCGAAAACGCACCGTTTTCGAGCTACAGGCTCTTAAAAGAGTAATTATTTTCCTAATTTTAGTTTTCTGTGACCTGTCACCAAATATTATTTTGTTTATTTTAACTTTATTGAATTGTAGACGCAGTATGAATGAGCATACTGTTCGCGATTACGCAAACATGGTATATATTAATGTATAGCAGCACAAGAAATTCAAACAAATTCTGGCGTTTTTGAACGAATGTATCAAAATATGCTCGCTCTGAAGGTGCAATGCTTGAGTACATATCACAGCCCATACTTCTTATAAGCTATACTTCTCATAAGTTATACTACGACGACAGCCGAACACTCTTCGTTTTCTGTCGGAGAAACATTTCAAATCCGCATTACTCAACTAAAATTTTATGCAAGTGACAGCTCTTCAACCTCAAATTTAAAATCAATATTTTGTAAAATAAATTACATCATATTTAATATTTTATAAAATGAATCCTATTATATAAATTATTTCATACCATAAGTAGGTAGGTGCATATTAATATATGATATGGATTTGATGTGATATGTTTTAAAATAAACTATTTTCCATTAGGTTTCAATGAGACTTTAACAATATTTTAAGAACAATAGAATAAAGAATGTTATATTACAATAATAAAAATCACAATAAACAGTTAAATAACAGTGTCGTATTACAAAACAGAGATGACAGGCCATTTGCCGTGTTAGCATTTAATTTTCAATAGCAAAATTTTTCAAAGAACAGGTACGTAATTTATTTATATACTTATACAATGCACAGCCACATGATTCTGATGTTCTGATTTTAGCTCATGAGAGAAATAAATGTAAAAGAGGTTACTAATGACATAAGGTATTTCCGACTTTAGAATATTGTGTTTTGAAATTTGATGACCTACTATACCAAATTACGAGTACAAAACCTGTAACATTGTCTGTAATCATCTGCAATTGATTTACTGCAAGCAGAATCTCAAGATATTTACACAATAAGAACCAGAAATGTCGGATAGTTTTGTTCCAGTTCTTCAGTAGTTTTACCAATGGACCTCCTGCTCCTATTGCTACATAATCAAATACTGTTTTCTCTGTTAGAATATTATCGGTGGAAGATATAGGTATTTGTTGTATGTACATTTTTTTACAGAAACATAAAATGTATATAACAGCATATTAATATATTTGATACATTACAATATTTTTTCTCAGACCATATATTATTTATTATACAGTCAAACATAGGGATTTTGATAACTATAGGAAGATACGAAGTCGAATAAATGAAACCATAGTTGTTCCATTAGGATACCATTTAAGCTATATATTGTTTATACGGAAAAATACATCAGGTGCGAGGTACAAGCGAAAATGTAATTTTGCATTCTTTTATTTTTGCAAATAACTTCCAAGTATGAAATAATACTAGATTTTGTTTTGCTCTTTAGGGCATTTTTAAAGCTCGTCCGATTGGGGGTGCTCAATTTGTTTATCAGAATTGGATTCCTTTTTTCATTGCTGTAACTTTGATAAAAAAATCAGCATCGCCATTCGAAATAGCTTAAAAAATGTCCCAAAGAAATGCAAACCAAATTTCAGTATTACGAGTAGGTATTTCATACTTGCAACTTATTTGAAAGAATAAAAAACTTGCAAAAATTACATTTTCTCCTGTAATTAGTGACCGCTTAAATATTAAATGGACTGCTAATGGGAATGGTAATGGAGAATTTTCTTATTTAACCAACTTCGTAACTTTTATAGTTTTCCATGTTTGACGAGACAGCCCTAGTGTTTACTCTCTTATACTATTCTATTTTTAATTTCTTCAGCACCGTTCGTATACACTCTTTTATATATTTAATACTCAATTATTAGTTCTTAGTAATAATTGATTAACTGGGCCTGAAAAATTATTTGATACCTACTCTTACTTATTTTAGAAATGATATACAATTTTAAATTATACTTAATACTTAATATATTGTCTTATATCAACGACAATAGAAGGAAATGAAACCATAATAGTAATAATGGAGAAATAAAATATTTCCTCGATTAATATTCAGCTAGAAATGGTTTTATGACTTAGTCTATTGCTATTATATTTTATAATTATCACATTTATAGTATCATGTAAATTCAATTGAAACTAGATATTTAAAAATTGACGTGTTCAAAAGAATTTTTTTCATTTTCCATGGTGTGATAATTTGTCGAAAACTTTGTCGAGTTACAATTTATAACCATATTTAAAATATATTATTGGAGGAAGCTTTTGCGACCCGCAAAATGATTTTAAAAAAAATCACAAATATTTCATTTTTTTAATCCTTTTGAGGTTGTCATCAAGGATGTTGAAGAGAATTTACAATTACGAATTTAAGTTAATGTTGTGGTGAACTCACTATTTAAAAATGAAAATCTTATTCAAATTTATGCATTAATGAATGATACTGATTATTTAAAAATTTACCAGGAAAATTATACCAGTTTTTGGTAGAACGTACACTTGCAAACGCGTTTCCAGAGACGAAACAAGTAAAGCCAAGAAATCAAACACGAATAACTGGCCTCCATCACAAAACTTTTCACAAATTGGTACATCGTACTTAAAATCTCAAAACTGTTATTTTATATTTGTAGGCACTACACATACATTATGTAAAAGAAAGGTAAGTATAATTTAATTTCCTCACATATATAATCCAATGGGATTTCCAAACAAGAATTATTATCGGGCCCGCCATACTTTAAAATTTCATGTGGCCCGGTTCTCAAAAATATTGGTGGCCTCTGGTATAATATATAAAATAATATATTTTATTTAATCATGTTTAAACTTCGTTACCTATGTTATTTTGTTTGGAGATGTTTATGCAGATGATATAGATTAGCACATTTTAGCAATGTGACTTTGTGTGGCTCTTGAAAAAAAAAACATCTGAACCGAAAATGTTTCTCATCCAGGGGCAGTTCGTCCATAAGAACTGCAGCCCTTCCAATATAAAATTGAAGTTCCAATTATATTATTGCTTTTAAATTTTTATTTAAAAGCAATTATTTTCTGGCTTTTTAATCAAAAACTGCTCGATAGTAATTCGGAATAGTATATTAAACGTCCGGGCTGGATTCAATGCAGTTCGTAGCAACAGCACACTTCACACAGGGGTCCGTGAAGTTAGAGTTACAATATCACAATGCCACATCTTGCTTCACATAGTTATATTTTGCTCATTTTTTGCTATTTTTGCTGTACATCATGAAATTTTTGCTATAGCTATTCTCAAGTTATAAACAAATAAAAAATGTAACTCCATCTTCACGCTGGTGTTACAACTAACTTAAATCGAAAATTCTTTGGCACTGCCATATTTTGCTCATTTTTTGCTATTTTTTGCTGTATAGCATTAATTTTTTGCTTAATCCATTCTTAAGTTATAATCAAATTAAAAATGTAACTCCATCTTCACGCTAGAGTTACAACTGACTTAAATCAAAAATGTTTTGGTACTGCCATATTTTGCTCATTTTTTGCTATTTTTTGCTGTATAGCATTAATTTTTTGCTTAATCCATTCTTAAGTTATAAAAAAATTAAAAATGTAACTCCATCTTCACGCTAGAGTTACAACTAACTTAAATCAAAAATGTTTTGGTACTGCCATATTTTGCTCATTTTTTGCTATTTTATGCCGTATAGCATTAATTTTTTGCTTAATCCATTCTTAAGTTATAAACAAATTAAAAATGTAACTCCATCTTCACGCTAGAGTTACAACTAACTTAAATCAAAAATGTTTTGGTATTGCCATATTTTACTCATTTTTTGCTATTTTTTGCTGTATAGCATTAATTTTTTGCTTAATCCATTATTAAGCTATAAACAAATTAAAAATGTAACTCCATCTTTACGCTAGAGTTACATCTAACTTAAATCAAAAATGTTTTGGCATTCCCATATTTTACTCATTTTTTGCTATTTTTTGCTGTATAGCATGCATTTTTTGCTTAATGCAACTCCATCTTCACGCTACAGTTTTAGGAATGCATACGAACTCCTAAATACACACATATCAATCAGTACATTTCTTGGCATATACATTTTTCTATCGTACAAATATGTTACTTGAAGTTATATTGCCCTGTTCATTTCTCGCCATGTACATTTGTTACTGTGTACAAATCTATACCATGAAGTTGCTGCGCTTCAAAGAATTCAAACTTGGCGCGTTAACTACATCTCGAATTACACTTCAAAAACAAAACGTATTTTAATAAAAACATGTGTAATATTTGCATTATGTTTTAGGCTAACTTTACGTTTCTAGTTTTTATTAAAAGGAATAAAATATATTTTATTTTCGAAGTGTACTTCGAGATGAGATAACGCGCCAAGTTCGAATTCTTTGATGGGCAACTTCATGGTATAGATTTGTACAGTCACGAATGTACAAGGCCCAAAATGTATAGGCAATATAACTTTAAAGGATATATTTGCACGTTAGGAAAATATACATGCCAAGATATGTATAGAGTGATATACTCGTATGTGCAGTTCGGAATTTGTATTCCAAGCCGAATTTTTTGCTATAGTTAATCTCAAATAAATAAAAAATCTGGTGTGGCTAACACAATACCTCCCGCCATTAACCGCCCGAGTCACAAAAAATATTAAGCTAATCCTTATTTTTAGATTAGCGAATTTTACTTTGGCAGTGTATTTCTTAAAATATAGTCTAATCTAATAATCTAATCCAAGTAACTACCTTTTTTGATAATAAAATGAAGATTATATTTTAAATACCGGGATAGAATAGAATTCACTAATCCAAAAATGAGGATTAGCTTAAAATTTTTTACGAGTCCTTAATTTTTATTAATCTAAATACATACCTACATATTTACTTTTGCTGGAAACTGTATTGAATTCCTTTCCTATTGTTCTATTTACTTTTTTCTTTTAAATACGTTACTATTATTAATTTGAAATAATTAGTTCATTGACAGTGACATTTATCTGTCAGTTACATACATTTGAATAACTGTGTAAGGAGTTTTGTTTGTTTAAAGCGTAGGCTCTGGGATTTAAACTATAGATAATTTTATAACTTTATCCATAATATATGTAGAAAAAGTATTAATGCAAATCTGTAGAAAACTTAATAATCTTTAATTTTTATAATAATGTTAATTTCGAAAAAATATCATTTAAAGGTATTTTTCGAAGAGAAACTATTTTGAGTTTCCTATAAAGTGCCATTTCCTGTTATCTGATTTACATCAAAATATAATGGACTCTTTCCATAATAGAAAAAGTTCGAAATACAAGGTTTCAAAATTTTCTGAATAATAGTATTTGAGTTAGAGTGAGGATCCACACATACATACACATACAGACATCATCGTGAAAATGTTAAAATTGGTTTCTAGGGACCTTAGAACCTGTTCATGTACCAAAATCTCGATATGCGATTTTTAGGACGATCCCTATACCTCCCTTACCAATGGTAGCGGGAGGTAAAAAACTAACTTAAATGTAACTCATCTTACAACACGTTTACTACTGATTAGTATCAACACTTGCATATTCGCTGAACGGACTTATATTATTTATAAGGTGTTCGTGTGAAGATAAATATAATTTTTTCATTATGGATGAAATAATAAATGATTATTTTTTTGACGATGATTTTAATATGAATAACATAATTCAAGTAGTTATTGCAGAAAATATTATTCCGGATAGAATAGTGCCAGTACATAATGTGGAAAATATTGTACCTAATTATAGTTTAGATGAATTTAAAAATCATTTTAGAATGACCCGCGCTAACGTAGAAGAATTGTTATTTATTACAACCACATTTACTAGAGACAAAAGTTTTGTTTTCATTATGGGTTATATCGAAGCAAGAAAGTTTTTTGGTAGTTTGGGCAGGTAGTGATAGATTTGTATTTTCTAAAGGTACCGGACATTACATTTTTATAAAAATTATATCTGCGATTATAGAACTAAAAGATCAGTTTATTCAGTGGCCAAATCCAAGATCATGTAATGAAATAGCCTCCAGGATTTTGCTCTATAATTATATTTTCGCCAACTCCAGGTTCTTCTTCAGTCGCTTGATCTGCATTTTAATGTACAAATTTACTAATTATGCATCAATTCAAAGCTTTATATAAAATAATATGTATAGAATATGTAGAAATTAGTTGATTATTCATAAGAACATAATCATTTAAAAATATTATGTTTGAATTATTCGATATATTTAGCTGTTAACTTCAAACTTTTTAAGTTATTAATATTACGCTGACTGCATACAGCGTAAAAATTCACTGCTTACAATGCTGACAAACAGCTGAGAAACAACGTATACTCAGCGGTAACGTTTAGCGAAAAATCAGTTTCCGCTGTGACAACTGTTGCGTTCGCTAAACGCACCCAATGTAAAATTAAAGATACGTTACAATTACCGACAGCGCTGGCTTGATCTTTTGTTGGGTAATGTGCAAGATTTTACTGTGGTGCTCTTGAAAATAACAGAAATACTCGAGGGTCAATCAATTATAAACCGGCTTTTCTTTAAAAAAAAACTTCAGTAAAAATATTTCTAATTCATCACAAATATAAAATAAATTAATATATTATCACGGCATATTACCCATTGCTGGGTGTACCAATCTGCTTTGTACACAGATTTCGGTAATGATAATGACATATTTGAACCGTGCGGGCGTTTACCATGCGTCACCTCACGGGCACTCATTGCTGTCGTGGAGAGTGCACCACAGGAGTCAGTTTTGTGCCATTTAAAATTCGAAAAATTTGGCGTCGGTCGGGATCGAACCCGGTTCCCCAGAAAAAAAATCTGATGTGGCCAGCACATAACCTCTCGCCAGATATTTTACTTGATTTTACGCATTAAACGAAAAATATTTTTAAATACAAATACATATATTCAAGTCTCACTACAAAATAATTCTAACATATATTTGCAAAATCTATGGGATATTTTAATATAAATTGTGTACAATACATACATTTTCTTTATATTCAATATCCTGAAATTTTCTTTTTCTACTTTCCTTTTCTTTTTTTTATATTCATAATTTTTTCGCAAATTCCTTTTATATTCTTTTTTACGTATATTCTTTTGCGTTGTTGACTTTTTTTATTTTCATAATCTTCATAATGATGTACAAATATTTTTGACAGTGGCATACAAATATTTTTGACAGTGACACTTATGTGTCAATTACAAACATTTGAATTTCTTGCCTTGAAGTAGTTTGATCGGAGAATTTTTACACCAAATTATTTTATATGCATTTCTTTATCTCTAAATCTATAGAAGATACAATAATGAATTCATATTTATAGAATAAAGAATTTAACGTTCTTTAATATAAGTATATACATAAATTTTCGATAAATAATATTTAGATGATTTTTTTCTTGAAACTACTACTTCCCGTTGTCCAATTGTTACCAAAACTTAATCAACTCTTCCCATTATTGTTAGATTGAGGAATCCGTAGTTAAAAATGTCTTAAGTCTTATAGTATTTGAGAAATCGTGATCCAACATCCACACATCCACACACACACACACACACATACGGACATCATCGTTAAAATGTTATAATTGGATTCTAGGGACCTTAAAACGTGCTTATTCACTAAAATCTGGATATGCGATTTTTAGCATGAATCCAATACCTCTCTTGGCGAGAGGTAAAAATTCATATTCAAATTATTTTTCTGTATAGGTAGTTTCTACGAACATCTAAGACCTGCACCATCAGATTGACAGCTTTTTAAATCTCATAAATAAAGTTGTGACTAGCACAATACTTCTTGCCACTTTCATTTTATGTTAGGTACCTAAGATTTTGAGATTGAATGACCGCCAAGGCATTACGCTGCTTAGACATTTACTATGGACGGCAAATTAAGAAGAGTGTGATAAATTTAAAACTAAAATATATAATTATTTATGTAAATAGTCATTTTTATTATTGTAATCAATAATTTTATTGTAGAAATCAAATTTTTCTTTTTAATCTGAAGAGTTGTAAGATTAAAATTTCAAAGAATACAAAAATATTGAACTAATTAGTAGTAAATACATATGAATTGTTTACAAATCGCGGGGGTTTTTTTCCTTTGAAGGCTGGGGCCTGGTGCGGTTGCGTTGCACCATTCGCACCTGCCTCAAGCCGGCCCTGAAAAGTATAAAACATGATATCTATTATTTGGATATTTGTTGAAAATAGAGCACATATTCCATCACCTAAGTCCCTGAAAAACACGATAATTACAAATGCACTAGAATAATAAAAATTATTTAAAAAATCTTACTTTATATGAATTTACATCAGAAAACGTCGCGGTTTTTGATCGGCGAATATTTATTAAAATTTACATTTCTAAAAAAATTGCCGCCCCCGAAAATTTGCCGCCGTAGGCACGTGCCTACTGTGCCTATGCGTAAATCAATCACTGCAGAAGAATATTTTATTTTAAAATTTTATGTAAAATATTATACGATACATGTATATGTTGAATCCAGAAGATGTAATTATACATTTCACGAAAAGGACATCCACTTCATGAAGCGGCTTCTCATAGTGTAATTTGAAAGTTTTCCGCCACCTGGACAAAAATCACTTTATTTTCATGTAACTATTTACTTACTTTAAAAAATACCATCAATAACGTCACCTATCGCACACAACTCATCAACAATAACCTCCCGAATTTCCTAAAGTGAGTTCTGTGCATTAGGTGAAGTTCTTGTTGGCATCTCTGGTCATGTGGCCACGTACAAACAAACAATTGCTCACCTGCTCATTGGCACCAACTTACAAAAGGAATGCACGAGAGAAGACCTGGCTAAAGCAACGTCAGCAGCTCTAAATTGTGAATTTTCTGGAAAAGTACAATTTAGCAAGATCACTTCTCTGCCAGGGTTTTGTTTTTCTCGCCGTCCTAGTTAATGCCAAGTGATGTACCTGGCCTAATATACTATATTACTACCAAATTAACGATTTTATATTAGTATATTTTGTATTTTTAATAACTATGTTATGTATGGTTTGATTACGATAAATAGATACCTAAATACTTACTTGTTTTACCCTATCTGCTTCCAATCATATGTATATGGGTGCCTCTTAACTATTCTCATTACTTTAGTTATCTGTATGTTTATTCTCATTCCATATTCTTCCTCTTTCATCCAAATATGAATTTAACAAGATATTAATAGCGGCAAGTTTCTATTTAAGTTAGTTTTTTACCTCCCGCTACCATTGGTAAGGGAGGTATAGGGATCGTCCTAAAAATCGCATATCGAGATTTTGGTACATGAACAGGTTCTAAGGTCCCTAGAAACCAATTTTAACATTTTCACGATGATGTCTGTATGTGTATGTATGTGTGGATCCTCACTCTAACTCAAATACTATTATTCAGAAAATTTTGAAACCTTGTATTTCGAACTTTTTCTATTATGGAAAGAGTCCATTATATTTTGATGTAAATCAGATAACAGGAAATGGCACTTTATAGGAAACTCAAAATAGTTTCTCTTCGAAAAATACCTTTAAATGATATTTTTTCGAAATTAACATTATTATAAAAATTAAAGATTATTAAGTTTTCTACAGATTTGCATTAATACTTTTTCTACATATATTATGGATAAAGTTATAAAATTATCTATAGTTTAAATCCCAGAGCCTACGCTTTAAACAAACAAAACTCCTTACACAGTTATTCAAATGTATGTAACTGACAGATAAATGTCACTGTCAATGAACTAATTATTTCAAATTAATAATAGTAACGTATTTAAAAGAAAAAAGTAAATAGAACAATAGGAAAGGAATTCAATACAGTTTCCAGCAAAAGTAAATATGTAGGTATGTATTTAGATTAATAAAAATTAAGGACTCGTAAAAAATTTTAAGCTAATCCTCATTTTTGGATTAGTGAATTCTATTCTATCCCGGTATTTAAAATATAATCTTCATTTTATTATCAAAAAAGGTAGTTACTTGGATTAGATTATTAGATTAGACTATATTTTAAGAAATACACTGCCAAAGTAAAATTCGCTAATCTAAAAATAAGGATTAGCTTAATATTTTTTGTGACTCGGGCGGTTAATGGCGGGAGGTATTGTGTTAGCCACACCAGATTTTTTATTTATTTGAGATTAACTATAGCAAAAAATTCGGCTTGGAATACAAATTCCGAACTGCACATACGAGTATATCACTCTATACATATCTTGGCATGTATATTTTCCTAACGTGCAAATATATCCTTTAAAGTTATATTGCCTATACATTTTGGGCCTTGTACATTCGTGACTGTACAAATCTATACCATGAAGTTGCCCATCAAAGAATTCGAACTTGGCGCGTTATCTCATCTCGAAGTACACTTCGAAAATAAAATATATTTTATTCCTTTTAATAAAAACTAGAAACGTAAAGTTAGCCTAAAACATAATGCAAATATTACACATGTTTTTATTAAAATACGTTTTGTTTTTGAAGTGTAATTCGAGATGTAGTTAACGCGCCAAGTTTGAATTCTTTGAAGCGCAGCAACTTCATGGTATAGATTTGTACACAGTAACAAATGTACATGGCGAGAAATGAACAGGGCAATATAACTTCAAGTAACATATTTGTACGATAGAAAAATGTATATGCCAAGAAATGTACTGATTGATATGTGTGTATTTAGGAGTTCGTATGCATTCCTAAAACTGTAGCGTGAAGATGGAGTTGCATTAAGCAAAAAATGCATGCTATACAGCAAAAAATAGCAAAAAATGAGTAAAATATGGGAATGCCAAAACATTTTTGATTTAAGTTAGATGTAACTCTAGCGTAAAGATGGAGTTACATTTTTAATTTGTTTATAGCTTAATAATGGATTAAGCAAAAAATTAATGCTATACAGCAAAAAATAGCAAAAAATGAGTAAAATATGGCAATACCAAAACATTTTTGATTTAAGTTAGTTGTAACTCTAGCGTGAAGATGGAGTTACATTTTTAATTTGTTTATAACTTAAGAATGGATTAAGCAAAAAATTAATGCTATACGGCATAAAATAGCAAAAAATGAGCAAAATATGGCAGTACCAAAACATTTTTGATTTAAGTTAGTTGTAACTCTAGCGTGAAGATGGAGTTACATTTTTAATTTTTTTATAACTTAAGAATGGATTAAGCAAAAAATTAATGCTATACAGCAAAAAATAGCAAAAAATGAGCAAAATATGGCAGTACCAAAACATTTTTGATTTAAGTCAGTTGTAACTCTAGCGTGAAGATGGAGTTACATTTTTAATTTGATTATAACTTAAGAATGGATTAAGCAAAAAATTAATGCTATACAGCAAAAAATAGCAAAAAATGAGCAAAATATGGCAGTGCCAAAGAATTTTCGATTTAAGTTAGTTGTAACACCAGCGTGAAGATGGAGTTACATTTTTTATTTGTTTATAACTTGAGAATAGCTATAGCAAAAATTTCATGATGTACAGCAAAAATAGCAAAAAATGAGCAAAATATAACTATGTGAAGCAAGATGTGGCATTGTGATATTGTAACTCCAACTTCACGGACCCTTCACACAGCTAGGGCTACCTACTATCCATTTCAGAATAATTATAATCAGTTGAGTTTCTACCTTAACTTGCTAAAAAAAAAATTCAAAAATTATGAAACACTCTTTCAATTATGGACTATACATTTCTACGTAATTATACTAATTTTCATATTTTTAAATTGATTAATATAAATATAATAGACTGAATAATGAATATATATATGATAGCGCTAGAAATCCGTTACATAGGCATTTAACGTGGAAAAACAGTTTTTCCATGCGCATTGCTTCCCAAATTATTCTAGAAAAAAATACTTCAAATAAAAGTTGTAGATCATAAAATTCTGCATTTGAATCAAGAAAAAAATTAATTTTACATGCTTTGTAACGGCAGATATTTGATATAAAAATGTCGAAAATCACGTCAAAAATAGTGATAGCCATGCGTAACAAATGTAAATTCTTTTATCTTTTGAAATAGTCTCAATATTTGACAGTTAATTTTAAAAAATTTCATATATAATTTCTAAAGTTACTAAGGTGGTTACTAAACATATGAAATGAATTTTTACAACTTTTATTTGAAGAATTTTTTAAAATAATTTGTGGGGCAAAGCGTAAAGAAAAAACTGTTTTACCATGTTAAATGCCTATGTAACGGATTTCCAGCGCCACCCGGTATATAAAAAATACACTCATTTTTAGCGCGTTTGAAGAAATGCTGAACTTCATTGATGTCTACTGTCAATATGTATGAATGGAAAAATTTTAATATGTTGTAACCATGGGCTTTGTGAATATTTTCAAAGTTAATTTTTTTCGAGTTATTTATATTTTGTTTTTAACAATTAAAAAGGTAATAGTGTTAGATCTCAGCTTCTGTTAATACTTACGAATTGAAATTTGGCATGTTGATTGAAAATGCAGTTTTTATATAAAATATTAATAAATTTTTAATTGAAATTGATTTGTTTAATTTTAATATTTTTTACTGTTTTCGCGTGTGATCGTGCGGTGCGCTTTGGCAGTAAAAATATTATTAAAATTAAATCCATTTTAAATAAAAATTACAATCAACAGAAGCTATCTTTCTAGCAGATTTGTATTTGATCTCAGTGTAAGCCGAACGTCAAATTTAACATCAATATTTTTTATAAAAAATTATAACAAATTAAATATGTTTCATATAATGAATACTATAGAAATTATTATTTAATGCATAAGTAGGTAGGTATTTATTACAATATATGATTTCTTTGAAAAAATAATATATTTAACATAAAATAAATAATAAATAATTAGCAATTATCTTAAGATTCCGTACCTGAATTGAAAATGGTGTTTTAAACAATTTTTCTACATATATTTCTTTTCTACCTTGCTTTTAAATATCTACGATTTCTAAAGCTCTTAATAAACTATTAACTATATAAGTAATATTACCATTGGAAGGATGAATTTTTTCTATTTCATCGATCTGTGTAACTTTTCTGTTGTTATTTTCTTTCAAAAATCAACAATTAATTGTAAAAATAAATCGAGAAATTGTTTTTGGCGCCTAACTTTTGTGCCCTCGTTAATGGCGCCAAAAACATTTTTTTTTAATTCTTGATTCTCGATATTTTCAATGTTTAATAACTCGTTTAGTTTCAAAACTTTATTAGGACTAATCATAAAACTAGATGTTTCTGATTTTCAATAAATTAGAAAAATATACGGCCACCTGCAACATACTATACCACCCACTATTCGAAGTGGGGGTAGTATTTTAGGAAAATATTAAATATCTTGTGTCTTAAGCATTTAGCTTTCAGTATAGCTGGCTGCTTGTATTCTTTTTTTGGTATCTTTTTAGTGTTTAGCGAAAATATTCACAGCAAAATGTAAGTACATATATAAATATTTATTTCTCATTAAAAATGATACTGACATGCAAATGTTAAATAAATTCAAATCTAGGAGATATTACGGTTTTATTCGCAGTAAGGTATATATTGATGGCTTATAGCACAAAGTTGTCCGCGGCCAGTTCTGAGTTAACTGCGATTATAATTATCATTACTAAATTGTGTGTAATAACGTACTATTTTAATTATGTTGTATAATATATTGGCAACTGTGTCCTAATACCCTTTTTTGATATACAAACTAAATAATTTAAATACTTTTTTAACAATTTTAAAACTAGTGAAATATTTTGAACAGGGCGGACATTCTATTAACTTATATTCGATATTTACGGCTTCAAATTTAGTTGCGAAATAATCACTTTCTCTGTTCTTATTCCATTTAAATTATTGCTGTCAAAAAAGGGAAGAATAAATTACTTTATAAAGTACATATAACCCTTATGCTTTAAGCCTTCGATATACCTAATAATGTATGATATGCCTAAAAATAAAAGCAAAAAAGTTGCTAATAAATTACGTACTATTAATTATTAACAAACTATTGAAATTAACATTAACTGTAGGTAAATTTATATTTTGGATAGAGTTGTTGACAGGAGGTAAAACATATTGAAAAGTTTAGATCAAATATGTTATTTTAACTAAACTGACGGAACGGCCGGTACATGGTAAAAAAACGGGACGTATTGTTTAACACGATGACTCCCGCAATACAAAAAAAAAACATCATTTATCCAGCTGAACATTTTTTTCTTAATATATTTTAAAATCGTGTTAGTATGCGTAATTAATTGTTTTTAGCTTAAAAATATTTGTTCTTATTTGTTATTTTAACGAGAAACACCATTGGTTTCATCTGACCTAAAGGTATACATTTTATTTTATAAGCCATGTGAATCAAATGTCGCTTCCCAAATTTTATTGCTAACATGTTAAAAAAAATTGGTTTTTGAGGTTGTTAGTCGTATGTGAGTAATTTGTTTGAAGTTTACCCTTACTTAAGTAATTTTATATATGAATTGCAGGTGTTAAGTAATGTTAGAAAATTGTTTAATTGCCATTCAAATCTATAAAAGATGCAAAGAATATCATCGAAATATTTAAATCAGACGTACGCGTTGTTTATACGAAAGTTTTTAGGAATCCGGGACAATTATATATATATATATATATATATATATATATATATATATATATATATATTCAGTTTTTGACCTACTCATAAATGTTTCAGATTATTCATTCAAGGGCCATGGCCTGTGAATGACCAGCTAAATTTCTTAGAACATCCATTCATTGTGTGCTTTCCCCAAATTTTAACCTTTAACATATTTGTGATTCTGCACCTGCATTCATGAATTGCTATCTTGGTCATTCTCGGTATTTCTAATTAGTCAGTAGTATCACTAGAAAATATATTTTGGAGGAGTTTGTATGCCGGTAGCAAAAAGAAAAACTTTTATATCTACTTTATGCAGTTAATAATCAAAATACATTTACATACTGTATGAAAAAGTCTTTTGAGTTCTGTAGACAAAAAGCTATCATTTTGCGTGTTGCTAGTTATGTTACGGAGACATATTTGCAGATGTATTTGAACGTCTATGATAAGTCTCGACAAATATTTAAAAATTTTCGAAGTATATAACAACTATAAATCTGTTCAAATTTAAAGATTATATCTCACTCAGAACACTTTCACCTCAGTATAGTGATAGCGGAACATACCGGGCGTCTACTTGAAATTTATTAGGGAATACAATGTTTTTTTTTTTTAAATTTTGCTGTAGTTATTTCAGTACCTAATAATTTTAGAGAAATGTTGTAAATACAAAACTTGCTTAGAATTAAAAACTGCACAATATGAGATTAAAATCAATCGTAATTTTTATTTATCTAACGGTTTCATTTTTTTCATCCGTTAAATAACTATTATTAATTTTTATTTCAATAGTTTATTTTAATTAGTAGAATATAATGTACATATTAGCAACTATTTTACTTTTGCTTCTAGTTTAGTTTATCTTACCGTAGACAAAAAAATCTGTAGAAAATGATACTAAAATAAAATTTTAAATTTAACTTTCATAATACAAGTGCAGCTGTTTAATTATGCAAATATATTTAATAGTAATTATTTATACAGGGAGCGATTGGAGGGCAGTAGAGCAGGGAGTGTTATCTGGGTAGATGATGCCGATTATATCTACACATTAAATCGTAGACGTGATAATATTAATACCCTATATTTCATTTGTCGGGTCAATAACTGTCCAGCTCGGGCAAAAATGGTAAACCAACAGTGTCCCCATGTTTCCATACCTCACAATCACTCTGCGGATCAACTTGAAGTAGAAGTTCTACGATTAAAATCATATCTACGACTACGATGCGCTTCAGAGAACACCAGCATGGCTCGTATTTTAAATGATGCCGAACTCAAGTTTTCAAAGGAGGCTGTAATTGCAATAGGTGGTGTAAAGTCCATGAAGCCCTCCATGTATCGTAGTAGAAGTAAGGGGACTCCTCAAATTCCTCAAAATTTGAGGATGTTTGCTGCAATATTGGAGATGGAGAAATGGCGTGAAAGATATGCTACAGAATTGGGACCAAATCACATGACATTTTTTAAAGGCATAGTTGAAGGAGACGATGGGTCTGTGGCAGTGATTTTTGGATCACCGACAATTCTGCGATACGCCGAACAAGGTGTGCAACTTCGTTTGCACATGGATGCAACGTTCAAAGTTGTTCCGCGTCAAGGTGCAGGATCCCAGCTGTTCGGTGTATATGTACATTATAATGGCACAGTTTATCCCATGTTGTACGTGTTGATGGAGAGTAAAAAATTTTCTGCATACGTTGCTGTGTTACGTAAACTTAAAGTCTTGGTTCCACAAATGAAAGTAGAATCTGTAATGGCAGATTATGAAGTAGCTCTACGGCAGGCAGTACTGACTGTATTCCCAGGAGTACAGCTTTTGGGATGTTGGTTCCATTTTGCACAGGCCGTGTATAAACGAGCTGCGTCCACTGGCTTAACAAGAGGAGATGTAGATGACCAAACACGCCGTATTTGGAAGATGGCGATGGCATTGCCTCTGTTGCCAGAACATCTTCTGGCACAGGGGTTTAGGCAGCTGCAGATAGAGGCAGGAAACAGGCCAGAACTGGAGTCCTTCCTGACATATTTGCAGAGGCAGTGGTCACAAGCCAATATTACTGTTTACCGACAACCTCAGAGGACGAATAACGCGGTCGAATCGTTCCATCGAGATTTACTACGGATCATATCCCGTGAACATCCAAATATTTGGTTATTTACAGAATGCCTACTTCGGGTGGAACACACGAAATCTGTAGATTTTCTTCGAAGTCAGGATGCCGTGGAACGTGCGCAGGATAAATTGGACGAAGACGGTGACGTTAGTTGGTTTTTACGTCGCCTAGCCCATACTATCCGTGGACCGCAAAATATGTTCCGGACAGGATTAGGTAATTACGCTATTTATATTTTTAATGTCTCATTTTCGGTATTATTTTTAAGGTAACTCAAATATTAATGACAAGAGACAAAAGCGGGTTTACAGAATTTTAATGGTTACCACAAAAAAATTATGTTCTAATTTAATAAGCATTTCAATTATATATATATATATATATATATATATATATATATATATATATATATATATATATATATATATATATATATTCTTTGTTTTAAACAGAAATAAAAACGTGAATAATAAATTTATTAGGACGAAAAAATTATAGCTATTAACATAGGAACTGCCGCAGATCCGAGCTCGTAGAGCGAGGATTTTAAGACATCTAAGGCTTGTTATGATTAATAACATCTGTGGGTTGTTCAATAGTTTATCGGTTTCAGAAAATTAAGACATTATTGATAAATATCATTTTTTTAAATTCTCATTAATGCTACTTTCAGATTGCTATGGTTAACAGAGCCATTATTTTGATATATGTCAATATGACAAATATTCAAATTACGTCCTAATAAAAAATAAAAGTAGACCGTATTTAGAACGATAGGCTAACGTTATCTGTATGTATTAATGAAAAGCATTATATTTTCATTTTATTTTATTTTCATTTTGTAGACCGTTGTTGACAAGTCAGTATAAAAATATTACCATACAGATACAGTTATTACTTAGTTACCAGCCTACTTTTGTACATGTAAACAATGAAATAATATCCCGAAACCGGTAAAAATTATTACATATGAAAATAATTTAAAAAATCAAATATCATCATTTATTATTTCCATTTTATATTTATTAAGTTCTTGAAATTATATATTAATCAATTATATTGACAATTCGAAAAAAAATAGTTTGAAATTCTAAAGAAGAGAGCATTACAATAAAAGTTAGTAATAGTTGATCTCTTATGTTTGTATAAATGAAAATGAGATATCATGTACTCAATATTACTCTTGCACTTGCCTTTTTAATAGACGCAATACTTAATATTATGTAACTCTCTTTTAGATATATAGGAGCCTCATGAAACTCATTCGCTATTGGTAACATTTTTTGAAGAGGTGCAAGTTTGCTTAAATGATTAAAATTGTGTTACTTTAAATAAGAAAATTGGTGATATCAGCAAAAAATTGTATCAGCGGGGTCCCAAAATATGGGATATGACTTGAATATTTTGTATGTGTTGATATTAAAATGTTTACTTATTTCATTCATGACCATGATATTCAATATATATATATATATATATATATATATATATATATATATATATATATATATATATATATATATATATATATATATATATATATATATATATATAAATAAAATAAATAAATATATCATCACGGCTTATTACCCATTGCTGGGTGTGCCAATCTGCTTGTACACAGATTCGGTAATGATGAAATATTTGCACCGTGAGGGCGCTTACCAGGCGTCACCTCACGGACACTCATTGCTGGCGTGGAGAGTGCACCACAGGGGTCAATTTTGTGTCATTTAAAATTGGAAATATTTGGCGTCGGTCGGGATCGAACCCGGTTTCCCAGATTCGCGACCTGACACATATACGTGGTGATCGACACAGCCGAACATAGGGTTCTAACATGTAAAATCATACTTTCGTAAAAAAGGTTCAATTAAAAGTTGTAGAGCACAAAATTCTGCCAGTTACAACCCTATCTATATAATACAGTAATGTGCTGTTAAAATTTATATATTTTTTTAGAACATGGTGGCGAGACAGAAGACATCACACATTTTCTTGAAAATGCTGTGCCAATTATTCAAAATATTCCACCTAATGTTCCTCATCAACCACCTCTACAGCCTCAACAACAAACATTACAACGTGAACAGCGTGAACAGCCTCAACAACTCACCCAGTCTCAACCACGTACCCAACCTCAACCACCTACACAATTTCAACCGCCTCAAGAATCACTCGCTCAACCTTTAGTAATACGACAACCACACCGTCATCGACTCCGAAAACAACCTTATTCCAACAAAAAACAACTTCCTCGTCATATAGACCGATCACATCCTTCTTCTACACCACCTCCTCTGCTATTTTCTTCTCTACAACAACCAGTTCTTCCTCTAAAACAATCACACACTTCACCACCCCCTCTTATATTTTTCAAAAATCTGCCTCCGTGAACATGGTCCTGTCAATTAAGGTAATCTTTTTTCTTTACAATAAGCTGATACATTATTTATATATAATATTTCTTAACATATTCATTTTTCTACATTGTTTTAGATGCCACATCATGTCTGTGAATCCAATATGTTCCGGAAGCCGGAGAACTGCATGTCTAAGCAAAGTTCGCTCTATTTTTTTTTCAGAACCAAAAAAAAAAAATACTAAAATCAGTTTGTGCAAATTTTTATTACTATGTACACTGTATCAATTATACAACAAAAACAATTAGGTGACTGTGTTTTATTTTAGATTAATATTTTCCTTAACTGTTTAAATTTGTTGTCTTCTGTCTTTGACTGTAGGTGCGTGGGAAATAAATTTCTCTGCGCAATTTATTGCACAATCTCAAAAATTATTGCGTAGCCTCGCACCCGCGCAGCTTAGAGGTAACTATGTTTACAAGTAAATGTGTTGTATTTATATTTACTGTAACAAATTCTTATTAAAAATGTATTGTTAAAAAAATTATCCATAATTTTTTGTTTTCCAATGTCTGGGCATTTTTAAGTAATTGAAGTTAGATAGCACTGTGGTGCACTCTCCACGCCAGCAATGAGTGCTCGTGAGGCGACGCCTGGTAAACACCTGCACGGTACGAATATGTCATCATTACCGATATTACAAAGCAGATTGGCACACCCAGAAATTTTATTTTCTTATTTTATTTATTTTATAAATGAAAATATCGCATCAATATTACAGCGTAAATTGTCAAAATTATACAGATGTCAATTATATGATGTGATATTTTTCTTTTATCTAGCAGTTAAATTAACTGACAGGAGATTGAAGTACCGGCCCTATGTTAGATAGCCCAATACCATTCAAAACAACACTATTAACAACATGTAACTATTACAATGTACACATAATTTTAATAATTAATAGATTCCAAATTCATATTATATAGATATTTCAAGATTTTAATAATAATTCACTCGTTTTTGATGTTGTAACTTGAAATCTTTGAGTATATTTATTTTCAAAGATATAATCTACACATTTATTGTCTTAAAAGCATTATTTATATACATATATAACTTTTGATTTACGCGTGGTTTGCATCTATAATTTGTGCAATTTGTTAATAAGTGAACCTGTAATTTGTTTAATTGGTTAGTATTTTTACTATTTACGTCTAAATTGTACATTTTATTCCAGAGAACAGAATAAGATATTGAGTGTAAAGCCTTTAGAAACTCATTGAAAATAATTTAAGCATTTTTCTAGTTTATTTGCTAAGAGTGATGATTGCATGATCCAGTTCCTCTTTTCTATTTGTTTTGAAATATGTAATTAGTTTTTGGTAATAATAATAATAATTGATTAACTGGGCGTGAAACTTCATTTTAAACTACGTACATCTTTCTTAAGATTTTACATACAATGTAAAATTATATTTAAAAACAGAATTCACTGCTGGTCGTATATGGAGAAAAATAAAGGAATAGTAAACCATTATCAAACAAAATGCATAGAAAAAATTTATTATTGTATTGTAAAATATGAACTATTTTAGATACCAGTATATACATACGTTTAATATCAGTCTTACAGCAAGGTATATGAATACTTGAAGATAAAATTTAAATAAACATGTATTTTGTATATGTATTTATCAGTTTTTCAATATGTATGTTCATTTAACCTAAAAAAAGATAATTGGTCCTATATTTGTAGATACTACAAGTATTTGCCTGTCTTACCATTTTATTTATGACAATACTATATTACATCTTTATTTAATTCTAAAAGTATTTAAAATATAATATTTTTTTTAATATCTGACAGATCGCTAGATAAATTTTATTTTAATAAACTAGAGAGACATCTATTCTCCTAATGTTGAACCTATCTTTCTGCTGCATATGTATTTTTTCCCAGTGTAAATCGAACTTTGCCGAGAGAACCCGAGCTGAGTATGACTTGTGACAAGTATGATTCGTGCAGAGTATAAGCTATGAGAAGTATAGACTGTGATATGCTCCCCATTCCCGTATCTCGTTCAGTCTTCTGCTCTGCTGCATGTATGTAGTAATTGCAATAATACTGGCAGACTGGCAGTGAGAAACTGACAACTGATTCAGGTTTATTTTTCATTTTTCTATTTGATAAGGTGAATAATAATAATTATACGAGCCCCGTCTCAATGAAGTTGGCCCACTCGCTATAATTTCATTTTATTTAGTTAAATTAAATTATGATACAGATAATTTTTATTAATATTACAGACATTTTGTCATTCTAGTAACACAGCATCATTATTCATATTCATAGTAGTCTGATTTATGAAACCAAAGAGTTTTTTTTTTTATTAGTAGTGTCAGTAAAAGAAAAATATATTTTTATTTACCTATGTCTAGTTTAATATTATAATTATATTTAATTTATTTTTAGTGTAGTCATTCTGAATTCTGTAACGAAAGAAGAGTTTTTTATTTTATTGTTTTTAATGTTTTTATTAATTTAAATACTGCAGTTTAACAAAGAAATTAAATTATTTTTGTTTCTAATCTACGTGAGTTTTCTTTCCCATAGTCCGAATTACGAAATACGAGATATGAATGAAAGCGCATTCGAGTTCACGAATAGTTTACCTAAGAAATTCAGTCTACCACATGAAATACCATTCAAGCGATAAAATCATTCGAATGATTTAAACGCACTCGAGTTCTCGACTTAAACCGAGATATTCAGTCTACACATGAAATACCATTCGAGCGATAAAATCATTCGAATGATTTAAGCGCACTCGAGTTCTCGAAATATCATTCGAGCGATATAATCATTCGAATGATTTAAAAATCACTCGAGATATCTCGAGACATTTTCATAATCGAATATTTCGATTATTTTCATTCGAATGATCCCATCACTATTGTAAGTATCCAGTATATATCTGAGAGATATGGCACTGCAGTGATGCCGCGAGACGAGAAACGGCGAGAATCAATCCACACTCGTCTTGTCTCGAAATTTCGAGACGAGATTACTTTGTATCTCGTCTCGTCATAATTTTTCTTGCCTTCTCTCGATCTCGACTCGAGAGTCTCGAATTTATAATTAGCAAAGAAACGAGTGCGACTAATTAAAACTGATTATTTTACTGTATGTATTTAAATGGTAAGGTATAAAAAATACGTAATTATCATGGGCTTATTAATCGTTGCTGGGCGTGTCAAACTGTTATGTACGCAGATATTGATAATTATAATTATTTTATTTCTTCACTGACAACTGACAAGTTATGATCGGAACATATCACCCTCTTGTAGATGACTGTGATCAAAACGCGCGCATAAATTGAATAAAGGGTTATTTCGAGTTCTACCTAACCGATAGTGTCATAAATTAGTAGCATCCGATTCCATTTTTTGGCGCTGCACAGTATCATGGCTGGGTATACAAGTGATTTCTCCTAAATAAATGTTGATAATAAACAAAACAATTAAACAACATCCTTAGCAACGCCAAAGCTTAAGCATTATTGTATTCAAAATTATAAATGAAAACTTATTTCGCATACTCAGTGAGACATAAAATCTTGTATGCACCACGAGCGTTACTAGATGATAATGCCCATCGGACGACATCTAACCCTCGGGCTAGATCCTTGTCGCCCTCCTGGCATTTTCATCATCGTAACGCCCTTGGTACATAAAATACTATTAAATCTAAAGCGTTTTTACTTTTATAGTTTGTAAAATATTAAAAAATACCGGAGAAAAAAAATGTTAACCTTTTGCAATATTTTCTTCCCATCATTACGGCGTACATAACATCAAGTATGTGCGAATTAGGTCTCGACATACGAGGTCTGTTAGAAAAGTATCCGACCTTTGACCGGGAAAAAAAACTGGCATACCTGGAGCGTTGGAAACCTAATCACCTTCAAAGTTGTGGTGTACCTACCCCTGTGTTGGGTTTGCTGTTACTGATTTCGGGCGCCAATCTGTGAACTGTCTGTTTTTGGGTTAGTTTAGGATTGCGGATAGCTAGTCGGAGGTCCAGGATTTTTATTTGTAAATGATTGTGAAATGTGTAAAACGTAAACATTTTATTGACACACACACCAAATGTACAAACATGTAACAAGAATAAAAAAGTTGTCTTGGCAATCTGTCTGTCTCACTCTAACTTTGAAATGTAAACAAACTCTGTATTTCATACAACAATTAAAGTTCTTCTAGGCTACAGAAGCTGTAGACAGACTGTTCTTCTTGGTTTAGCCGACGCAGCTATTGTAAGAAGTGACTTCTTAAGCTCTGCTAGCGATATTTATACTCGAATTTGGTTAAATTTAATTGAAATTTGCGCGTTGGAAGACGGAGATGTTATCTGCAATCTTATTGGTTCGGAGGTGTTGAATCACGATATCTGATTGGCTGAAGGTCCGGGTTTGTAAAATGTTTATTTTGTGAAAATAATTTTCCAGCTTTTTCGTGATAATTATGACCAGTTAAAATTATACAATACAAATAGCACAGAAATACCATAAATAGTAATTAAATATTCCAGTTTCCCTTGAAGTCCGTGGTTGGCCGTAGCGCTATCATCGCTCAGCTGGTGTTGCAATTGTCAAATGAATTTCCCAATGGTTTTCTCCAAGCTCTGTGAATGAAATTGTCCTTAGGGTACTTATTGTTATCCAGACAAGCCTGTCGGCTGGCAGCGGTTGTACACCTGGTAAGTTTTCTAAACGTGCTGTGACAAAAAACAATTTTCATCCCGATTTCTTAGCAAAACCTTCGTCACAAAGAAGTCTCCTTGGGACTCCACACACTTCTCCCAGCGGTGCCGCCATTATCAGAAGCATTCCGAGAAAGCCTCTTTCAGAATGGAGTTTAGCTCGGCTGTCGTTGCAGCCATAATGTCCTCTCTTGTCTGAAATCGCGTTCCTTTCAATGGCCTCTTGAGTTTGGGGAACAGCCAGAAGTCGCAGGGGTCATGTTAGGAGTCTTGTTCTTCGCCAAAAAAAGTCTGAATCAAGTGCGAGGAATGTGCTGGAGCATTGTTGTGATGGAGGCGCCAATTTCGTGTTGACCACAACTCCGATCTCTTGCGCCGCACAGCATCACGTAGGTGAGGGAGGATATTCCTGTAGTACTCCTTGGTGATTGTTTGACTATGTGGTGCGTAGTCGTGGTGTACCACACCGCGGGAGTCTTTGAGTCTTGGTGACGTGGAAATCTTCCACTGTGACGACTGAGATTTGGTTTCCGGGTCATATCCGTACACCCAAGACTCGTCACCAGTGATTATGGTGTCCATGAAGTCGGAATAACTGTTTGTGGAGTCCAGCATGTCCTGTGAGACTTCAATACGAAGTTGCATTTGCTCCGCCGTCAGCAGCTTCGGCACGAATTTCTCCGCCACTTTCTCCATGGCCAAATCTTCGGTCATAATGAAATGTGCCGAAAAAGTCCGCAATTTCTCGGATACTCACACGACGGTTCCGCGTTCACTTTGGCGATGATCTGGTCATTTCACCATATTAATGACCGACCGGAGCGTGGCTTGCTCTCCACCGATGTACGGCCGTCTTTAAACCGGTTAATATGTGTGATGCCCATATCATCGTCACCGAAAGCCGTCTGAATCTTCCGAATGGTTTCCACCTGACTGTCGCCCAGTTTCAGGCAAAATTTGATGCAATAGCGCTGCTCCAGTCGTTCCGTCATTTTCCTTGCTATGAAAAGCCGACGAGAGCACTACACACTACCTCATTCAATTGTTGCTTGCCAGCAACAGACGCTATCTACAGGCGAGAAAAAATTCACGCATGCGCACGAAGGGTCAAGGTCGGCTCATGCA
>OY720463.1:22267330-22409830 GCA_963082715.1 Harpalus rubripes
CGCAAACCCCCCCCCCTCCCCTAGAGATTTTTCTGTAACCGCCACTGCAAAGAACAAACTATTTTAGACAACCACAAAACACATATTATGAAAATTATTATTGACCCATTAAGTATCATCAAATTGTGCTATTTAGAAATGAATATTTTATAAATTATTTCTTTTATTCTTCTTTACCTTACTTCACCTAAATAACTTAATCCTGACCAGATGGTATTTCTGTTATTTTTATAGTACAACAAAGCAAATTATTTAATTCAATTTAACACTAGAACATTTCATTGTTATTTATTATTACTAATATTTATATTCAAGAATTTACACACACGATAAATAGTAGACACATTACTTAATTTCTCAGATTTAAATTTAAAATATCTCACAATAGCCGTCAATAATCAGAACTCATATTAGCCGTGTTCCTTCGCGCTGTGATTCGCAATCTAAATGATAAAAGTGATCATGTCGTCGTTAGCCAATAGTAGTCAAGGTTTACGAGCTTGCGCATAATTCCAGATTGGGTGTTTGTGTGAGATAGACTTATGCAGCAATGATATTTCCATTTCACAGTGTTGGCTTCAAGAAAAGCAAAGGATCACCAATATATTATTTAATAAGTATATGGATGATACATATTACTCGTCCGCCATATTGGTGCCACAATGAACACAGTAAATTATGAAATAAAAGTGCATTTCTTATAAGTTTATGCAGTAACTAATTTTCAAAATTAAATATAATTTCCATGTTTGCATTTTATTATGTTTATTTAAAATAATAAAACAAGAAAAAATACGGTTTCTTAAGATTTTTGAGGTTAGAGAAAAATATATGTTTTGCATAAGTATCTGTAAAATTTATGACCATTTCTCTAATAATTTGCCCAGTTTGGAGCAGAACAACCCGTCAACATAGATAATTTCTTTGATTAATAATACTGTAACACTAATATTGAACAATTTAAGTGGTTTCAAAATGGGGGACGAGTCAGCTGTAATTTATCTAGTAGTTACACTAATGACGCTAACGTCACAACATGGCGACCATTTTATGCTAAAATCTTTAATGACAGGGTTATTATAGGTATATAAATACAAAATATGTAGCAATTTTTATTTCCTTTTCATTTATTTATATTCAAAATTCATATGCGACATGTAATTTCTAAAAAGTCGAAGACTTGGGCCTGTGGAAAAAATTAGTTGAGGGAGATAAAAAATAATAAATATTTTTGCTTTGTGAACACTTTTTAACAACTTTTAAAGCAGAATTACCCAAATTAACGCGTCCATGTTATTCACGAAAGATGACTATTCACATCACTTTACAACAGTAACTTAGCAACATTTTGTATTAGAAAGGGAAAGATTATTTGACCTGTCTATTTAATTTATGTGGTGTGACAGATATAAACTATTATTCACGAAAGATGACTATTCAAGGTCATTTGGGAGCCGTCTGATATAATATTAATTGCAGATAACTTCATTGCATTTCGTTTACATAGACGTGCCACATGAAATATTTATTGACACAACAAAATAAAAATTATTTATTTCAAAATTATGTTTCTTTCTAAATAATGCCTTTTTGAAAGATTTATGTTCTTCACTTATGTTTTTGCAAAATACAAAAACATAGACTTAACTTATAAACCAAGGAATAATAATTTGATTTAAACGTCAACGCCACTGGGTAAATATTAGCACAGAGGGCAGTGTAGTAGATAATTAGGTATCTGTAATTCTACGACATATGTCATTATTATTTATAGTGTGTTAGAAAATAATGCCACTATTTACGTATATCTGTCACACCACATAAATTAAATAGACATAGGTCACATAATCTTTCTCTTTCTAATACAAAAAGTTGCTAAGCTACTGCTGTAAATTGTTGTGTATTCTTTCTTCGAACAAATGACCTTGAATAGTCATCTTTTGTGAATAATAGTGTATGTAAATAGTGGCATTATTTTCTAACATACTATAAATAATAAGTGACATGCGTCGTAGAATTACAGATTCCTAGTGATCTACTACACTGCCCTCTGTGCTAATATTTACCCAGTGGCGTTGCTGTTTAAATCAAATTATTATTCCTTGGTTTAGAGTTAAGTCTATGTTTTTGAATTTTGCAAAAACATAAGTGAAGAACATAAATCATTCAGAAAGGCATTATTTAGAAAGAAGCATAATTTTTAAATGAGTTACTCTTATTTTTTCAGTTATAATGTGTCCATAAATATTTCATATTTCACGCCTATGCATACGAAATGCAAGGACCAAATATAACTAGACAAAACTTCATATGGTTTGTTTTGATTTCGGCTGGCCAGACAGAGAAACTAGAGATAGAGATGTCTTGTCTAGTCCGAGTATTTATCATTAGATGTCACCACTGAGGCCACGTAGGGTATCAGTGTCTAGTTTGAACATTGTTCACTAGAGGCGCAAATGTTCTTAGTTTAAATTTCGTAGTTAACATTTAAGATTAATATTAAATAATTTAGAAGGTTTAATATTCAAGAAGAACCAACATGTCACTCACAAAACCACTACAACTACAAAACAAATACAAAATACACATGCTTCTACGTGGCCTCTAGTGAGCAACGTCCAAACTAAACACTAGACTATACACTGACAGTCTACGTGGCCTCTAGTGAGAAATACTCGAACTAGACAAGACATATCTCTGTCTCTAGTTTCTCTGTCTGGCCAGCCGAAATCAAAACATTCAGTGAGGAGGGATAGGAAATGTTTTGTCTAGTTATGTTTGGTTGTTGTTATCAGGCAGTTAACAAATGACCTTAAATAGTCATCTTTCGTGAATAATAGTTTACATGCCGGCCGCATTGTGACGTCATTTTTAAAAGCTTCATATGTTGGCCGCTAGTTGGCTAGCATTTTTCTTGAATAGCGAATAGCGTTTCATAAAAAAAGTTATGCTGTCTCTGGCTTTTACTACATAAATGTCAACAATCACACGATATATATATATATATATATATATATATATATATATATATATATATATATATATATATATATATTGTGACGAAGCTGGGCTTCGCACAAAGTATTTCATGTTATTTTCATCAGGGTTTCTTTTCTTTCATTCTTTAAGTATATTTTGGAATGTTATCGGTAGTACTGGTTGAGGTAGTACTGTGAAAATTTGTGTGTAGCAGGGTATTATTACAGTTTTGCAGGGAGTACTTTAAAATATTGAGAAACTACCTTTGCAACCCTTATTTTGTTTAATATCAGTAAACCGTAACTTTAATTGATTATAGCGCTAGTACTAGTAAACAGTTTAGTATGAAAACTTTTATTCGGAGTTCGGAGGTCAAGGGCTTGCGAATCATGTTATTGTAAACCTGGTCTCTTAGGTAGCAACCCTTGTTCCAAATATTACATTGTATTACCATTGTCACATGCTTTGCAGACCACTTGGTGCAAGTTTAATTTGGTTTCTTAAGTTTTGGCTATAAAAGCCGGGCCGATTTGCAAGTAAACAGAGTAGTGCTCCTCCGCGAGAAGCGGAGGGCTCTAGAGTAGTGTTCCTCCGCGAGACGCAGAGAGCTCTAAGCTAAGATAGCGACCCTCAGCGAGAAGCCGAGAGAATTGAACATAGCAAACTGCTGGAAAGTGCAGGTAAAGTAAATAGCGTTTTTGTGGAAAGATCAAAAACGGGTTTTTTTTTTGACAGAACTAAAGTTCTGGGTAGAGTAGTCCGGTGTTAAAAATGGAGAAGAAGAAGTTGAAAAAATCGGGGATTACCATTCGTGAGGACCTTACAAAATCCCAGTTGGCCCTACTCAAGGCGACTACAGATAAGTTTGGTTTTACTAATGTTTGGACTTTTGACGGTCGAATAATAGTAAATTTATTTAAAAACGGCAAAAATAAAAAGTTCACCATTAACAATCAAGCGGACTTTGAAAAATTAAGTCTTTAATGCAATATTGCAATAGATATATATTTATAAAAATGGGACTTTAAAAAAAATAATTCATATTTGCTGAATCACGTTGCCAGACAACCTCTCTGTTAGTTCGTTTACCTGCGAATTAATTGTTTTGTCTCATCTTGTTCATTATTTCATTCATCATATGCCAAAATCACCTGTTTCTCATACAAAGTTCATCGAACTTAAAGATAACTTGTTTACATTTGCTCAACTCAATGTTCGATCCCTCAATTCTTGTTTCCTTGATATTAGTGAATTTATTTCAGAAAACAATTTTGATATTATTGGTATTACTGAAACGTGGATTAGTGAAACATCTCCTGCACATTTATTTAATATTAATGGTTATAAATTAATTAGCAGAGAAAGACTAAATAAACGTGGGGGAGGAGTTGCATTCTACATCCGTAATAGTACTTCTTTTACACTACTTGATACTAATTTTGTAAACAGCAATTGTATAGAACACATGTGGATTTGTTGTACTATAAATAAACAAAAGACATGTCTAGGAATAATATATAATCCCAATGTACAATTTTACAAAGAGTTAGAATTACTAGATTCAATATTTTCTGAATTTACATCCCAATATGACTATATAGTTTGTGCTGGTGACATTAATGTCAACATGCTTAAAAATGATCATTTTTCTAAATTTATATCAGATTTATATCGACTAATGGAATGGTTCAGTTAATAAAAGAGCCGACCAGGCCTAGCTCTAGATCGTTGGTAGATATTATTCTAACTTCAGATCTAAGTATTTGTAAAGACTCAGGAGTATTGAATACTAGTAACATATCAGATCATGATTGTGTGTATTGTATTTTAAATTTACCAAAACCGAAACATATTTCTAAAATTGTCACCTACAGAGATTTTAAGAACTTTAATTTAAACAATTTTTTGGCTGATTGTGATCTGGTTGATTGGAATTATATTGTAAACACATCTAATGTAAATGATAAAGTTAAATATTTAAATAACAACATTCTAGCATTATTTGATAAACATGCTCCTATCAAGGAAATTAAAGTAAATAAGAAACACTGCTCTCTTAAATTATAAAAAGTTTAAAACACCGTCTAAATTTAAATATTACAAACAACTCAGAAATTTAACTACAGCTGCAATTCGAAGAGAAAAGCAGGCATTTCTTCAATTCGAAATAAATAACTTGAAATTGATGGAGTATTTTTAAAGATGATTCAACTAATTCTTCCAAAAATTATTGGCTATATTACGCATATAATAAATACTTGCATTGAGAATAGAGTTGTACCAGAAATAGCTACAATTAAACCTATACCCAAAAAAGTGATATCTTAACATACAATGACTTACGTCCTATTAGCATACTACCCACCTTATCGAAGGTTTTGGAACGAATATGCTGTAATCAGATAACAAATTTCCTAAAAGGAACTAATATTTTACCAACTACACAGTCAGGATTCAGAAATAGTTACAGCACAAATACCTGCTTAATGAATATTACTGATGAAATTATTAAAAATTATTATAATAACTCTAAAACAATCCAAATAGATTTTTCCAAAGCTTTCGATATGGTGGATCACAATCTCTTATTAGCTAAACTACGATATTATGGATTTAGTGATGATGCAATTATTTGGTGCAGAAGCTATTTTTTTAATAGAAATTTTCATGTAGTCCACCAGATTCATCCATTCATCAATCGCGTAGATTCTCTCTTCATCAAGGAGTTCCTCAAGGCTCTATCTTGGGTCCATTATTTTTCCTTTTGTATGTGGCCGACCAGTCTGCAATACTGTTCCTCACATTCATATGCTGATGATACTCAGTTGCTAGCAACCGTAAATAAGATGAACGCCAAAGATGAATGTGAGGCCACAAATAAGGATCGACATGGACTACTAATAATATGCTCAAGATTAATAGTGATAAATCTTCGCTGTTTGTAATTGGAAACTGTGATACAGATGATATAAAACTGCAAGGAGAAATCTTCAATCGTGGTTTGGCTATTAAGAGTTTGGGTATGATAATTGACAAAGACCTTAACTTCCGTGACCATTTGACAAAAAAACTAATAGCGGCTGGACTTAGACTACGACATTTATACCAGTATCGCAAGTTATTATCAGCAGAAATAAAATTAAGACTATTAACACCTTGATACTACCTATACTCGACAACTGTGCATGTGTATATGTTCCACACAAAACGACAAAAATAAAATAACGCTATTTGACCATATTTCTTCGTTTCGTATTTCATCTAATCTTCATTATATTGATGAACGTGTGAAGATATTCTATTCTGGTCAAATTCACAAGATCATACTAACAGGTTGCCCTTCTTATCTACATGAAAAACTTTAATTAAAAGAACAGCATTCTCAATTACGTGATAAGAATTCGTATATCGTACCTTCACATAAAAAAAATAAATCGAAAAATGCGTTTTCTTACCTTGCACCCAAATTGTATAACAATCTTCCAAGTGAATTAAAATCTCTTTCTTTACACTCTTTCAAAGCTCATGTTGTTCTCTTTAAATTAGTAATCTTTTTCAATATATTATTATAATGTAAACAAATTAACCCTATTTATCTGCTTTTTGGCGGCATACTATGTCTTTTGTTTTTTTTTTTGCAAAAAGTTGTTAGAATCATGTCGTGTTTGGTGTTAAACGAAATGTTTTTTCAAGAGCTGTCATGCACATAAGACAAAATTTTAACAACTTGATTGTCTTTTGTTTTTTTTTTTTGCAAAAAGTTGTTAGAATCATCTTGTGTTTGGTGTTAAATGAAATGTTTTTTTAAGAGCTGTTTTGCAGAAATGTCAAAAATTTGACAACTTGATTGTCTTGTTTTTGCAAAAACTAGTTAAAATCATGTCGTGTTTGGTGTTAAATGAAATGTTTTTCCAAGAGTTGTCATGCACATTTGCCAAAATTGGACAACTTGATTGTCATTTGTTTTTTGCAAAAAGTTGTTAGAATTATGTCGTGTTTGGTGTTAAATAAAATGTTTTTTTAAGAGCTGTCATGCAGAAATGTCAAAAATTTGACAACTTGATTGTCTTTTGTTTTATTGCAAAAAGTTGTTAGAATTATGTCGTGTTTGGTGTTAAATAAAATGTTTTTTTTAGAGCTATCATGTAGAAATGTCAAAAAATTGACAACTTGATTGTCTTGTCTTTTGTTCTTTTGCAAAAACTTATTAGATTTATGTCGAGTTTGGTGTTAAGTGAAAAGTTTTGTTAAGGGTTGATGCGCCGAAATGTTAAAAATTTAACGACTTGATTATCTTTTCTTTCTTTTTTACTAGGGCCAGTTGTACAACAGTTAGTATCTACGGTTACGTAACATTTAACTTAACAGTTAACTTAACCACTGGTTAAAAAACACAATTAGTTGTACCATTTCTATTTTTCTAAAGGTTACCTAGCAGTCTGTTAATTAACACTGGATCAGGTTTTCCAAATTATACTGTATAAAACAAAACAAAAATTTTCTTTTATTGCAATTTTGACATATACGTTAGTTTTCATAAAAATTACAATTACAAAATGTCAAAAACTAAACGCAATAGAACATCTGAGCGGAGTTTAGAATAGGGTCCAGCTTTAAAAAGCATTTTTTTATTGCACTCTATTCTTTTATGTAAAATATCATATAAAAACATGAAATTAGAGCTCGGAAACATGTTTTAATAGATTTTTTTAACAAAAATTTGAGTTTTTGACATGTTAACCTCTTTGGATGTGTTATGCAAATTACTATCAAAGATTTGCAAATTAAATAGACTTAAATCTGTCACTGACCTTAAAAATCCCCATTCGTCACGTTATAGGCAAACAATACTTTAGACACGCAACAAACAACACTGAACAAAGCTAGAAAAATTTATATGAAAGTACATTTGACAGACAGTACACTGAATTTTTCACAGATTACTACCTGTCTTACCGACATGCCGTCTACATAAAAATCGCGCGAAATTAAAATTTCCAAAATAACGACTATACAGTAAACTTCATTTTAACCAAAATTTAAATAATATAGGGCCCTATTCTGTAACTCGGGAGTTAATTTTTAACCACTGGTTAAAATTTTTATCCAATAGATAATGGTTTAACAACTAATAATCCCTTTTTTTGTTATATGTCAACATACTTAATTGGTTAAAAAATTTAACCAGTAGTTAAAAATTAACCACTGAGTTACAGATTAGGCCCCATAGTATATTAAAGAACGTGTTTTATGTCATGTTTTTTTTGCACGCCTCAAAATTTAGAAAACGAGCGTCAGCGAGTTTTCTAATTGGCAAGTGCGAAAGAAAGTCTTATAAAATGAGTTCTTTATACTATTTTTTATATTTTGCGCCTTCTACAAACTAAAATATTTATAAAAAATATTTAAAAAAAATTAAACCGAGTTGATTTAGGGAAATTTGTAAGTGAAATGTAGTAGTTGGTAACATTGAATTGACCACATGCAATTATTATTTGAAAGTTCATGTCATTTCAATATTTACGAACAAATTTAAGTGATTTTAGTGTAATCATGGAAGATGAAATCAGTTGCACTCTGCCTGAGCTACGTAATAGCTCAGACTACAGTAAATAATCTTCTTCCTAAAAAATCGCCCGAGATTTATGAGAAAGAATTTGCAAATTTTGACACATGGTGTAAAGAAAATAATGTCAAAGGCGTAACAGAGAATGTTTTGATTGCTTATTTTGAAATGCAAACTAAGACGAAAATATGCATTAATATTATTATATTCATTAAATAAAGTCATTTATTAATTAAAAGAAATTTTGAGGTTATATTGAAATTTCTTATCTTCCAGCTTTGACGTTTGACAATTTAACCCTTTCAGCCTCAGTGTACAGGAAATTTTTAATTTTTCTTATATTTGAACTAAAACTTGGTTTAAAATTAATTAAAAATAATTTTCTATCGTTCAAAGGTTCAATCTACAAATTTTTAGTACTACTAGGTCCATCTATGTGGACTAATTCGAACATTATATTAACATTTACTTACTCAATTTGTGATTGTTTGTACATTTTCATGTAAATAATCTTCCCTAAATAAAAAAAACAATAATATCGACATTATATTATTAAAATGAATTGTCAATTGTAAAAATGGGATAAAGAAACGTCATCTAGTACCAACCGTCTAAAACAAAAAATTGCGTATCGAAATGAAGGTCTTTACGATACGCAATTGCGTATCGTAATGACCATTATGAACGCAAAATATAAAAAATGTATTTTAATAACAACAATTAATTACATATTACATATTTTTAAATACACAAAACTCTTCAGTTTTGTTTTGAGCTGTGAACATTTCTTGTAGAAGATAATCCTGTATGTGTGCTTTCTTCCGTCCCAAAGAAGTCGTTTACGCTTTGACAGCTTTGCATGATGACTCGATGCTGTTGGTATGAACACCGGTTGTCAGGATCCTTGAAGTAACCGAATGGTTTACCTTCAGGTGATGTACCCAAGCCTATCAAGGCACTTAATCAGAGGAATAAGGGTACCCGCCCCACTGAAATAAATAAATAATAAAATATACAATTATTAATTTTACAAATCAAATTTTATACGATTTTATTTTTCACGCTACTACATTTACGAATTAAATTTTATTCGATTTTAAATGCCACAAAATTTACCACTGTGGTGCACTCTCCACACCAGCAATAAGTGCCCATGAGGTGACGCCTGTTAAACGCCCGCATGGTACAAATATGTCATTATCATTACCGAAATCTGTGTACAAGCAGATTGGCACACCCAGTAATAGGTAATATCCCGTGATGATATATTTATTTATTTGTTTTATACGATTTTCATTTTCGCGCCACGCCCGCTCGCTATTTCATTTATGAATTAAATTTTATTCGATTTTCTTTTTCGCGCCACGCTATTTGTTCTCCGGCGTGCGCGCGCCTTCGAACACGAGCGCCATTTATTTACGAATTAAATTTTATCCGATTTTATTTTTCGCGCCATGCTCGTGTTCGAAGGCACGCGCGCACATTGAATGCATGCGAAAACCATTCTCTCTCGAAAAAAAATCGTATAAAATAAAATCGAATTAAATTTTTTCCGGTTTCATTTTTCGCACCACGCTCGTGTTCTTCGGCGCGCACGCGCGCCACTCATTTACGAATTAAATTTTATTCGATTTTATTTTATACGATTTTTTTTCGAGAGAGAATGGTTTTCGCATAACGGTAGTTTGTCATCACATATGCGATATTGAAGGCAACGCTGGTTCAAAATCCACTCTTGCAATGAACCCGCCCCGTAAAAAGATTTACTTTTTTACTTTACCCGAACCCCAAATTGCGATCCGAACCTCATGAGCCTCGCTCGAACCCCAAATTGCGATCCGAACCTCATGAGCCTCGCTCGTACCCTAAATTCCGATCCGAACCCCGCCTCGCTCGAACCCCAAATTGCGATCCGAACCCCATTAATCTTGCTCAAATTATCAGCCTTAAAACTATAAATTAGTTGATATAAATTTTATTTATTAAATAATATTAAAAAACAAACAATATTTATAAATACATTGGCCCGTATTACGAGCGCAGTTTTGTAAATGCTTTTATAATAAAAGTACGAATAAAACCGCGCTATAAAACCACGCCTATTCCGAACCCACTTTTATGGTATAAAAGCGCGCTTTTATTGGCCTTTATAAAACCAACGAATAAAAGTGCTTCTGTCAATTTTATCTTCGTTTTAAATGGCCGTCGGACTTATGAAATGTCACAAATATATAAAACAAGGGAACGAAACATACTCTATGCTCTTCAAAAATAGATTTATTAACGACAAACAAAATGGTAAGCATACAACATACAATTTTAATTTTCACGATATTTGTGTTATGTGATTAACCTCACTTTTGTGATACTAAAATATAATTGCAATGTTAAATATATCTCTATGGCTGTTTAATTCATTATAATATAATCTTCAGGAGATCTGCTGGCATTAGATATACGAAAGGAAGTGATGGAATGAGGCATTCTCTGAATAAGGTGGAAAATTAGGCAAGTGACCCGGAGAAAAATTATTCCAAACGAAGAGATTTTATTCAATACACAGGCAGGTGATATGTGTTACTGACTGCAGAATCGGGGTGTAAGAAATCGTGTTTATGATAGTATATGCATAGAAAAAGCTATGAAGTGGAATTTCAAGATACTTCAACAATAAAATATTTGGATTGGAACGTTTGCTGCTTATATAAACTGCTGTTGTCAACTTTACTACATATAATATACTTTTTTTATCAAATTGTATAAATAAGAATGATGGAAACTTACAATTCTGCTAGTAATAAATGTTAAATAAAACACATTTGATAACTGGTATTCTTTTTATTTATTATACTTTCAAAGTAAATGGAACACAGAGATTTTGCTTTAGACGCCTAATTTAGCTCCCTTGATAATGTAATCGTAGTCATCCCCTACACTCCTACAGAATTCATTCACGGCAACTACCTGCAGCTATTAATTTCATCCTTTTTATCATTTGATACACTTTCGATTCAGAATTATCGCCTGGATTTTTTTACTGGGTTCACCTGTAATATTTAGAGGTTATTTTTAATAATACGAAATTATTTATTAGAATTTAAAATAATACCGATAATAAACTAAACATAATGAGGTGTTGCACGGTTTTTTTTCTTTGCTTTAATCGAAAGATTAAGAAAAAATATTTTACCCCTATTTTTTATTTTTTTCGTATTATTCTTTATTCATGAGAAAATTGTCTTTGAAATTATAATGTTTGAATTTCCGCTTCCCCTTTCGACTGATGACGTTCGAATCGAACTTACCAATGAGGGTATGGCTTACATTTGCCACCAACGGAAATAAAACGAGTGACAGTCATGACAGCTGTCAACTACTACTGATTTTTGTATTTGGAAATAATCAAACATGGTTGTAAAAAAGTGTTTTGTGCAGTGTGCCCAAATAGAACTGATAATAGGGAAAAATATTTCTAGTAGTGCCTCAAAACGAAGAAAGAAGAATGAAATGGTTGTAGCAAGTAAAGATAAAAACATAAAATTATAACTTCTTTGTTGTAAAGATCATTTTGATGTAAATATAAATATTTCTATAATTAAATAAGAACTATTGAATACATTTAATTTTTTAGCTGGAATGTGATGCACTCAGGCTACGGTTTCTTATACCGGCTAATCTTTGCACTACTGGAGCATAAGAGAGATTGATAAATCTAGGATAAAACATTACTAGACGGTATTTCTTAAAACCACTACTGGCGATAATGTGAATCTCCAACTGGAGGATCTGTTCCAATCAATGTCTTGCTGGAATATGTTTTATATAAGTTTTAACAATATGTATTCTGTATGTTCCTAACACGAAATAAATCCAAAAGTCAAAATAAACAATAATGTATGTGTGCGTGTCAGGTGTCAACTAAAATGGAAAAAAGAGAACGGGGAAAAATTACTTAGAAATAGACAAAGCAAACATGTTGGAGATAAATAAATGTAAAAACAATACATGGGATGAAATGTATAATGAATTTAATTTAGTTAATGTTGACATGTGACAAATTTATTTTACGGAATAAAATTTACTTCCTCGCACATCGTTGGAGTAATTTATACTATAGATTTAATTAGCTAGTATTTTTATTCTTGTTTTGACGAAAATTTCTGGAATAAAGTATTTTACTTCAAGAGTAAATTTTACTTTGCTAGTGCTTTACTTATCCATCCTTTATAATACAGGGCATTGAACTCTGAAATATAACGCTGTAATATAATAATAAATAACTAAGAACTACACTAAAGAACCAAAAATCACGCTGCACTATAAGTCAGACCTTATGTCACACAGTTGTCATTAAAGCAATCATTGACGTTGATGTATGATACATTTGTTGTTTTTTCATGATCTTTCCAGTTTGGCATTGTCTAATGTAAGTCTGATATCACAGGCAGTGTAATTTGGCGCCAATTCAAAAAGTAAATTTTTAATTTGCTACTGTGCTTAATATATACAGTAATTTGAACAGAAAATCATATTTAATAATACTGTAGAACATACTTATTCGAATTTCAGAAGAAAAAAGATATGTTAATTTTTTTTACAACACCTCATTGTTTCAATGTGAACTTTAAATCTACATAACCTTACATTTGTAAATGTGCATGATCATAAATCATTATATTATACAACAAAATGGTACAAATTACAATAAAATCGAAAAATTAGTAACATACTTACGTTTACTGGCGAAATATCTTTAGTAAAACCCACTTTTACGAAAAAAATTGTTACTTCTTTATTACAGCTGATGACATTTGCGGAGTTATGCGACGTTGCCACGATGATTGTTTAACACTTCACAGTTTTAATAAAATCGGTCATAAAAGCGCGTTCGTAATACGGAACGCAATAAAAGTGGTCGTTCGCTTTTAACAAAATCGCCATTAAAAGCGGCAATAAAAGCACGCTCGTAATACGGGCCATTATAATTATATTATTACACTGTATACAATTTTTTAAAAGCGGAAATTTTCCTCCTGCTTGATCCCCAGTTTACGTTGACGTCAGCAAAAATCTTGTTAGAACTTGTTTACGATGACGTCAGGTGACAATCATTCCAATTTTCAGTTGATTCAACATTATATTGCAGAACTGGGTGTAGCATATCTGAATTTTCAACCTTAAAACATATATTACGTAGTAAGTATTTCTTTGTAATGACATAATACAATTTTCTTTACTCACCATTTTTTCAACACTAATACACAGTCTTGGGTGTACAGTTAATAATTTTTTACATTTTTCTGTACATACAATACGAACTGAGCGCGTAACGATAGTGTATTTGACAATTAAAATAATGATACATACATACTCTAACTATCGGATAATTAAAATATAAGCCTTAATGATAATAATTATTTCTTTTTAGAGCGTAATGATAGTGTAATTATTTGACAATTAAAATAATTGGACATACATAGTCTAACTATTGGATAATTAAAATATAATACTTAATAATAATAATTATTTCTTTTTAGCCTTTTACATACGCGCGCTGATAAGACAAAAGTTTCAATTTAGCAAAGAGTATAAGCAAGCAAAATAAACAACGAAACAGTGAGCTCGTTAAGTGACAGTGTTATTATAAAAATAAAATC
Source organism: Harpalus rubripes (assembly GCA_963082715.1). NCBI lineage: Eukaryota > Metazoa > Arthropoda > Insecta > Coleoptera > Carabidae > Harpalus > Harpalus rubripes. The sequence goes on from OY720463.1 coordinate 22,281,533, forward strand.
AGCTTTTGATTTAATTAAAATATTGGATGAAGCTGAAAGATGACGAAAATATGTAAATAAATTTATTTTAATAATATCAAATTTTAAAAACCAAAGTGCGTGTTCCAATAAAACCGAAAATTTATTTAAACTTGAAGCTAATTTATCAATAAACATAATTCAAAATATTCAACCTATGAAGTTAACACCAGAAGAAGAATTTGAATTTAGTAAAACAACAATATGTCATATTTGTCAAAAATCATTTAATGCAAATGATATTAAAACACGTGACCACTGCCACTACATCCAAGTACAGAGGGGCTGCACATTAATCTTGCAATTTAAGTTATAAAAGAAATTATACTATTCCAGTTCTTTTTCATAATCTAAGCGGTTACGATGCGCACTTTATTATAAAAAATATTGCAAAGGGATTTCCAGGAACACTTAATTTGCTTCCAATAAACAAAGAGCGATATATTTCGTTCACAAAATATGTACAAGGCACCAAAATAAATTATCGATTTATTGATTCGTTTCGATTTATGGCTAGTAGTATAGATAAACTGGCAACGTATCTTCAAGATTTTGAGAAGAAAATTATCAGAAACCATTGTAACAGCGAAGAAGAATTTCAGTTATTAACTAGGAATGGAGTTTTTCCTTATGAATATTTGGATTGTTGGGAAAAACTTGAAGAAAAGCTGCTAACTCAAGACCAATTTTACAGTGTAATGAAAAATGAAAGTGTTTGTGATAATGACTTCAATCATGCTCAAACTCTGTGGAACTATTTTAAAATAAAGTCTTTAGGAGAGATTTGTATTTAAAGACTGATGTATTGTTATTATTTGATATATTTGAAAATTTTCGTGACAGTTGCATGCAGTCATATAAACTTGATTCGTTACATTATTTTACAGCTCCAGGTCTTGCATTCGATGCAATGTTAAAATGTAGTTCTGTTGAACTTGAGCTCTTAACTGACATTGACAAAATTTTATTTATTGAAAAGGGAATACGTGGCGGTGTTTCACAGTGTTCTAACAGATATGCCAAGGCAAATAACAAATATATGAATGACGAGTATGATTCAAATTTACCAATTTCTTATTTAATGTATTTTGATATTAATAATTTATATGGTGCTGCTATGAGTCAATACTTACCATATGGCGGGTTTGAATGGGTTAATGATATTGAAATTTGTAATATTGATTTACTAAATATTAGCGATGAGTCTGAAACAGGTTTTATATTTGAAGTAGACTAGGAATATCCATTAGAATTATATGAAAAACATAAGGATTTACCTCTTTGCCCGGAACATTTTATACCGCCTATATCAAAGTATTCTAAATTAGTTCCAAATTTGTATCCAAAACGTAAATATATAATTCATTATCGAAATTTAAAACAATGTTTAAATTTAGGGTTAAAAATTAAAAAAATTCATCGAGTATTAAAATATAAACAAAGTGCTTGGTTAAAAAAAGTATATTGATTTGAATACAGAATTACGCAAAATTTCAAATAATGATTTAAAAAATTTCTATAAAATTAATTATGAATAATGCTGTTTTCGGAAAAACAATGGAAAATGTTCGAAAACTCAAAGATGTTAAACTAGTTACAAAATGGGGTGGTCGTTATGATGCAAAATTTTATATTACACAACCAAATTTTCACAGTTGTACTATAATTGACAATGATATTTTAATAATTGAAATGAAAAGAAAAACAATATACTTTAATAAACCAATTTATGTAGGATTTTCTATTTTAGATATATCAAAAACATACATATACGATTTTCACTATGATTATATTAAAAAAAAATTAGAAGATAAAGCGAAATTATTATACACTGATACAGATAGTTTAATATATAATATTATTAATATAGACATATATAAAATTATTAAAAAAGATATACACAAATTTGACACATCTGAATATAGTATAAACAATACTTACAATATACCTATTGCTATTTATTGTTGTTGTTGTTCTTCTTCTTCTTTTTCTTCTTCTTCTTCCGAAGTATTTTCCATCTGCCACTGTCTAGTTAAATTGTTAATGGCAGCTAAGATCGCTATTTGGATGTCCAATAATTCATTCAGTTGGTTTACCACTTTGTCTATGGACTCAGTCAAATAATATACTGAGTTTAGCAGGTTTTCAATTTTCTTTTGCTGATGATCCATGATGTGACGATGAACACTATATAATTTTGCTACTTGTATAGTTTGCTAGATGAGCGCTACAGTTTATATATAATTTACCTCACAGAAATAGTGTAGTTATTTGACAATTAAAATATAATACTAATAATTATTATTATTTCTTTTTTGATATCGCTTGCTATTATGATAAAAAACATATTTATTTGTTTACTTAAATTGATTACTTTAACTGCAACTATTAGACTTTCTTATATTTCTAGCTATTATGATTAAAAATATAGATACCATATTTCAAAAATAAATTAGCTCACTTTGTACACACGTGCGTTTATAATACAAATGTTTTCGTCTGGACGTTGCACATACGCGCGCAGAAGACGTCAAAGTTTCTACACGCAGCAAGTATAAATATATATATATATATATATATATATATATATATATATATATATATATATATATATATATATATATATATATATACACCAAACACGACATAATTCTAACAACTTTTTGCTAAAAACAAATGAGAATCAAACTGTCAAATTTTTGTTGTTTCTGCATGACAGCTCTTGAAAAAACATTTCATTCAACACTAAACACGACATAACTCTACCAACTTTTTGCTAAGAACAAATGACAATCAAATTGTCAAATTTTTGACATTTCTGCATAATAACCCTTGAAAAAACATTTCATTTAACACCAAACACGACATAATTCTAACAACTTTTTGCTAAAAACAAATGAGAATCAAATTGTCAAATTTTTGACGTTTCTGCATGACAGCTCTTGAAAAAACATTTCATTTAACACCAAACACGACATAATTCTAACAACTTTTTGATAAAAACAAATGACAATGAAGTAGTCAATTTTTTGACACTTGTGCATAACAGCTCTTGAAAAAACATTTCATTTAACACCAGACACGATATAATTCTTACAACTTTTTGCTAAAAACAAATGACAATCAAGTTGTCAAATTTTTGACATTTGTGCATGACAGCTCTTAAAAAACATATCATTTAACAGCAAACACATGATTCTAGCAACTTTTTGCAGAAAAACAAAACACAATCAAGTTGTCAAATTTTTGACATTTCTACATGACAGCCCTTGAAAATACATTTCATTTAACACCAAACACGACATAATTCTAACAACTTTTTGCTAAAAACAAATGACAATCGATTTGTCAAATTTTTAACATTTCTGCATGACAGCTCTTAAAAAAATATCATTTAACACCAAACACGCCATGATTCTAACAACTTTTTGCAAAAAAAACAAAAGACAATCAAGTTATCAAATTTTTTACACATGTGCATGACAGCTCTTGAAAAAACATTTCTTTTACCACCAAACACGACATGATTCTAACAACTTTTACCAAAAAAAAAAACAAAAGACAATCAAGTTTTAAATTTTTGACATATGTGCATGACAGCTCTTGAAAAAACATGTCATTTAACACCAAACACGACATAATTCTAACAGCTTTTTGATAAAAACAAATGACAATCAAGTAGTCAAATTTTTGACACTTCTGCATAACAGCTCTTGAAAAAACATTTCATTTAACACCAGACACGATATAATTCTAACAACTTTTTGCTAAAAACAAATGACAATCAAGTTGTCAAATTTTTGACATTTGTGCATGACAGTTCTTAAAAAACATATCATTTAACACCAAACACATGATTCTAGCAACTTTTTGCAGAAAACAAAAGACAATCAAGTTGTCAAATTTATGACATTTCTACATGACAGCTCTTGAAAATACATTTCATTTAACACCAAACACGACATAATTCTAACAACTTTTTGCTAAAAACAAATGACAATCAATTTGTAAAATTTTTAATATTTGTGCATGACAGCTCTTAAAAACATATCATTTAACACCAAACACATGATTCTAACAACTTTTTCCAAAAAAAAAAAACAAAAGACAATCAAGTTATCAAATTTTTGACAAATGTGCATGACAGCTCTTGAAAAAACATTTCATTTAACAACAAACACGACATAATTCTAACAACTTTTTCCAAAAAAACAAAAGACAATCAAGTTTAAATTTTTGGCATATGTGCATGACAGCTCATGAAAAAACATTTCATGTAACACCAAACACGACATAATTCTAACAACTTTTTGCTAAAAACAAATGACAATCAAGTTGTCATATTTTTGACATTTCTGCATGACAGCTCTTTAAAAAACATATGATTTAACACCAAACACGATATGATTCTAACAACTTTTTCAAAATATAAAAGTATATTTTAGTTTTATAGGTATATTGGTAAAACACAATCAGATAATACAAATGAAACACTTTTCTTTAAATTATGCCCACAAACCAGCGGCGTAAATTCATATCCGCATGAAATTACTGGCAAATTGATAAATTCTGGCTCACTACCAATAAAAAATATGACTTGTTTGTGTAAGGCGGGAAACTAACTTAAATATAAATATGTATTGTATATACCTACCTACTAACCTACATATAATAAAATAATTGAATATATGTATTTATATTATTTTAGACCTACCAACAAATGCGTAATCTTCGTTACAAAAATGTAAGAAACAAACAATTATTGAATTTGTAATTCGATTTCCAATCAACAGTTTAATCTGCCATGCTTTACGTCCCAATCATTTCTTCGATGCCATAAGTTTTTCGCCCAGTTTTGGAAATGTGTGAAAACGAAGGCTGGGATTTCTCGATATTAAGGAATGACATTTCGATCTAATATTGCATTAGAAATACTTGTGAATTTAATTGTATAACCAAACAGAGGAAGTGTTTACAATCATCACAAATAAATATAAATTTAAATACTTGCTGAATTTTTAAAATCTCGTCTAAAATTCTAACGTTACTTCTACTAATTTTGTGACATCACAACGAGTAAAGTTTCATAAACTCTGTAAGAAGTAACGTTAGAATTTTAGACGAGATTTTAAAAATTCAGCAAGTATTTAAATTTATATTTATTTATGATGATTGTGAACACTTCCTGTGTTTGATTATACAATAAAATTCGCTAGTATTCCTAGACATTGTATACTTTTAGAGAAATAAGGTTAAGTATAATGTTTGTAGTTGCTTGTTAAAATAATGACATAAATTTACTATAAATAAGTTAAAAACAACATGAATGGAATATTAGATCGTTTAAGGATTAATTTTGAATTTGTAAATATTGTAGAAATATGGAATTTTCACCACATCACAAGTGTACCTACTGTTGTGTTACGAAATGTCATTCTTAAAAATTGAGAAATCCCACACTTTGTTTTCACACATTTCCAAAAAGTTAAATTTATAAATAAATATGGCATCAAAGAAATGATTGAGACGCAAGGCATTGTAGATCAAACTGTTAATTGGAAAACGAGTTAGAAATTCAATGTTTTTTTGTTCCTTAAATTTTTGTAACGAAGATTACGCATGTGTTGGTAGGTCTAAAATAATATAAATATATATTCAATTATTTTATTATGTATTTATATTTAGGTTAGTTTCCCGGTTTCTCGCCTTACACGAACAAGATGCGTTTTATGGCTAGTGAGCCAGAATTTATCAGTTTTCCAGTAATTTCATGCGCATATTGATTTACGCCGCTGGTTTGTGGGCATAATCCAAAGAGAAGTGTTTAATTTTTGTCATCTATTTGTGTTTTACCATATGCTAGTATATGTCCAGACACGGACACACTTCTTCATCCTCACAAAAGTTTCTACTACACACAGAAGCATTTAAATAATTTAACACATCTTTTATTAACAGTCTCATTACTAATAAACTATTAATTCGTTAAATATATGTATTAGAACAGCAATACACACACACAAACTTTAATGCAGAAGTGAACGACAATTTGAAAACTCGTTGTGACGTCACGTCACGTGTTCCTTACCTATAGGTGACTGAAAATCGACAAAATTCAGTTTCCGCCATTATCTAGTAACAAGTAACCTATGAGAGTTTATGTCAAAACAAAAGCACATCTAAGATACAAAAGTTACAATTTTGTGTAAATAAATATTTATTCTACATTGCCACCTATTATACAAACTATAAATCAAACATGCAATTCTAACCTCTGCAGCGTGGATGTCTTAAATTTTGACAGTTTATTATATGTATAAATATATATTATTTTTACGATTAATGATAACAAATGTGTGAATAACAAATATATAATTTAAAAATTCAAATAATCAAATTTTATAAACAAAGTGGAAGAATACGAGTTTATTTTAAATGAAAAGTAGGTAGGTACCATTCTGGACTAGAAATAAATATTTTCACATTTTGAATATTTTAATAACCTTTTTGCACGATCGGTTTTTTTTTTCAAAGCAGTAAATTTTATTTACCGATCAAGGTTTGGTTGCTAAGATAACAAAGGCTCAAAGGCATTAATGACCAAATTCACTCTTTCATCAATATTAAATGTCAAATGAGCTATCTAAATTTCGGTTTGCGTTGATTTTAAGGCTCGCTTAAAATGTAAGCCTTATTGGCGCAACGTACAATTGGGTATAAATCGTACAAAAATGCTACGAGCGGTAAATGTATAAATAAGTTGCATGTCACCTAATGGGGGTATTACACGTATGCACGTATCTGCAACTGTTATGACAACAGTTGCTGCAACTTGCAACCTACGTTATCAGACGTACGCAAAGTTGCAAGAAATATAGAATGTTTTTAGTCTCGACGTTGGTACACATGATAATTAATTCCTGGGGCCTATTTCACGAAACTACAAATTACAATTTACAGGCGTATTTTATTAAATTTGTAAAAAAATATATGATGAGCATTTCACAAAACTACAATTGTAAACTTGTAAGTTGTAGTGAATTATCAACAATTTTACAGGAATACTTTTCCATTTCACATGTGTTTCTCGCAAACTCGTCCAAATTACAATTTTACTACTGTAGAAAGACCATATAGCCTCTTGAGTCTTGTAGTTTTCTTTAAACGTAAGGTGTAAAGTCTTCCTTTAAAGAAATGTGGGAGACATCTTCAGAAGAAGAAGAGGTAGATAACAGACAATATCACAGACGAAGAAGAAAAGTTTTCAGACAAAGGATAAACTGTAATTTTATCACTGTTTACGAGTAGCTTGTTTTTGTTAACGACTTAAGAGATAATACTTCAGTGGTTAAAAACGTTTTACTTACCATAGTATTTTTACCTTCCGTCACCTTTAGGTAAGGAAGGTATTGTCTTTGGTCAAAAAATTCGGTGGTGAGTTTTTGATGAATAAGCACGTTTTAGGGTCCCTAGAATACGAATTTACTATTTTTACGATGATGTCTGTATGTGTGTGTGTGTGTATGTATGTGTGTGTGTGTGTGTGTGTGTGTGTGTGTGTGTGTGTGTGTGTCTGTGTGTGACAAAATTTTCTAATGCGATAACTCTAATACTACAATTACAAAAATTATAATTCTTTCGTATTCCTCTTCGTTACATCCATGTGAAGAGCTGATTAGATTTTGGTTATAATTGGTCAACCGGAAGTACCCTCATTTGAAGATTTTAACAGTTTTTCTTGAAAAAACGATGTTAAATATCATTTTTTCACATTTAATGTTATTATAAATATTAAAGAATTATTTATTCTCTATACGATTTGAATTCATTTTATACTTCATATTAAATGGACATAGAGTTAAAAAATTATAAAGAAATTAAATATCGTATATATTAGTCAGCTTTGCTATAACTTTGAAAACAGCTGCTGCATTAAGAAAATTCTGATTGAAAGGTGTCAGTGTCAAGTGCAGTTGACAGTATGTTTATGTTATAATTTTACTGGAAATATAGGATCTTTTGTTAGAAACTTTCTGTATGGAATTTGTATAAAATGCATACAACTGCCTTAAGGTAATGTACAAGAAATATAATCTTTTGCAAGGAACTTTATGCATGACATTTATACAAAATACATAGAACTGACGGAAGGTAATGTGCTGGCCACATCAGATTTTTTCTTATATTTTGCCAGAATGTATCTCTGGTATAAGTGTAATCTTTGTTCTCAAGAACCAAACCAAGAGTCAGGGCTTTGTTATGAACAACCTTCCATGCCTTAATCTTGTCTTCTTTCGTCAACTTATCCGAAAATGCTCCCATAAGTAAGTTTTTTGATTCTCGGATTGCCTTTAATACTGAATATTTGCTTCCTAAGAAATAGGTTATGTCTTTATTTACAGTCGTGTAGGGAGGCCACGTGAGCCGCGTCACTTGTAAAATAGTACTTTTGTTTTACAACTGTAAAATTTCTTTGTGAAACATCTGTACTTGTAGATGGTGCATTACAACTACTTGTAACTGTAAAATTGTAAATTGTAGTTTTGTGAAACAGGGCCCTGGTGTCACTATTCCACAGAGCTTCTTCTTTTCTTATGAGATCAATCAGAGTTTGATTTTATTTTAATTCCAGCTCCTTCAGCCATTTTTAAATATCTCGTACTGTTTACAAACAAATGTGAAACAGTTTAGGGATTTTTACTCCCTAAGCCCCTTTACTACGCAAGCGTCTCTTGATAGTTGCAGATACGTGTGACTAGTTTTCGAATAAGATGTAAAACTAGTTGCAGGAAAATTGTCCCACTATCACATTGCACGAAACCCTTGAAGTTGCAGAAAATGTGTGACAGGTTGCAGATACGTGCGTACGTGTGATAACCCCAAAACAGCTTTAGAATAAATACAAATAATACACCTCTAATTTTTTTGTGCAGTGTAAATGGTCTTTATACTCATAGTGCCATCAAGAGTGATTAGCGAGTTAACTAGCATTTTTCTCTGGCAACCATTTATGGATAATTTTCGAAAAAAATATTACAGACAAATTGATTGTACACATCTTTTATTTGAAGTATTGTTTCTCTAAAATAAAATATAAACAATTGAGAGAGAAAAAATAATGCTCGCTAATCACCCTTAGTCAGTAGTTCATACCCAACGTCATTGTATCTTCAATGTATCAAGTAACTAGGTAGGCGTAAAATTCTTTCGCGGACAGTTCTTTTAAGAAGATATTTCGGAAAATATGCACTAAAAATGTATTAATATTGGGCCAAGGGGGGTAAATAAACAACATGAAAAAATAGGGTAAACGTAAAACAAGCTTGTTATGTATTAACATGAATATATTGTAACTATAAGTAAATGGTATTATTTAACTTATAGTTTACTGAAGGGTATATAAATATGTATATGATAAATTAATTAAACTATTTACATAAATTTTCGATAAATAATATTTAGATGATTTTTTTCCTGTACTTAACTACTACTTCCGGTTGTCCAATTGTTACCAAAACTTAATCAACTCTTCCCACTATTGCTAGATTGAGGAATCCGTAGTTAAAAATGTCTTACGTCTTATAGTATTTGAGAAATCGTGGATCCAACATCCACACACAAACATCATCGCAAAAATGTTATAATCGGATTCTAGGGACCTTAAAACGTGCTTATTCACTAAAATCTGGATATGCAATTTTTAGCATGAATTCAATACCGAATCGGCGTAAAAATATTTAAATAAAGTATCTAATTTTGCTGCAAAACATTCTCTGTAAATGCAAAATTAATTGCAGTATAAATTTTATATTGATTTCCCGCAGAGCAAATAGATCACAAAACATAATATTCTTTCCGTTTTAATTATCCACTATTTAGTTTTTTTTTATCTATCACCTGCGTGGGATAAGTTATACCATATAGCAGTCATTTCAGATATATAATAGCCTTGCTATCTCACTGACAGTGATGCCGCGAGACGAGAAACGGCGAGAATGAATCCATTCTCGTCTCGTCCCGAAATTTCGAGACGAGATTACTCTGTACCTCGAATTTATAATTAGCAAAGAAACGAGTACCACTAATTAAAACTGATTATTTTATTTAAATGGTTAGGTAAAAAAAATACGCAATATCATGGGTATATTAACCGTTGCTGGGCGTGTCAATCTGTTTTGTACGCAGATATTGGTAATTATAGTTATATATTCGTATAGTGCGGGCACTTGAATGTAAATGAAGAGATAATAAATTTTCATTGGAAAATTTTAAAAAAAGTACATTCGAGATCTCGACTTTCCACTCTCGTCTCGAGCAAATCTCGAGGGCATTACTCTCGTCTCGTCTCGAATTGTCGAGACGAGAATAAGGTGAAAATGTGAGGTCTCGCGGCATCACTACTCACTGACAGCGATAATGAAATTCTAGTGTGGTAATAATTGCATTATCGCATTCAATAGATTAACAAGTATTTTAATGATTAGCAACAAAAATTTTAAATACTTTTTTGTTCTTTCACGCATGCACTCACTCAATCACACACATACACGCACACACACACACGCACGCCTTAAATTGGATCCTTAAGACTAAAATGTGCTTATTCACTAAAATCTCGATATGCAAATTTTTTGGTCAAATGCAATATCTTCCTTACCAAAAGGTGAAGGAAGGCAAAAACAAGTTGACATAGAAAAATAAAAGGTTGATTTTCTCGTCTTGTCATGGGAAATTTTGATTTTAATGTCAAATATGAAATAACTTCAATAATTGGAGAAATATTAAATATTACGGCGGCCTGCGCATAATACTGAAAATGAAGATTAAATATATCATAATTTTATCCGGTGCCTTAATGTTGGTAAGTATTTTCTCTTATTTCATTTTTCTTTCTAGCGTATTTTATATAAAGGCTGTTCAAATTTGAGGTTGCTTTTTGAATTACCCGCCGTAATATTTAATATTTCTCCAATTATTGAAGTCATTTCATATCTGACATTCAAATCAAAATGTCCCATGACAAGACGAGAAAATCAACCTTTTATTTTTCTATGTCAACTTGTTTTTGCCTTCCGTCACCTTTAGGTAAGGAAGGTATTAGGTGCGTTCAATAAGCTCAGCAAAATAAGCAACCGGAAGTAAAATTTGTTGAACGAATTTACTAGCCTAGCATTTGCTTGATTTTCTCGCAAGCAAACCAAGCCACAAATTTCTCGCTTGTCTTGCTAAGTGTCAAATATATTGGCGGGAAATATGAATTATATGTATACATGACGTAAACTTGAACTGTTTCTGTTTCTCTATATGGTGAGTGTTTGTCACCCACACGTCAAAAAGGCTTTGAGAATTTTTTGATGCATGTTTATAACATTATTAAATTTGAAATATTTTGTTTTAATTAAAATAGCTTCTTCCAAATTAATCCCACTATCTGCAACTAACTTTCTTGATGACACTTGTCAGTTGTGGATGACAGTTTATGGTTATAAGTAGCAAACCGTTCAATGTACTAAGCAACAAGCCTCGTTTGCTTACCTAGCATTTGCTTGATTTGCTTACTTCATTGAACGCACCTATTGTCTTTGGTCAAAAAATTCGGTAGTGAGTTTTTAGTGAATGAGCACGATTTGTCGGTGTCTAGTGCAAAAATTTTATCCAATAAAACATGTAGGTAAACTATTATTTACGAAAAATGACTACTCAAGATCATTTGTGAGCCATCTGATGTGGCCAGCACATAACCTCCCGTCAATTCCATGTTTGAAATAGCAATGAACTTTAAGTAAAGTATCACTTCCGGTTGATCGTTTGTAAACAAAATCTAATTTGTTGTTCCAATAAATAGAAAAGTCTGTAATACCAAATTTTAGATTATATTTTATTATGTTTTTACTCGAAAATATGTTAAGAGTTCCAAATGAAGTACCACTTCCGGTTTATCATATAGGTATAGTCAAAATATAATGTTGTTTCAAATTATACACGTGTTTAAATACCAAATTTGAGAAGTTTTGAATGATGTTTTAATATATTTTTTCAAGAAAATCTGTTTATAGCTTCCTGTAAAGCAATACTTCCGATTTATCAATTTTAGAAAACATCCAATATATCGTTCTCATTAATATAAAAGTCTTACATACCAAATTTGAAAAGTTTTGGATTGAATCAATTAATTTTCACGAAAATCTGTTCAGAGCTTCAACGAGATGGCATATTATTATTTTTTTATATTTTGAGTTCATAATGAAGTCATTATGATACGCAATTTTTTTTGTTTTAGACGGTTGGTACTAGATGACGTTTCTTTAACCCATTTTTACCTAATTTATTTTTAGTTAACTGACAATTCATTTTAATAATGTAATGTCGAAATTATTATTTATTTTTTATTTAGGGAAGATTATTTACATGAAAATGTACAAATGGTTACAAATATAATCACAAATTAAGTAAATGTTATTTTAGAAGGCGCAAAATATAAAAAATATTATAAAGAACTCGTTTTATAAGACTTTCTTTCGCACTTGTCAATTAGAAAACTCGCTAACGCTCGTTTTCTAAATTTTGACGCGTGCGAAAAAAACATGTCTTATAAAACACGTTCTTTAATATACTATTATGATACAATTTAGTTATTTAAGTTACAACAATTAAAGAATTAGCCCTAAATTTGTAAACATTTTGCTAATTCTTGTGTTGAAAACCCATCAACGCCTAGCGTTACCATATGGTCACGCAAACATGTAGTTACTTGTAAAGCTCTAGGCGGCAGTGAATCTGTTAAACTAGTCGCAAATACGTCTAGTTGTAGTTAGAAAGGATATCTCTAGTTGCTAAAATAATTTTTAACAACAAAAATAATTGTTTTTATAGTTTAAATTTATTTGAAATCTTCACTTCTTGAGCGAGTGTATAAATATGGATCTCAAATTTGCGTATCATAATTTTTTTATCAAAATACTTATAGTTACTCTGGTTATTTATTTTTATTGTCAAATATGCATTAAAAACATTATCCTAATTTATTGTAACTATTTCTATTATTTAGACTTATTTATTTATCGCTAATTACAAGTGTTACCATATGGTAACACTAGGCTTTCATGTGTACATTTTACATTCCCATTTTAGGCCCGGTTTTTCGCTGCAAGAAGCCTTGGATATGATTTATAATGATTCTGATGATGAAAACAATGTGACAGATATATATATATATATAGGGTGTTTCATAATATATGCGCAGGACTTCAGGATGTGATAGCTCGTCCAAAAATATGAAAAAAGTTTCTCATAATAAGCTATGTTTTGTGCGGATTTTTTTTTAAGTCATAATTGGTGAAGATTTTGTAGGGGTAGTGGGTGTTTTTCTCCCCAACTTCTACGCCACTGGAAAAAGTACAGTTTTGAGCCGCCCATTTGAACCGCCAATGTTTTCTACACAAAAAAGGTACTCTTGGTCATAAGCTCTAAAGTTGACCGTTTTCGAGAAAAATCAACTTGTATGTTGGTTTTGTTACTTGTTCTAACGTTTGAATAAATTTTGTTTAATTAGTAAAAAAAAATTATTGCAAACAATTGACCATGTTTTTCAACATAAAAGTTGATTTTTCTCGAAAACGGTCAACTTTAGAGCTTATGACCAAGAGTACCTTTTTTGTGTAGGAAACATTGGCGGTTCAAATGGGCGGCTCAAAACTGTACTTTTTCCAGTGGCGTAGAAGTTGGGGAGAAAAACACCCACTACCCCTTCAAAATCTTCACCAATTATGACTTAAAAAAAAAAATCCGCACAAAACATAGCTTATTATGAGAAACTTTTTTTCATTTTTTTGGACGAGCTATCACATCCTGAAGTCCTGCGCATATATTATGAAACACCCTGTATATATATATATATATATATATATATATATATATATATATATATATATACATATATATATATATATATATATATATATATATATATATATATATATATATATATATATATATACCGGGTGGAACATCATACCTGTGTACATAGGCGATTCATATGAGAAAAACAGTTTTTTCGTGCGCATTGCTCCCCAAATTATTTTAGACGAAAATGCTTCAAATAAATGTTGTAGAGCATAAAATTCTGCATCTAAATCAATAAACAGAATTACTTTTACATGCTTTGTAACGACACAAATTAAATAAGAAAATATTGAAAATTTCGTTGAAAATATCAAATAGCCATGGAATTGAAACAAAAATAGAAACAAATAAATAGGTAAATTAAATTCATACAAAAATCTCCATACCTATTATTACGACAATTGTACATTTCAATGAAATATTTATTTTTTATAGGATTTTTATTGAAAATCTTTTTAAATTGGAAATAATTCATGTAAACATTAAGACCTATCTACTACAATTCAAATTTCAAACAGTAATTCTCTGAATAAAATAATCACTACAATTTATTATTATAACAAATATTCGAATAATCCTCCGTTTTCAGCCAAGCAATAACCAAGTCTATTGTAGAATGAATTTATTACATTAGCGAGCTGCCTATTTGTGATTAAGGCGAGCTCCTCCATGATAGCTTCTCTCAATGAATTAATATTTGGGTGGCGCTGCTTATAAATTTTACATTTAAGATGACCCCATAAAAAAAGTCGCAAGGTGCTAAATCAGGAGATCTGGCTGGCCAATTTAAAGTTCCACCACGACCAATCCAGCGATTTGGAAATGCTTGGTTTAAATAATCTCTAACACTTACTCCGAAATGAGCTGGGCAGCCATCTTGTTGAAACCAAACCTCCTGATTTTCGCGCGCTACGCTGTCTAATGCAGGGCCGATCTCATTAATCAAGAGTTCTAAGTATGTTTCAGAATTTAAGTTGCCAACGATCTCAAATGGTCCAATAATATTGCTATTAAAAATGCCTGCCCAAATATTAATTTTTTGAGGATATTGCGTTCTGGTGGTAACATTTAATCTTGGATTTTCTAGAGCCCAGTGCCTATCATTTTGAACGTTTGGTTCATTGTTTAATGTAAAAGTACACTCATCGGTAAAGCAAATAGATGGAAGAAAATCACGATCCCGATTTACTCGTTCTTGCATATCTTCACAAAAAACTCGCCTACTTTCTTCATCAATGGGCGAAATGTCTTGATGGCATTGCATCTTATAAGGGTGGTATTTATGTTTTTTAAGAATGCGCAATACAGTAGAATGAGCAATCTCACATTCCTGCGCTATTATTCTTGAACTTAATTTAGGATTAAAATTTATTAATTCCAGAACTCTTTGTTCGTTTTCTAAATTAATGCGATTATTTTTATTTCCTATAAATAAAGATATGATTTGTTTGTAAATCTCTTAAAAAATATTCAAATTTAAATTTACCTGTACTATTTTCCGCCGCAACACTTGCCGTGGATACAAATTTTTGAACATACGCGCGTATTGTTGTAGCGCTTGGAATTGGCCTATTTGGAAATTTCACGGCGAATAAATCTCTAACTATACGTAAACAATTTCCACTATAAAAAGTTTTTATTATAAAAACCCTTTCTTCGTTAGAATAAACTGAATTCATTTTGATATTTTACCGTCAAATTAGTTATTTATCTGTCAAACGTCAGACATTTATTTGTTTCTATTTTTGTTTCAATTCCATGGCTATTTGATATTTTCAACGTAATTTTCAATATTTTCTTATTTAATTTCTATCGTTACAAAGCATGTAAAAGTAATTCTGTTTATTGATTTAGATGCAGAATTTTATGCTCTACAACATTTATTTGAAGCATTTTTGTCTAAAATAATTTGGGGAGCAATGCGCACGAAAAAACTGTTTTTCTCATATGAATCGCCTATGTACACAGGTATGATGTTCCACCCGGTATATATATATATATATATATATATATATATATATATATATATATATATTTCGCCTCCAGACCCATCAGCACTCACTGACGAAGATTCTGCAGATGAAGACGACGGAGATTAGCAGATAATACAAGAATAGATTCCCCGATAAACATTTCGCTAGATGTTGCACATTCCTCAGGAAACATAAAAATTCAAGAAAATTCCACGAAAAATTGGATAAATGGCGACTTTACAAAGGTAACAAACTTTCCCAAAGCCAATTTCACAGAATTCTCGAATAAATCTCCAGTGGATCTATTTGAATTATTTATTGATAAAGATATTATCGAACATATATTACAAGAAACACGAAAATATGCATTATTATTGAACTGTCAGGATCCGAATATCAGTGCAGATGAATTGAAATGTTTTTTCGGTATTCTTATTTTAACCGGATATAATATTCTTCCGGGTAAAAAACGTTATCGGGATTCATGCAAAGATATGGGAAATAAAATGGTAACAGATGCGATGCGACGAGACCGTTTTATACAAATAATGCGTTTCATACATTGTGCTGACAACACGAGCGTAAACGATAAGGACAGAATGTGGAAACTTAGACCGTTTATAGATAAATTGCAAAATAATTATTTAAAATATTTTATTCCAGTCGAAAACTTGAATTTCGACGAATCGATGGTAAAGTACTATGGCAGGCACGGATGCAAACAGTTCATTCGCGGTAAACCCATCAGATTCGGATACAAAGTGTGGTGCCTAAATGGAGAAAACGGATATCTCATAAATTTTGAAATATACCAGGGGAAGAGTCCCCACGCAAACACAGATTATGAAAAAAAAATTGGCAAGGCTTCGGCGCCTCTAGTTCTTATGCTTGATAAACTGCCACAAAAACAATTGCGATACTAAATTTATATTGATAATTTGTTCACAAGTTTTAATTTACTTATCCATTTAAAAGAACTTGGTTATGGTGCTACTGGTACAATGAGAGCTAACAGAGTACCAAGAGACTGTCCGTTGACAAGTAAAAAATCTATGGCTAAGGAAATGCGGGGAAATTATGTTTCCACTATATCAAATGGATGGATAACGCCGTCGTGACAATGGCGTCTACAGTATATGGAGTACAACCATCATCAGCTGTAAAGAGATATTCGCAGGCACAGAGAAAAATTGTCCATGTACAACGGTCGCATATAGTCGCTATGTACAATAAATATATGGGTGGTACAGACCGCATGGACGAAGACATTGCAAGACACAGAATTAGTATTCGTGGCAAAAAATGGTACTGGCCTCTTTTTACGTGGTTGATAGATACAGCTGTGCAAAATGCTTGGACATTGCACAAATGCTCTGGGGGAAAATTGACCAATTTGGAATTTAGAAGAGAAATAGTGCAAGTTTATTTGTGCAGATACAAAGTTGCACCTAAACATGCTGGTAGGGCATCGTCATCAAAAAACAGCGTGTCACTAAATAGGATATCAGATGATATCAGATATGACCGTACTGATCATTTGGTAATTGCTGTTCCGGACGGAAAAAGAAGAAGATGTGCAGGAGAAGGTTGCTCATCAGTAGGACGAACGCAGTGCAACAAATGTAATGTTGGTTTGTGCATTGAATGTTTCGTCATATTTCACACGAAATAATTAAATTGTTTAACTATATTTCTTAAGTTTAATTTTTATTATTATAATTTTTTTTTGTTATTAAAAAAAATTGTTTTTGCTATTGTAAACGCCTAGCGTTACCAAATGGTCACATAGGTTTCTGTTTAATTGGCTTGTCCAAAATTAATAAAAATACTTTTTTCTTGTGTGTGGTTTCTTAGAAAATACTGTATTTATGCATCAACCAGAAGGTTTTATTGTCAGAGGACAAGAAAATAAAGTTCTTAAGTTAAAAAGGGCCATTTATGGACTAAAACAGTCTTCACGTGCTTGGTACAAACGTGTAAACGAAGTTCTGTTAGACTTAGGTTACCGTAAGTCAAAATATGAACCTTGTTTATTTATTAAAAATAATGAAAATTTGTTAACTGTAGTAGCATTGTATGTAGATGACTTTTTTATTTTTTGAAATGATAAAAAGGAAACAGATAGATTAAAATCAGGCCTAAATGCTAAGTTTGAAATCAAAGATTTAGGATAGGCTCAACGATGTCTAGGAATGAGAATTAATATTGATAAGGATTTAGGTGTTATAACCATTGACCAAAGAGAATATATTAATCAGTTACTGATGAAATTTGAAATGTTAGATTGTAAAACTTCCAAGACTCCATTAGAGACTAATATGAACTTAACTAAAGCTGAAAATATTAATAACTATTTACCATATCAGAATCTTATTGGTAGTTTAATGTATTTGGCAGTATTGACACGCCCTGATATTGCTTATAGTGTAAGTTATATGAGCCAGTTCAATAATGCCTACAATGAAACGCATTGGAAACAGCAAAAAGAATTCTAAAATATTTAAAGGCAACTAGAGACTATTGTTTAAAGTTTGAAAAGGATTGTAAATCGGAAATAGAATGTTTTGTAGATTCTGACTGGGGAGGTAATATAATTGACAGAAAATCTTATACCGGTTTTTGTTTTAAGATGTCAAACTCAATTATATCATGGGAAAGTAGAAAACAAAACTCAGTAGCTTTGTCTAGCACTGAGGCTGAATCTTTAGCAATGTCTGAGTCAGCCAAAGAAGCTATTTATTTAAAAAATATATTAGAGGAATTAACGGGCAAAAATAAAACTATCATAATGTATAATGATAATCAAAGTGCTCATAAATTAGCTACTAACCCTGTGTTTCATAGAAGGTCTAAACACATAGATATAAGGTATCATTTTATTAGGGAAGCTATTTCTAATAATTTAATCAAACTTTGTTATTTAGAAACCAATGATATGCCTGCTAATATTTTTACAAAAAGTTTAGGAGTTACCAAACATTATAAGCATTTGTTAACCTTAGGCTTAAGTAATTGTAAAATTTAAATATTTGTACGATACAGTGGAGGTGTTAAAAAAGTATCTTTCAAATATTTAAAAGTTGGCTTTGTAATTGTTTTTTATTATGTATATAAAATATGTACTTTTTGACGTTTTAATATTTTGTCAATAAAAGGTTCATAAAATCCAGCATTAGTGTTTTAACTACTTTTCAGCCTAATCACAACAGGTTAATGTCATGTACTTTCAAATAATAATTGAATGTGGTCAATTCAATGTTACCAACTACAACATTTCACTTACAAATTTCCCTAAATCAACTAGATTTAATACAGTGAACTCTATACATACATATAGTAGTATAGAGTTCAATGGTTTAATACTAACAGTTTTTTAAAATATTTTAGTTTTTAGAAGGCGCAAAATATAAAAAATAGTATAAAGAACTCATTTTATAAGACTTTCTTTCGCACTTGTCAATTAGAAAACTCGCTAACGCTCGTTTTCTAAATTTTGACGCGTGCGAAAAAAACATGTCTTATAAAACACGTTCTTTAATATACTATTTCGTACCTCTGTCCAATTTGACTAGTATTACAGAACTCAAAATCGTCCAGATATGCGCTGTTGTTGACCTAGGCCGGCAAAAGGAGTTGGCATTACTGTTCTGGTGATATGTCAATTTAAGATTATTTTCAACACAAGAATTAGCAAAATGTTTACAAATTTAGGGCTAAATCTTTAATTGTTGTAGCTTAAATAACTAAATTGTGTCATAAAAATAATAATATGCGATCTTATTGAATCTCTGAACAGATTTTCGTGAAAATTAATTGATACAATCCAAAACTTTTCAAATTTGGTATTTAAGACTTTTATATTAATGAGAACGATATATTGGATGTTTTCTAAAATTGATAAACCGGAAGTACTGCTTTACACAGATTTTCTTGAAAAAAATATTAAAACATCATTCAAAACTTCTCAAATTTGGCATTTAAAACACGTGTATAATTTGAAACAACATTATATTTTGACTATACCTATATGATAAACCGGAAGTAGTACTTAATTTGGAGCTCTTAACAGATTCTCGAGGAAAAACATAATAAAATATAATCTAAAATTTGGTATTACAGACTTTTCTATTTATTGGAACAACAAATTAGGTTTTGTTTACAAACGATCAACCGGAAGTGATACTTTACTTAAAGTTCATTGCTATTTCAAACATGGAATTGACGGGAGGTTATGTGCTGACCACATCAGATGGCTCACAAATGACCTTGAGTAGTCATTTTTCGTGAATAATAGTTTACCTACATGTTTTATTGGATAAAATTTTTGCACCAGACACCGACAAATCGTGCTCATTCACTAAAAACTCACTACCGAATTTTTTGACCAAAGACAATACCTTCCTTACCTAAAGGTGACGGAAGGGAAAAACAAGTTGACATAGAAAAATAAAAGGTTGATTTTCTCGTCTTGTCATGGGAAATTTTGATTTTAATCATATGTCAGATGTGAAATAACTTCAATAATTGGAGTAATATTAAATATTACGGCAGCCTGCGCATAATACTCAAGATGAAGATTAAATATATCATACTTTTTACCGGTGTCTTAATGTTGGTAAGTATTTTCTGTTATTTCATTTTTCTTTCTAGCGTATTTTATATACAGGCTGTTCAAATTTGAGGTTGCTTTTTGAATTACCCGCCATTTTTCCCATATACCGTGTGTCTATTTTAAAAGTGTACATAGGAGATTAACATGGGAAATCAGTTTTTTGCAATTTCCTGCTCGCCTAATTATTTTAAGCAAAAATGCGTCAAATAAAAGTTTTAGGATATAAATTTCTACATTTAAAACAATAAACATAATTACCTTTACATGCTTTATACCGACAGAAATTAAATATGAAAATGTGGAAAATTACGTTAAAAATATCGACAACCATGGAATTGAACAAAAAATAAATAAATGCTTGACGTTTTGTCTGTCACGTGCAAATGTCGTTAATTATGGCAATAATAGAAATATAAAATTAATAAATAAAGTTAAGAAAATACAGTTTTGTTTAAATAATATAAATATATCAAAAATTCAACATTGCGTAAAAAAATTATGTATGATCCTGTTATGTACTCTCAACTCATTTCCAATACATCTATCTTCTGACGGGGTCTACACTTATCATTCCTAACACTCTTTCTTAGAGTGACTCATGTTCTGCTCGTCCTATATTCTGATTACACAGCTCTCGTGTATTTTTTGAAGACACATTAGCAGTCTTTTCGAATTTAGTCACGAATTTAGCTCTTCATTCGTATCATTGTTCATTTTTTAATCATTTCAGACCATAAAACTAGAGACAAATTGTCAGAAACTTCAAAAAGTTAACTTACGTTGTGACAGATAAAACGTCAACCATTTATTTATTTTTTGTTCAATTCCATGGCTGTCGATATTTTTAACGTAATTTTCGATATTTTCATATTTAATTTCTGTCGTTACAATGTATGGAAAGGTAATTCTGTTTATTTAGATGCAGAATTTTATGCTCTAAAACTTTTATTTGACGCATTTTTGCTTAAAATAAT
Organism: Harpalus rubripes; assembly: GCA_963082715.1. NCBI lineage: Eukaryota > Metazoa > Arthropoda > Insecta > Coleoptera > Carabidae > Harpalus > Harpalus rubripes. The sequence goes on from OY720463.1 coordinate 22,303,012, forward strand.
TACGCAAGCGGGAAATTGCAAAAAAACTGATTTCCCATGTTAATCTCCTATGTACACGTTTAAGACAGACACACAGTACACAGGGAATTTATTTTAACATGCAACATATGGTCTATCACTTCCATGGTTACACACTATCTCTGTCAAAAAATGACAGCAATGTAATTTTTGTCCACTTTAAAATGCAACATACAAAATTTGTAGTTATGTATTATCAATATTAAATTCCAATAAATTAGCCTATGTATGATTAACAAAAAATCAAATCTTTAATGTAGCACATCTTAACCAACTTTAGCTTACTAAAAATTCATAATTTTAATGTAATAATTGTTCAAAATACCTCCATTTACACTGGGGCAATATCCTAATCGGTCGTAGAAAGAATGGGGACTTATAAATTTGACGTCCCCGCGGCGGATCGGTGGCGGACCTCCCTCCACACAATTTAGAAAAGGACAACAAATTTTTAGAAAAAGCGAGTTGATATACCATGGCCTCGTTGATCCTACAATTTGTTTGTTATTTAGTCAGCAAAGTTTGGTTAAGCTATTTTATGTAGTTTCTGTTATTAATTATCTCTTGTACTAAAGCGTAGTGTTCTTCGGAATTTGAAATATCTCTAAAAAAAATCTGATGTGGACACCACACTTCCTTGTACGCAAGACTAATATGAAGTATAGACTCAATTATAAAATTGCACGTATTTGACGTAATTTGACATTGACATCTATTTTTAATTTTTTTGTAATTTTTTTTCCTAATCCATAGCAAGCTTCATTACAAAAACCAAAAAGTATATGTTTTAAATTTACATATCTCGCTTATATAAAGGGCTAATTTAATAATACTTGATGTGCTAGACGCATAATTTAATTCTCTAAAATTCTTATTTGAAGCATTTATTTCTAAAATCAAAATGAAACCATTTTATTCAAGAAAAACTGTTAACAACTTCAGGTAATATATCACTTCCGGTTAGCCTGTTTTAACCAAAATCTGCTGTTGTTCCAATTGATATAAAAGTCTTATATACCAAATTTGAAAAGTTTTGGATTATATTTTAATATAATCTATATAGGCTTCAAATAAAGTGCCATTTCTGGATATTATGTAATGACCAAAAAGGGAGGTGCACAACTAGATGTTATAGATGTCCTAAATACAAAATTTCAACTTTCTACGGCTTACCGTTTTTGAGTTATGCGAGATACGTACGTACGTACAGACGTCACGACGAAATTAGTCAGAATGGATTCAGGGATGGTCAAAATGGATATTTCCGCTGAAATCTGGAAACCGAATTTTTTCGCGAATACAATACTTCCTTTACTTTGTACAGGGAAGTAAAAAAACTAGTTCACAAATAAATAATGAGTTTAACACAAATGATGTACCGGGGGCGCGATTGGTGTTTAAAAGCATTGAAATCATTCCGTCTTACAGTTGAAAAGATGTTTAGAATGCCGGGGTTTGAAGAAAAGTGGAAATAAACATGAATTCATTGCAAGGTATGCACCGAGTAGGTCATACTTAAATAATTATATAAACATGTTTGTTTCCTTTCAAAGAACAGTTGTTATGATCACGTGCTGGATCACATGATAAATGTCAAACTGTAGTGCTAAATCTTGCTCACTACATAACTACATATTAAATACTTTTTGCCTTACTAGATGGCGTCCAAATAGTTTAAATTGTATAAGTCCCCATTGACACTATTTGTGATGTGTTCTGCAGGTATCTCCTGTGCTACAGTACTATTTATAATGTTGCATTTTAAAATGGACAAATATTACATTGCTGTCATTTTTTGACAGTAGTGTGTAACCATGGAAGTGGTGAATCATATGTTGCATTTTAAAATAAATTCTCTGTATATGTATATATACAGGTGGTTCCTTTAAAACAACCAGCGCTTTTTCGGGCGAACTAACAACTTTAGAGAAAAATGTTTAAAACCAAAAATGATCAAGAATAAGGAGATAATGTATCAATAGTAACAAACCGAATATTTAACCAGTGGTTCTCAAACGGTAGAAAAAAATTATATTTTTTTAAATGGCACCCTATATAATTTTTTAGCTCTTTAAATAGAATATTATTTTCTGATTTCAACGATATAAATATAGCATAGGGTTGTATAACAATTATTTCGAGAAAAATGGTATTAAAAACTAGAAATAATGTAATAAGAAATGGGTTTACTACTAGCGTAACTAGGCAACAGACGTACATGTGTATTGCATAGCTTATTGTAATATTACAATATTTCTAATAAAATTTTTCTCGAAATAATTGTTATACAACCCTATACCATATTTATATCGTTGAAATCAGGAAAAAATTCTCTATCTAATGGGCTAATAAACAATATAGGATACCATTTAAAAAAATATAATTTTATTCTGCCGTTTGAGAACCACTGGTAGAATTTTCGGTTTGCTATTATTAATAAATTAGCCCCTAATTCTTGATCATTTCTTGTATATAACATTTTTCTGTAAAGTGATTAGTTCGCCCAAAAAAGCGCTGGTTGTTTTAAAGGAAACATCCTGTATATTATATTTATATATATATATATATATATATATATATATATATATATATATATATATATATATATATATATATATATATATATATATAGGGCACGGAAGATCACGTGACCTATCATATGTTTTGTCCCTTTCTCACTTCAGACTTGATCTTCAGCTCTGTCCCACGCTATCTTCAGACTGTACTTTCGATGCAGTGCGCATGCGTCAGTTTGAATAGCTGTCATATTTTTTTAGCGGTAAATTTTAAGAATGAGTTTGCGCAAGCGTGGAATTTGTTGCCATTTTGTTATTTGGCGGTTCTTGTGCATATAGCGATTGATTGTGTTATTGTTATTCATTGTAGTGTTTTATTATTTGTTTCTTTTTGTTACCTTGTTTGTTGTTATTTCTTTTATTGTTATTTTCTGTTGTTTGAGAGTGTTGTCATTCTTTTTCAAACGATGCCAGTGCGTTGTTAGGTGCAAGTTTGTCGTCGGACTATAATATAAAACTATTTGCTATCCCATCAAGCACCGATTATCGAGAAAATATTTAAAACCTAATCATATTTGAACATAATAGACCGGGGGCTAGTGCTATGTGAAAAATGTATCATGGTATTCCAAATACTGACCCTTGGTGCTTACTTTAAATACCCTGAAGAACGATTTGCTGTCTTCACGATCTACCCAGCTGTGGGACATGACCCAAAAATGTTCAAAAAAATGACATTTTAGAATCTAGGTATTCTGTATGGGACTTGCATAAAATGAAATTATGTATATGTAAATGTTAGCCGATAATCAATGCCAGCCATTTTCAAACGTTACGGGGGGAGGTAAAGCCTTTTATTGCTGTGCATTTTATCCAACACAAATTGTTCATGCCATTCCATCCGGGCTTTGGTCAACTGACAATTTTTACACTACAAGACACAAAAAAATTATGGCCAGACACCCTACTTGTATATACGGGTCACAGCACCCGTGCGATTTTGTCGGCTGCTTAAAGAGAGGGCGGTGCTTGATGGTATACCGCTTCATATTTCAGGGACAACTTATAATTACCATTTGAAATAATAATTCACAAATACCATACATACATGTTTTATATTGGGGGTACTGGAAGAGTTTAAAGATGCACCATTTACAGTGATGCCATCTTTATTATGGTATTCTGTCTGGAACCAGTTTTATTTAAATATTTATTGCAAATTACATGGAAATATGCAATTCTGTTATGAATATATTGTTATAACGATTACTGTATATGTAAATAATATTTAAAACATTGCACCATGCACCCCTATCATATCATCTGGCACTTACAAGTATTCCATAGCAGTTTTTGTCATAAATTATACGAAATTTTACAACTCTGTAACCTACTATTGAATATTAGTGTGGTTTTATAGCTAATTTACGTTCAAAACTTTGAATTATGATTATTTACCTTCATATAAAACCGAAAAGCTATAGTAGATAAAAGTAAGTACCTACTCCGAAACTACACAAAACTGTAATTAGTTCAATTTTTATATGTTATTTTAAAACAAACTGATATACGAATAAAAATGGAAAAGGAACAATTATGTACTTATTTATTAACATTCTCTTAAAATTAATTTTTAAACTTTTAGAGTTATTTGAATTCCAAATTTTTTGAATTTTTGTATGTTATTAAGAATTTAAAAATTAGAAATACCATATTTTTTTTTCTTGAAATTTCATCTAATAACGCCTAAATTAATTATTATTAAAGTTTTGCCGCGAAAGTTGTGACTCCGTCATAAGTAGAGAATTTTACAATAAAAAATCTGATGTGGACACCACACGACTTCCTTGTACGCAAAACCATTATGAAGTATAGACCCAATTATAAAACTGCACGTATTTGACATTAATATTTATTTTTTGTCCGAATCCATAGCAAGCTTCATTATAAAAACCAAAAAGTATATGTTTTAAATTTACATATCTCGCTTATATAAAGGGCTAATTTAATAATAATTGATGTGCTAGACGCAGAATTTAATTCTCTAAAACTCTTATTTGAAGCATTTATTTCTCAAATGAAAGTGAAACCATTTTATTCAAGAAAAACTGTTAACAACTTCAGGTAATATATCACTTCCGGTTAGCCTGTTTTAACCAAAATCTACTGTTATTCCAATTGACATAAAAGTCTTATATACCAAATTTGAAAAGTTTTGGATTATATTTTAAAATAGTTTTTCATTAAAATCTATTATAGGCTTCAAATAAAGTACCATTTCTGGTAATTATGTAATGACCAGAAATGGAGGTGCACAACTAGATGTTATAGCAGTCCTAAATACAAAATTTTAAGTTTCTACGGCTTACCGTTTTTGAGTTATGCGAGATACGTACGTACGTACAGACGTCACGACGAAATTAGTCAAAATGGATTCAGGGATGGTCAAAATGGATATTTCCGTTGAAATCCGAAAACCGAAATTTTTCGCGATTACAATACATCCTTTACTTTGTACAAAGAAGCAAAAAAGATAATTTTCGCAATGTGGTGCGAATATGATTTTCTTAAATGTCTGGGAGTAGCCAATAACCAATGAAATTGACCGGGATCAATGTTTCTTATTTTCTTTAATGGTAATTAATAAATTAAAGCTAGTCCCAGACAGTTTGTTATCATATACTCCCAACTGTAAGTGGCCGACGAAATCGCAAGGGTGCTGTGACCTGTATATACAAGTAGGGTGTCTGGCCATAATTTTTTTGTGTCTTGTAGTGTAAAAATTGTCAGTTGACCAAAGCCCGGATGGAATGGCATGAACAATTTGTGTTAGATAAAATGCACAGCAATAAAAGGCTTTACCGCCCCCCGTAACGTTTGAAAATGTCTGGCATTGATTATCGGCTAACATTTACATATACTTAATTTCATTGTATGCAAGTCCCATACAGAATACCTAGATTCTAAAATGTTATTTTTTTGAACATTTTTGGGTCATGACCCACAGCTGGGTAGATCGTCTTTTTTCCGGGGAAGACAGCAAATCGTTCTTCAGGGTATTTAAAGTAAGCACCAAGGGTCAGTATTTGGAATACCATGATACATTTTTCACGTAGCACTAGCCCCCGGTCTATAAGTAACAAGTGACAATTTGTATAGGTAGGGTAGGTGTGGTAGGTAGGTTACATCATGTGAAAAACAAGAGAGACGTTGTCTGTGGCTCGTGGCCGTTTATATTTACGAGAATATCACTTGCTGACATATTATCGATTACTCAGATTTGATAGTAGGTCGTTGATGAAGCCCTAAATTTATAAATTGTCAATTACTGTTGGTAATATTTGCTTTTTAAGAAAGAATGAAGACGAAGAGCATCCTGAACGTAATACTTATGAATATACATATGATCACATTGTTATCTTCCATTATATTATATTATTGAAGAATTCAATAAAAACCTATTTGATTCTTATTGTCTTCATTTTATTCTCAAAAAGACGCATGCGCACTGCATCGAAAGTACAATCTGAAGTTAACATGGGACAGAGCTGAAGATCGAGTCTGAAGTGACAAAAGGACAAAACATATGATAGGTCACGTGATCTTCCGTGTCCTATATATGTCGTGTGACTGTTGACATTTGTGTAGCCAGAGACAGCATAACTTTTTTTTTCTGGAACGCTATTCGCGATTCAAGAAAAATGCTAGCCAACTAGCGGCCATCTTATGAAGCTCACGAAACATGACTATTCAAGGTCATTTGTTAACTGCCTGATAACAACGACCAAACATAACTAGACAAAACATTTCCTATCCCTCCTCACTGAATGTTTTGATTTCGGCTGGCCAGACAGAGAAACTAGAGATAGAGATATGTCTTGTCTAGTTCGAGTATTTTTCACTAGAGGCCACGTAGAGTGTCAGTGTAAAGTTTAGTGTTTAGTTTGGACGTTGCTCACTAGAGGCCACGTAGAAGCATGTGTATTTTGTATTTGTTTTGTAGTTGTAGTGGTTTTGTGAGTGACATGTTGGTTCTTCTTGAATATTAAACCTTCTAAATTATTTAATATTAACCTTAAATGTTAACTACGAAATTTTAACTAAGAACATTTGCGCCTCTAGTGAACAATGTTCAAACTAGACACTGATACCCTACGTGGCCTCAGTGGTGACATCTAATGATGAATACTCGGACTAGACAAGACATCTCTATCTGGCCAGCCGAAATCAAAACAAACCATATGAAGTTTTGCGTAGTTATATTTGGTCCTTGCATTTCGTATGCATAGGCGTGCAACATGAAATATTTATGGACACATTATAACTGAAAAAATAAGAGTAACTTATTTAAAAATTATGCTTCTTTCTAAACAATGCCTTTCTGAAGGATTTATATTCTTCACTTAGGTTTTTGCAAAATTCAAAAACATAGACTTAACTCTAAACCAAGGAATAATAATTTGATTTAAACAGCAACGCCACTGGGTAAATATTAGCACAGAGGGCAGTGTAGTAGATCATTAGGAATCTGTAATTCTACGACGTATGTCATTTATATTATATTGGAAAATAATGCCGCTATTTACGTATATCTGTCACACCACATAAATTATATAGACAGGTCAAATAATCTTTCTCTTTCTAATACAAAATGTTGCTAAGTTACTGCTGTAAAGTGATGTGTATTCTTTCTTTGAACAAATGACCATGAATAGTCATCTTTCGTGAATAACATGGACGCGTTAATTTGGGTAATTCTGCTTTAAAAGTTGTTAAAAAGTGTTCACAAAGCAAAAATATTTATTTAATTTTTACCTTCTTCAACAAATTTTTTTCCACATGTCTTCGACTTTTTAGAAATTACATGTCGCATATGAATTTTGAATATAAATAAATAAAAAAAACGAAATAAAAATTGCTATATATTTTGTATTTATATACATATAATAATACTGTTATTAAAGTTTTTAGCGTAAAATGGTTGCCATGTTGTGACGTCAGCGTCATTACTATAGCTACTAGATAAATTACAGCTGACTCGTCCCCCATTTTGGAGCCACTTAAATTGTTCAATATTAGTGTTACAGTATTATTAATCATAGAAATGATCTATGTTGACGGGTTGTTCTGCTCCAAACTGGGCAAATTATTTGAGAAATGGTCATAAATTTTCAGATACTTATGCAAAACATATATTTTTCTCTAACCTCAAAAATCTTAAGAAACCGTATTTTTTCTTGTTTTATTATTTTAAATAAACATAATATGGCAAACATGGAAATGATATTTAATTATGAAAATTAGTTACTACATAAACTTATAAGAAATGCACTTTTATTTCATAATTTACTGTGTTCATTTTGGCACCAATATGGCGGACGAGTCATATGTATTATCCATATACCTATTAAATAATATATTGCTGATCCTTTGCTTTTCTTGAAGCCAACACTGTGAAATGGAAATATCATTGCTGCATAAGTCTATCTCACACAAACACCCATCCTGGAATTATGCGCCAGCTCGTAAACCTTGACTACTATTGGCTAACGACGACATCATGATCACTTTTATCATTTAGATTGCGAATCACAGCCCGAAGGAACACGACTAATATGTGTTCTGATTACTGACGGCTATTGTGAGATATTTTAAATTTAAATCTGAGAAATTAAGTAATGTACCTAATATTTCTCGTGTGTGTAAATTCTTGAATATATTTTAGTGTTAAATTTGAATTAAATAATTTGCTTTGTTGTACTATAAAAATAACAGAAATACAATCTGGTCAGGATTAAGTTATTTAGGTGGAGTAAGGTAAAGAAGAATAGAAGAAATAATTTATAAAATATTGATTTCTAAATAGCACAATTTGATGATACTTAATGGGTCAATAATAATTTTCATAATTTGTGTTTTGTGGTTGTCTAAAATAGTTTGTTCTTTGGCGTGGTTAACAAATTCGGTTGTTTTAATCAAAAAAGGAGAGTATTGCTGAAACACATTAATAATCATGCGTTGTTTTAACTTTGTATTTTTGAACATTTCCTGTTGGTTTTGTCTAAACACCCTTTCAGCCTTTTTACAAATAAATATATGTGTGTGTGTGCGTGCGCGCGTGCGTGCATGTGTGTGTGTGTGTGTGTGTGTGTGTGAGTATGTGAGTATGTGTGTGTGTATGAGTGTGTGTGTGAGTGTGTGTGTGTGTGTGTGTGAGTGTGTGTGTGTGTGTGTGTGTGTGTGAGTGTGTGAGTGTGTGTGTGAGTGTGCGTGTGTGAGTATGTATGTGTGTGTGTGAGTGTGTGTGTGAGTGTGTGTGTGTGTGTGAGTGTGTGTGTGTGAGTGTGTGTGAGTGTGTGTGTGTGAGCATGTGTGTGTGTATGAGTGTGTAAGAGTGTGTGTGTGTGTGAGTATGTGTGTGGGGGGTGGGGGGTGCGTGAGTGTGTGTGTGCGTGTGTGTGTATGTGTGTGTGTGAGTTTGTGTGTGTGAGTGTGTGTGTGTGAGTATGTGGGTGTGTATGAGTGTGTAAGACTGTGTGTGTGTGTGTGTGTGAGTATGTGTGTGTGTCTATGAGTGTGTGTGTGTGAGTATGTGTGTGTGTATGTGTGCGTGTGTGTGAGTGTGTGTGTATGTGTGTGTGTGAGTGTGAGTTTGTGTGTGTGTGTGTGTGTGTGAGCATGTGTGTGTGTATGAGTGTGTGTGTATGTGTGTGTGTGTGTGTGAGTATGTGTGTGTGTGGGGGGTGCGTGAGTGTGTGTGTGCGTGTGTGTGTGCGTGTGTGTATGTGTGTGTGTTTGTGTGTATGAGTGTGTGTTTGAGTATGTGTGGGTGTGAGTGTGTGTGTGTGAGTGTGCGTGTGTGTGTGCGTGTTTGAGTATGTGTGTGGGGGGGGGGTGCGTGAGTGTGTGTGTGTATGTGTGAGTATGTGAGTGTGTGTGTGAGTGTAGGGGTGTGTGTGAGTGTGTGTGTGTGAGTGTGTCTGTGTATGTTTGTGTGTTTGTGTGAGTGAGTGATTGTGTGAGTGTGTGTGTGTGTGTGTGAGTATGTGTGTGTGTGTGTGAATGTGTGTGTGTGTGAGTGTGTGTGTGAGAGTGTGTGTATGAGTGTGTGTATGAGTGTGTGTATGAGTGTGTGAGTTTGTGTAGAGGGGGGGGAGTGTGTGTGTGAGTGTGGGTGTGTGAGTGTGTGTGTGTGTGTGTGTTTTGGATCCACGATTTCTCAAATACAAGCCTATAGACATTTTTAATTACGGATTCCTCAATCTAACAATAATGGGAAGAGTTGATTAAGTTTTGGTAACAATTAAACAACCTGAAGTAGTAGTTACAAGAAAAAAATCATCTAAATATTATTTATCGAAAATTTATGTAAATACTTTTATTAAAGAACGTTAAATTCTTTATTCGATAAATATAAATTCATTATTGACGTATTATATAAATGGACGCAACGTAGGTACTGCTTTACTGTATAAGCATTGACGCACACCTTAGAAAATGATAGAGCTAAGTTAGGGGCAAAGTCAAAAGATGAAAAATAATACAGAGTGCTTAGGAATATTCATCTCATTCATAATAAATGACAATGTAAGATATAGTTCATATTCGATTTAACATAAAATATTTCATTCGTATATTAAAGTATTTGTAAAAATAACAAATATAGAAAAGTACTTTGGTTTAGCTAATATTATTTATTTAAAACTATTTTTATATACATTTTAGGTATAGTCCGTCGATTGAAAATGATTTCTGCATCACAGAATGTTTGGATGGCTTGAAATTAGGCAATCCAACATGACGTCATAAGTGGAGGGCAAGTGTGATTTTAACGTCACTTTTGAATATTTTTAAAAATTATTTATGTATATTTCTTATTACCATCATCGAAATCGAAGAATTTTGATACAAATTATTTATAAAATTAAACCATAATTTTTTTCATGGCTCCATCATAGAGTAAAATATGTATGCAATTTATTTCTGACAGCTGCCCTCCGCTACATTCATTTATTATGGATTGGTCTATTGTGTCTTCTAACTGCAATAAGCAAGTCTGTTCACAGTTCATCTTTCGGATAATCTACTCGAAAAACATTCATATAAGATATGACAGTTTAGTTTACGGCGAATAAGAAAGACTTGTGAAATTTTATGTCTTTATGATAACGAACTGTGAATCCATTTGCACTGCATGACATTACCATTTTAAAAGAAATCTGAAATATAAATGAAATCACACATATGTATAGCATGAATGACAGAACATAACCTGAATTACCATTACCAGCAAACTACATTCAAATTATTTCTATTTCACATTAAATCAAAATTACTCACTTTGTATTGTAACTAACTCTTAGTTAGAGATATGAATATTATTTTTACTAATATTCTGAGGAAATATATTGCACTTTTACTAGCTGTTACTACTGTCAGACCAGCAAACAAAACAATAGACCGCAACAATGTTCTTGTTTGACGTTGCCCCGCTTATCTATCTTTCCTTTTCTAAGGTGAGCGTCAATTCCTCTCTCTCTACGTTGGGTCCATTTATGTAATATGTCAATGAATCACACTTATATGCATAGCATGAATGATGAATGACAGAACATAACCTGAATTACCAGCAAACTACATTCAAATTATTTCTATTTCACATTAAATCAAAATTACTCACTTTGTATTGTAACTAACTCTTAGTTTGAGATATGAATATTATTTTTACTAATATTCTGAGGAAATATATTGCACATTTACTAGCTGTCACTACTGTCAGACCAGCAAACAAAACAACAGACCGCAACAATGTTCTTGTTTGACGTTGCCCCACTTGTCTATCTTTCCTTTTCTAAGGTGAGCGTCAATTCCTCTCTCTCTACGTTAGTTCCATTTATGTAATATGTCAATATATATATATATAGGATGGTGGCGGTTAGGGGTGAACATAGGGATTTAACATGGGATTTTAGTTTTTTGCAATTTCCTGCTCTCCTGTTTATTTTACGGCTAAAACTATACAGTACAAAATTGTTCAGAATTAAAAATTGCAAACAAAAATGTATTTACATTTATTATTATGTTTTTGGTTTCTTCACAATTTTAAAAATAAATTTCAAAATTTCTGTTAATTTGTAGCAATAGCCATGACTTATAACTCAAATGTTTAAACATAATAATGTCATTCAATTTCTGTCAAATTTTTGAAATTTTCTCATATATAATATCATAAGTGGTAAATTTTTGCCGGAAAAAATTTCAGATTGTTACGAGAGCCGGTTGCCTAGCAATTTATTGAGTGACATTGACAAAAAAATTACGAGTTGTCAAACGAGTAATTTTTGATCAATGTCACGAAATAAATTGGCAACAGGCTCGAGTAAAGCAATCGGAAAATTTTTCAAGGTTAAAATTTAACCACGAATGGTATTCGGATGACTATTTCCCAAATAAAAATCAGGTAATTATTTATATAATTTTTTTCTTGACAAAAATCTTGTAAATATGTATTGTGTTTAGAGGTATTAGGTTTCAGTTTGCTATTTCAACGTTTTAAAGAGATTCATGTCCAAATCGACTCGTTTTTAATAAAAACTGATAACACTGAAAATATACAGACTTTGACAGGTATGTAAACAATATGTTTCTAAAACGTCAAAAAATTATCGCTTATCAAAACTCACTTACTTGTAAAAATACGACATCTTATTGGCTTAAAGGGTGCGAAAAAACTTTTTTGACGCTGTTTTGTCGAAATGAAATTTGGTAACTAGGTAGAATCCTGAATTTGGATTGGTATATATATATTTATGAGTGAAATAGTCTAATAAAAAGTTTAATTTAATAATGAATGTTTATTCGAATAAAGAACGAGTTTTCATTATAAAAAAATTATTATGGTGGAAATAGTTTTAGAAGAATACGACAGGTTACTAAACATGCAAAATAAAATCTGTTTAGTGATGCTGGTGTATAATTTAATTATCTACAACTTTTATTTGAAACACTTTTGTCTAGAATTAATTGGGAACCTTTGCGCAAAGAAAAACTGATTTCCCTTGTTAAACGCCTATGGCCCGCTTTTTAATTAACACCCTGTATATATATATATATATATATATATATATATATATATATATATATACAGGGTGATTCATCGGTCTGTCCTCTCTTTATAACACTTTTATTTTAAGTCAGATAGAAAAACTATTCAAATATAATTTATATGATACATTATTATCTATCTACGTACTATATCCATTTATATACAGGATGCTCCATTTAGGCGCAACAATATGTAACTTTATATTTCTTAATGGAACACCCTATATTTATTTATTTATTTTGATAGTAAATTAGATTCCCTTTAAAAAATATTAAGTAATAAGGGGTCTAAAATTATAAATTAAGAAGTTATTTACCTTTATTCGTTGAATGATATGTTTCTATCATGTTATTATTAACAAAGTAAGCTATGGATAATTTGATCAATTGTTTCGAATTTAAACAAACAAGTTGTACAAATACTCTTAGTTTATCATTGTTGATGTTGATGTGAAAATGAATAATTCAAATTTTAGTAAAGATGAGATGGTTAATATAATATTTATAATAGAAAAATCTATTGAAATTGAAGTACAAGTTTTCGAGCATTTATTATAATTTTGCATTATTTAGTCTGTCACTAAATTTTAATAGCTTCTTTGGAATTAGTGTAATGTTTAAAATAAGTATTAATAAAAAAGGATCAAAATTTTGTATTATATTTATGGTTTTTTCCACTCTAGACTATTTTTTATGAACGTAAATAACTTCTTAATTTATAATTTTAGACCCTTTATTACTTAATACTTTTTTAAAGGGAATCTAATTTACTATCAAAATAAATAAATAAATATAGGATGTTCCATTAAGAAATATAAAGTTACATATTGTTGCGCTTAAACGGAGCACCCTGTATACAAATGCATATGGTACGTAGATAGAGAATAATATATCATACAAATTATATTCGAAAAGTTTTTCTATCTGACTTAAAATAAAAGAGTTATAGAGAGAGGACAGACCGATGAATCACCCTGTATATATATCTGGTGAGAGGTTATGTGCTGGCCACATCAGATTTTTTATGTTAATTATTAATACGCTTTCTCTTCATCAGAGCACAAATACTTCGAAGTACAAGTACAAACAGAAATTAAATCAATCGTCAAACCATGTGCTCACAGCATCAGCCGGTTACAGCTGTCAGCGTTAGCCAAGGTTTAGGAGCATGCGCATAATTCCAAGTTGGGTGTTTGTGTGAGATAGACTTATGCAGAAATGATATTTCCATTTCACAGTGTTTCCTTCACCTACTCTTATATGGGAAAGATACGAGCATTAGCAATAGTCGCGTTCTTTTTATCATTAGCCTTATCTCATCTCATCTCAAAATGAGATGAGTTTGACATGAACTGAGTTGAGATCAAGAAAGATTTTTATGGAGTAAAAAGAACGACAAAAGACAAATTTTGTTGCTAACTTGAACAATTTGAATTTGACATTACCTTTTCAACGGTCAACCACGATATTTTCAGGCGTTATTTTGGATTGCCCAAAACTATGAGTGGGTATTATTTGGGCTTCCATAATTCTGTCGATTACATAATAACATGTAGTGCGACACGCTCTAAAATGTTGTTTAAATTGTACGGTACTATAACTTTCACATAATTTTCAATTGTATGAAGTTTACGTCTTTCGTATATTTATTTATTCTTCTAATAATAATATTTATTAAAGGAATAAACAAATAATCTTGACAATAACCAAACTAATTATATGTGACAGCCCGTGACAGCAAAACATTCATCTCCACCATTCATCTAAGATTAAAAACTCAATAAGCACAACTTCCAGAGGTGATTAAGAATCGGGAAGGGGGGAGGAACTCTTCTCACTTCGGTCTCACCTCCGTTATGACAAAAAGAACGGTCAAAATTAGTGAGGCAACTGAGGTGAACTGAGACGAACTGAGATCTCATGTAAAAAGTGGTAAAAAGAACACGACTATTATTTATTATCTAGTAGCTGTAGTCATTACAGTCGTTCAGTTACTCTGTGAAAATTACACCATACAGTGGACCATGCATATTTTGCTCATAAATTTGCGATTGGCTTTACGCATACTCTAACATACACATATTTAATATATACTCAAAATTTTTGACTCTGTCGGGTCTAGTAATAAAACTATAAATATCGCAATTATGATAAAGCGGCATATACCTTACTTTCTGCAGTATAATACTGTTTGACATCGACCAATATTTTTGAGCCGCTTTATCCATACACTGAATTTTTCGTTTACCTGGTATGCAGTGCCGGATCAAGCCAGCGCGGGGCCCGTAGCAAATGTGAACAGGTGGCCCTTGAATTGCATTACGTATTATATTTTAGGATGTAAATGAAACAAAACATTTACAAAAAGGATTTTCGTGATTTAATGTGGGCAAATTTAGAAATTACACTCGACAAACAAATATTTTTAAGTAGATCATTTTCTATATTCATAATAGTGAGGTCATTCAAACGGTCTTGTCACATCGTGTTCCTTAACACATTTTTAATTATCTTTAATGTTGAGAAAGGACGTTCTCCGCTACAGTTTGTGATCATCAAACTCAAATAAATGCTTATAATTTTTTGATTTGTATTTTTTTGGGCACAGGCGCCCCCCCCCCATAGCGCGGGGCCCGTAGCATTTGCTGCCTCCTGCTACATGGCTAATCCGGCACTGCTGGTATGCATAGGAAAGTAGCCTTATAGTCCTTTAACATAAATTCTATTTTTGTTAGAAATAATCTCTTATGGGAATGAAAACTGTAGTCCCAAAAATGTTCTAAACAATTTGTTGTACAGTGGTTTTGAAGTTTCCGTCGTGATTCACACGATATTCACTGGATATTGAACTTACTCCAAGATCAATGTATAAGTAAATAAAACTATATAAGATAGCTGTGCTTTTATACTTATACATTTGTAGAAGGGATGATTAAAATAGCGAGAAATATTAAATACAAAAATGAAATCTGCTCCCAGGTTTAAAAACCAAGAAGCAGATTAGGTATTCTATGTAGTCATTAAAAACAGCTGTGCTTTTATACTGTACATTTGTAGAAGGGATGATTAAAAAAACTTGTTATTTTAATAACTGTACAATAACATAAATATCCGGTTTCGTTTAATGTAATTAACTGTGAAGTTTTAACAAATATTTATCATCAGTATTGTATATCTATTTTACGTACAAAAAGATTTTAATAACTGTATATTTGAGCATTCCGAAAATTTAAGTTAATTTATATTTTGCAAGGAAATATTTAGCACCTAATGACTATACAGAATACCTAATCTGCGTCTTAGTTTTTAAACCTGGAGGCGGATTTAATTTTCGTATTTAATATTTCTCGCTATTTTAATCATCACTTCTACAAATGTACAGTATAAAAGCACAGCTGTCTTTAATGACTACATAGAATACCTAATCTGCATCTTGGTTTTTAAACTTGGGAGCAGATTTAATTTTTGTATTTAATATTTCTCACTATTTTAATCATCCCTTCTATAAATGTATAGTATGAAAGCACAGCTATCTTATATAATTTTATTTACTTATACATTGATCTTGGAGTAAGTTCAATATCCAGTGAATATCGTGTGAATCATGACGGAAATTTCAAAACCACTGTACAACAAATTGTTTAGAACATTTTTGGGACTACAGTTTTCATTCCCATAAGAGATTATTTCTAACAAAAATAGAATTTATGTTAAAGGACTGTAAGGCTACTTTCCTATGCATACGAGGTAGACGAAAGATTCAGTGTATGGATAAAGCGGCTCAAAAATATTGGTCGATGTCAAACAATATTATACTGCAGAAAGTAAGGTATATGCCGCTTTATCATAATTGCGATATTTATAGTTTTATTACTAGACCCGACAGAGTCAAATTTTTTGAGTATATCTCTTGTACTAAAGTGTAGTGATCTTTGGAATAGCAAGAGCCGTATAATCCCAAGATAACAACTAAAAATTTACCTACCTCTAACGCTCGTTTTACACACAACGATTTTGGACGTACGTTAAAAAGACGTACGTCTACATTTCATTAGTGGCGTGAAGAGCTGTGTGAGACCTTTCACACAGAACGGTACGGCGCCGTGATCGTACCGTTCAGCAGCCGTCCCTTGTCACTAGAATGGACGGCGATCGTGCTGTTCCCGGAAGACAGTAGCTCACTTGACCAAATGCAGCCTTTCACCTTAGATCATATAACTTACAAACTAGATGTAAAGAGTTGGGAACTCATAAGAGTGAGAGAAATGGATGTATACATAGCGCGAGCATTGTGCGCAAACTCACGGGTTGCTAATGAATGTCTTCTGCACTGGCGTAGCGGGTGTAGCTTAAATACGGGGGGTTCAATTATTATAATAATAATGATTTATTACTTAACAGATAGATCCCAAAACAAGTAAATGAACATGAGAAAACAAAAAATAGTTTACATGTTATTGTACAACAAACACATTGCGTAAATAGGTGACTTAACTAAAATACTAGAATGACACAGTGGCAAATAAAAGGTCTTATGTGTACGAGATGTTGATCTGGGGACGTGGAACAATAGTTTACATAATAAATACGGACAGTCTATCTTATTCTCCATAATGTTATTTAAAGTAGATAACGCGATACTAGTATGTCTGCTATCAATTGACTCTACAGAGAACATCTCTAACAGAATGTGTTGGTCACATCCCCTTTCAGGGTATATAGAGAATCTTTTCAACCAAAGATATTTTAGAAAGCGACGCTGAACTTGCTCAATGCTATTCTTATGAATACTATATGGCGAATACCAAATCAAAATGGCATATTCTAACTTTGAGCGTAAGAAAGCATAATACAAAATTTTTAAAGTCTGTATATTAAAAAATTCCTAGAATTACGTATAATAAAACCAAGAGTTTTATAACATGCTAACATCGTTTGAGTTATGTGCATAGTAAAAGCTAGATTATGTACACATTTATCTAAAGATACTCTCTCGATTTCATAAATAAATGTAATTGGATTTTTTTTACGAGTAAAAGTCATAAATGAGCATTTCTGTAGGTTTAGAGGTAGATTATATCTTTCGCACCAGGAGTAAATACAGTTTAGATTATTTTGTAATTCATTACAGTCCTGTATGTTTCGAATTTCTTTATAAATCTTAATATCATCTGCGTATAATAGAATATCACATTCAACGTGTCTACAAATGTCGTTAATGTACAATAGAAACAGGAAAGGTCTAAGGTTCGAACCTTGTGGAACACCGGATTTTATTATTATTATAGATTGAAATAGTTATTTGTATCATTAGGCCAGAAACTGAACATTTGCGAGACCGAGTTTATTTTGATCGGCAGAGCTGAAAGCGAGGCCTGTAAATAAGAGATCTCGCAAAACAGTTTCTGGGCTGTGATACACAAGATTTTTTATACCGACTTCTCCATAAATTCTTCGTACATTTCACTAAACTATTATTCACGAAAGATGACTATTCAAGGTCATTTGTGAGCTGTCTGATATATTACTTGCAGATATCTTCATTGCATTTCGTATGCATAGGCGTGCAACATGAAATATTTATGGACACATATTAACTAAAAAACTAAGAGTAATTTATTTGAAAATTATGTTTCTTTCTAAATAATGTCTTTCTGAAAGACTTATTTTTAACTTATGTTTTTGCAAAATACAAAAACATAGACTTATGTTATAAACCAAGGAATAATAATTTGATTTAAACGTCAACGCCACTGGGTAAATATTAGCACAGAGGGCAGTGTAGTAGAGAACTAGGTGTCTGTAATTCTACGACAAACGTCATTATTATTTATAGTGTGTTAGAAAGTAATGCCACTATTTACGTATATCTGTCACACCACATAAATTAAATAGGCATAGGTCAAATAATCTTTCTCTTTCTAATACAAAATGTTGCTAAGCTACTGCTATAAAGTGATATGTATTCTTTCTTCGAACAAATGACCATGAATAGTCATCTTTCGTGAATAATAGCGTACACTTTATTCTGTTACATAACCTAAAAAAATAACATATTTTTATCGGTTTTGCATTGCAAGTTTAATTATAATTACTTACATTTGAGCTTGAAATGCGTAATTATTTTCTTTTTATTGAAAATATGTCATACAAACATTAGTTATATATTTTATATACTTTCGCATATTTTTAATGACAGATGGCGGAAACTCAATTGTATCACGTGAAATTAGTTGTAGTTACAAAACAAACTAGTCCTAAAGTGGGAACTTATAATTAATCTATACGAGATGTCAGTAATGACAGCATATTATTATTTTTATGCCAAAATTTAGTTATTTAAGTTACAATAATTATAGATTTAGCCCTAAAATTTGTAAACATTTTCCTAATTCTTGTGTTGAAAATAATCTTAAATTGACATATCACCAGAAAAGTAATGCCAACTCCTTTTGCCGGCCTAGGTCAGCAACATTTCTGGACGATTTTGAGTTCTGTAATACTAGTCAAAATGGACGGAGGTACGATAAATCATTTGTGCGCGATTTGCGTAGTACAGAATAAAAATGAATCTTCCTCGATTTTATTTCTTTTCCATATTTATTTACTACACTATGAAAAAACATAGGTACGCCTATGCCATATATTGGCGTTTGCGCAGTTTTCTCGCGCTATGAAAAGTTCTCTTTCTTCTACTTACGACACTGTATAAATCTTTCTTACTCTTAAGCGTTCCCTACAAATGCATTGTGTAGCATACTGTTTCTTACAATCAAATGGTTTAACAACAAACGTTCAAATTTCTTTGAACGTGTAAAGTTCCAGAATCTTATAGTACAATAAGAACTTATAAATATTGATGTAAATTTTTCATCGTCTAAGGCCACCTTTTGTATAAAATTAAGATTTTTGCTTTTAATTTTTGTTAAATTTAATTCATTTACCTATAAAATTTCCAAGATCAAAGCGTGATCTGGTTTTCTTTAACAACTCGTACATTTTATTTTTAGTTAGTTTTATTTTCATGAAAAACTGTAATCCCTATTCGAAACAAAACACAAAAGATATGAATCACAAGAATAAAAATTTGTTTCAGACTCATCAAATCGGGAAGATTTCGTGTGTGCATCTAATCCATTTGTGGAACAAATCTTCACTCGTTGATTAATATCAAGAAGCATCCATGGACACTCAACTACATCCGGTTAGCGCTAATTCAAAAGATGAACATACAGCGACAACACATTTTCAAAACTTTGAAGAAATATATATTAAAGAAGAACCGCTGGAAGAAAATGTATTGCAAAACGTGAAGAAGGAAGAATGTATAACCGATAATGATGAACAGAGTGACAAAGAATATGAAAATCCAACCACTAAAAATAATGATATTGGGAACAGTGAAAGTACTAAGTCAAAAAGATTTTTTTGTGCTGTATGTAATAAAAGTTTTAAGCAGTCCATTTGAAATTTCATAGTGGAATAAAAGATTATAAATGTACATTATGTAATAAACTATTTACACAAAGGGGTGATCTATCAAAACATATGAAAGTTCATTCTGGAATTAAAAAATATCAATGTTCTGTCTGTGAAAAATCGTTTACACAAAATTGTAGTCTCAAAAACCATATGATCACTCATACTGGAAGAAAATATTTTCAGTGTACAATATGTTATAAATTTTTTGCCCGAAGCATTGCTTTATCCGAACATATGAAAATACATTCTGGGACGAAGGAATATCAATGTTTTAAATGTGACCAATTATTTACTCATAAACGTTATCTCAAACGACATATTATGAGGATTCATAATCGCGCAAAAAATTACTCTTGATGTTTTTGTATTGTATTTAAAACTTTTTAAATTAGAAACTTGCAAAAAAATTAGTTAATACATCTCTTAATACAGACTAGCGTAAAATAAGCTGATTGTTTTGTTTGTTATGTAAATGTCAAAGAAAGTAAGATAAATGAACGATCTATAAAGCTTTATTCTTAAACTAGGTATAATAAATAACATCAACACATGACTAGCCGTCTCTCCTTGTAAAATTATTCTTACCACGACGTCTTCCATGACTTCTGAGTTTCAGCAAATTTTATTTATTTTGAAGAATAAGGCTATATAGGACAGTCCCAATAACACAAAAAAAATATATAAAATCAAAGACAAACGCAAGTTTTTTTTATTAATATATACCGGGTGTCTACTTTTTTATGGACCATACGATATACAGTGGTAAATTTTTATGGCTTTAAATTCTGCCGTATAAATTTTAGAAATATAGTGTAAATACCAAAAATATTCAGAATTAAATACTGCAATAAATAAACCAAAATATATTGACATAATAGTTTCTTGCCATGAGATAAACGTAAAATAAAATGTCCGTCCGATAGAAACAGAGTTTTGTGTAAATAGTTTCTATTGTACATAATTTTGTTGTAATAATTGTAATTTTTATTGTATTATCCTTTGTAGCCCAATACCTGATGACCGACCTTTTAATGCTCATAACCGGTAGTACATCATTAAATAAACGTGAAGGAAGACTGCTTTATTCTTTTCATATTCATACCTCTTCACATTGGGTTTATCTTCTCTTCAATTATGGAACATACGAGTCTGGTATCTTTAACCTATCGGCAGGAAAGGATTTTACAGAAAAAGCTTCTACGTAACATGTGATTTAATTCTGCATTGAACTGAAAATTTCTTTTTAAATACTAATTTTCATGTATTGTTTTAAATAAACTAATCGCTATTTATTCGAGCATGAATTTTCATATGCCTGCCTAAAGTTGATTTTTGTGAAAACCATTTTTTACATTCACTACATTGAAAGTTTTTTATTCCAGAATGTTGTTTCATATGTCTGACTAAAGTTGATTTTTGTGAAAACCATTTTTTACATTCACTACATTGAAAATTCTTTACTCCAGTATGTTGTTTTATATGTGCGGCCAGGTTTGATTTTCTTAAAAAATATTTTTTGCACTCGTTACATTGAAAATCTTTTACACCAGTGTGTTGTTTTATATGTGTGACTAAGCTTGATTTGCGTGTAAACCATTTTAGACACTCATTACACTGAAATTCTTTTTTACCAATATGAGTTTTCATATGACGAAGTTTCAAATACGATAAGTCTTTAAAACTGTTATTACAAATTAAACAAGTATACGTCTTTCGACCTGGACTACCAGTAACTAAAATATTTTCTGCAGTGTTAATTTCATTATTAACAGAAACTTCATCGCCACGGTCATCAGAATTTTGATCCTCCTTCAGTGTATCTAGTAGCTCGTCACCAATTTCAGGGTCGTGGAGATTTTCTTGTGGGTTTTCTTTAATGTAAATTTCTTCTACGAGATAATCTTTTACTGTTGGAGTATCACTCTCGTTTACTACTTCCTCTTTTATGTACACTTGATGTATTTTATTAATATATGTTTCAGAGGTCGTGCACTTCTCCTGTTTGTCTGTGTTGTCCTGATTTTCCTTGATAGTATACGTCTTTCGAACTGGACTACCAGTAACTGAAATATTTTCTTCAGTGTTAATTTCATTATTAATAGAAAATACATCGCCAGGGTCCATAGAATTTTGAACACTTTCGTTGTCCATGTCAACGCTGTTGGTTTCATAAAGATGAGTATCTGTTTGCAATGTACTCTCTTGAATTCTATTATCAAATACGCAGTCGTAGGGTTTTTCTTCTAGCGGGTCTTCTTTAATGCAAATTTCATTTACTAATGAATATTTTGCTTCTAGATTATCACTTTTGTCATACAGTTCCTCTTTAATACAAACGTCATTGCTTTTATTAATATTTGTTTCGTATGTCGTACATTCCTCTATTACGTCTGTGTTCTCCTGTCTCTCCTTGATCCTTGCTTCCAGCCGTAGACAGTTCTCCACACAGTTTTTCTTAAAAGTGTTAACAATTGAAGGTTCTTTTCGCAAATGGAACAGATGCGCAGCGGAAACCTCAATTTAATGATTGTCTGAAACATAAATTTTCATTGTAAAAATATGCTCATGTAACATGTACAATATGCAGGCTGTATCACGTATCATGTATCCGTGCGCATTGCTCCCCTAATTATTTTAGACAAAAATTGCAAATGAATGTTGTAAAGCAAAATTTTTTTTGGCCTCCTAAAGTGTAAACATAACAATCACACATCGTTGGCGTCCATGGTAGTTGCGATTTTACACATGCCATGACTTTACCGCACCGAATAAAGTAATACACACCCATATTTTTAAGTTTTAAGAGGCCAGTAATAAAGAAATCTACTTTGTAATAATAAAGAGTGCCTACAAAAACGCTAGCTACCGCAATTTTCGTACAATAATAGTAAATAAATAAATAAAACTATAATTCTTTTAATTTAATATGCCAGAGCCATCTGTTAGCATAATTCTCAGTCGGCAATGTCAAAATTTTCAAATGATAAAATTTGTGGAATGATTGATGAGAATTATTTATTTTATTTCAAATGTTTGAAATTAATTTTAATGAAGATTGTTGAAAAGGGTAGGTAACATTAGAATCATTCATGTAGTCTGTTTAGGAACTACGTTTGTAGGAACTAGTCTACCTAACCTTAATTTCCTTCCAGCATAGACAATAGACATCCTTAATAAATAAAATAATCAAAGTGCAAATTCTTGGTCTTGTCCCAACCCAACCTGTCAATTGTTGACTTTTTTTTCGTCACACCACCGTACGAAAACTTGATAATATCTCTCGTAACGGGCTTTTGATTTTTGAGGGAGTAATTTCGATAACACATTTTTTGCTGGTACACGTAACTCTTGGCGGAGTAGATGTTAAAGATTCGGCACTGCCTGTCATTTTTCTTTTTGATAGATATGATTACAATACTTTTAGCCTTGCTTTTAGCAATTACTGACCAAGATAGAAATCAAGAAATACAATTTTTTGATTATTTTGACGTTTCATTGTTTTTCAAAGCGCCTTGATGTCGAGCCTACAATAAATTGTTTTGATAGCAGCTCGCTTGATGACAACAATGGTTTAATGTTAACAAGCAAAATGTATAGAAAATACATATTTTAATAGATATCTCGGCCAAAAATTTTAATACATAATGTGTGCGTTAGGTATTTGTACAACGCTCGGTTTTATTGCAGCACTCCGCTGCGCGTCGTGCTTCAATATAAACCTCGCGTTGTAAAATAACACCTACCGCACGTATAATGTAAATAAGTATTACATCCAAATCAATTTAAAAATCACTGCCCTTCTTCTTTTTAAAATAGAATTCATTTACATAATAAAAATGCAGTATTCCATTTAAAAAAAATCTGATGTGACCAGCACATAACCTCTCGCCAGATATTTTACCTGGTTGTGCGCATAAAACGAAAAATATTTTTAATTACAAATACATATATTCATGTCTCACTACAAAATAATTCTCACATATATTTATAAAATCTATGGGATATTTTAATATAAATTATGTACAATACATACATTTTCTTTATGTTCAATATCCTGAAATTTTCTTTTTCTACTTTCCTTTTCTTTATATTCGTCAATTTTTCGCAAATTCCTCTTACATTCTTTTTTACGTATATTCTTTTACGTTGTTGACTTTTTTTTATTTTCATAACCTTCATAATAATGTACAAATATTTTTGACAGCGGCATACAAATATTTTTGACAGTGACATTTATGTGTCAATTACAAACATTTGAATTTCTTGCTTTGAAGTAGTTTGATCTGAGAATTTTACATCAAATTATTTTATATGTATTTCTTTATCTCTAAATCTATAGAAGATATAATAATGAATTTATATTTATCGAATAAAGAATTTAACGTTCTTTAATATAAGTATTTACATAAATTTTCGATAAATAATATTTAGATGATTTTTTTCTTAGAACTACTACTTCCGGTTGTCCAATTGTTAACAAAACTGACTCGACTCTTCCCATTATTGTTAGATTGAGGAATCCGTAGTTAAAAATGTCTTAAGTCTTTATAGTATTTGAGATATCGTGAATCCAACATCCACACATTCACACACACACATCCACACACACATACGGACATCATCGTAAAAATGTTATAATCGGATTCTAGGGACCTTAAAACGAGCTTATTCACTAAAATCTGGATATGCGATTTTTAGCATGAATCCAATATCTCTTAGCGAGAGGTGAAAATATGGTGTGGCCAACACAATACCTCCCGCCATGTACCGCCCGAGTCACAAAAAAGATTAAGCTAATCCTTAATTTTGGATTAACGAATTTTACTCTAATTTTGGCAGCTTATTTCTTAAAATATAGTCTAATATAATCCAAGTAACTACCTTTTTGATAATAAAATGAAGATTAAATTTTAAATACAAGGATAAAATAGAATTCACTAATCAAAAAAAAAATTGCCAATCGTTAATTTTATTAATCTAAATACATACCTACATATTTACATATGCTGGAAACTGTATTGATTTCCTTTCCTATCGCTATATTTACTTTTTTCTTCTTAAAACGTTACTATTATTAATTAGTTCTTTGACAGTGACATTTATCTGTCAGTTACATACATTTGAATAACTGCGCAACCAAGGAGTTTTGTTTGTTTAAAGCGTAGGCTCCGGGATATAAATTATAGATAATTTTATAAATTTATCCATAAAATATATAGAAAAAGTATTAATGCAAATCTGTAGAAAATTTAATAATCTTTAATTTTTATAATAACATTAATGTCGATAAAATAACATTTAAAGGTATTTTTCGAAGAAAAACTATTCTTCTAGTAAAGTGCCATTTCCTGTTATCAGATTTACACCAAAATCTAATGGGCTCTTTCCACTACAGAAAAAGTTCGAAATACAAGGTTTCAAAATTTTCTGAATGATAGTATTTGAATGGGGACTTATAAATTTGACGACACCCGCGGCGGATCGGCGGTGGACCTCCCTCCACACAATTTAGAAAAGGACAACAAATTTTTAGAAAAAGCGAGGTGATATACCACGGCCGACTCAATTGCATGCTCTCCCCTTCAGCACTTCGCCTCGTTGATCCTACATTTTGTTTGTTATTTAGTCAGAAAAGTTTGGTTATGTTATTTTGCGTAGTTTCTGTTATTAATTATCTCTTGTACCAAAGTGTAGTGTTCTTTGGAATTTGAAATATCTCAAAAAACAAATTCACAAATAAATAATGAGTTTAACACAAATGATGTACCGGGGGCACGATTTGTGTTTAAAAACATTGAAATCATTCAGTCTTACTGTTGAAAAGATGGTTAGAATGCCGGGGTTGAAGAAAAGTGGATATAAACATGAATTAATTGCAAGGTATGCACTGAGTACATCATATACTTCAATAATTGTATAAAAATGTTTACGTTTCCTTTCAAAAAACAGTTGTTGTGATCACGTGCTGGATCACATGATAAATGTCAAACTGTATTGCTAAATCTTGCTCACTACATAACTACTTATTAAATACTTTTTTACTCACTAGATGGCGCCCAAAAAGTTTGAATTGTATAAGTCTCCATTGGAGGATCCACACATACATATATACATACACACATACATAATCGTGAAAATGTTAAAATTGGATTCTAGGGACCGTAAAACGTAGTCATTTACCAAAATCTCGATATGCGATTTTTAGCACGATCCCTATACCTCCCTTACCAAGGGTAGCGGGAGGTAAAAATTGAGTTTTTTGAATTTTTCAAATTTACGTTCACGTAGAAATTACAATTTTCAAAAATAATCTATTATTAATTTGTATTATTGTAAACAAAAGCTTCCTTTCTAAAACTGTTTTTACACATTATAGAAATTCGAACCCGTTCTCGAGATATAGAGTGATAAAGAAGTGTCTGTTTTTAGATAAAAAAATCAAAAACAATTGAATTACGCCGGAAGTGGTTGAGCATGAATAATTTTTTTTTTGGTTTCATAAGTAAAATTTTATGTTGAATTCGACGGTAAAATAAAAAATATAGCATTCCATTTAAAATAAGAAAGTTAGGGTCTACTTCCGGTTAAACCGGAAATGCTACTGTTTTGAAAATATTTTAGTTGAAACGGGAATATCGGGAAACCCCCAGATACGAAATTTCGTAAAATAATATTGAACAGTTTTTAAAATAACGATAGCGTAATATCGTCCTGGGACAGCTGTATAGTGTAGTATTAAAGTATGGAATATTAAAAAAAATCAGCGAACTCAACGGGTTTTTTAAAAAATGTGCGATTCACCTTCCGACTTTCATTTGTTTTTAAGTTATGACGTCATCATAAAAAAATTTAAATGGCAATATAGATTTTTAGTAGCGGACTCCGATAGTGGTTTTTCTTCCCTTTATGGTCATGCAAATAAATCATAAAGTTGCATAACAAAAATTACGAGAA
This sequence comes from Harpalus rubripes, assembly GCA_963082715.1. NCBI lineage: Eukaryota > Metazoa > Arthropoda > Insecta > Coleoptera > Carabidae > Harpalus > Harpalus rubripes. Next base: position 22,330,086 of record OY720463.1, read on the forward strand.
AAATCGAGCTGATTATTTGATAATAATGAATATCAAAATACCTAGATTTAATTTTTGTTTTAAATTTATTTTTAGTAGAAGCAATTATTAAATCACATGAGTGATATTTTCTAACTGACTGTTTTACGGAATTTGTCATCGTTTTATTTCTCAAAAATCTCATATCTGCTCATGTCAAACTGATCTAACTTTTTGAGCTGAGGTGAGGTGAAGCAAATTAATTAAAGAAAACTGTAAAAAGTTACTTACAATTTCCGGCATAAGATATTCTACTTGAATAACAATTTTGTTGTCCACATTGTTGCATTTGTTATCATTTGAGCACATAAAGCACAAATCAAACATGGAACGCATATTTAATAAATTTTTTAATCACTATCACTAAACTATATTTACAAATGATTTATATACAAACAAATAATTTGTAGTTACAAGACAGGTTAACACAATTTAATTTACATCTCTGAACTAAACTGCAACACCTGACAACTGTGCTGTAATACTTCTTGTGTAGTTCTTTTTTAAACCGTTTGCAGTGCCATCTCATGAATGCTCTCCCAATGTATCTATTTAATACTCAAATGTAAGTGTATTGAGTCTGCTAAAAGAATAAAATTTGCATAAAAGTGTATATAAATAATTTAAAAATAATAAAAGAATTTATACTGTAAGTTTATAGACATAAGCTTCAAAGCCAGTAGATATACTAAAGTACCGACATGGCAGCCATCTTGGCCTTAAAAAGCAACAGTAATGATTTTTCGTGTGCTAGAGGCGCTTTTGTCGCAGGTGTAAATTGTCATTGTCAAACGTCAGATTATTCGTGGTGTGGTATTAAGCAATTTTTATTGTGTTAGAGAAACTGAGAATTTGCAAAACAAGTATTCGCAAACTGTACGTACCTTATTCTGAGATTATTATACGAATGCATGTATTTGTGTTATTGCAAGGTTCTGTAATGTTGGCAATATCATTGGTTATCTACAAAATGTATCTGTAATAATAGAAAATGTTAATTTCAACAACACTATTCAAATTAAAAGTTCTTCACAATGCATAATGAATTGCATATTTCGATTAAATATCGGATCTTTCAATGTTTGTAAACCACTGATGACACCTCCCTTCAACATTTGGTAACAAAAAAAAAGTATTTTATTTTTATTATGATGACAATTAATTGCACAGCAATAAAGCATTATCTGTGGTAAATTCTTAGTTTGTTTTATTTTCTTTAACACACCAAAATTAAAACTGGTGAATACCAATGAGTCATTTGACACATGCAACAGCAGCGCCTCTAGCGACATGAAAAATCATTACTGTTGCTTTTTAAGGCCAAGATGGCCGCCATGTCGGTACTTTAGTATATCTACTGGCTTTGATAAGCTTTAGGAATATACCTATAAATAAATATACTGCTGATGCCCTATCTCTCACTTAAGAGGAGTCTGCTACAAATATTAATGTCTATCCGTGTCAGTTAGTGTAAGAATTTCTCTCCCGCTAGTTCCCCTTTCTCGGTCAACACCAATAAAATCAAAGCAATCTGGCGCTTGCGCGGAGCTACTCTTACAGACAAGTGCAGCTATATATGCAGATGTACATGTCTGCACTCGTCCAATGTTAGTCTCACAAATCTCACTCCCACCAGCAGTATATTAGTATTATAGGTATATTGCTTTAGGATACCTTTATAACTAGGGTATGGCCATGGGCCAAGATCGCCGCCATTGTCGGTAATTCATTTTCCTATTTATTTGTAATAAATGTGATATATTATAAAAGAATATTAAATTATCACACTGTGAATTTATAAAGGTAATAAAAATTAATTAATTTAAGAGATACATAATTATTATTAAGACATACATTTAGAGGTTATGTAGAATATATGACATGGGTTGTTATTATCACATCTAATTTAATATCTGTACTTCTCATTTACATAATAATTATATATTCTAAACTTACCTTTTAAAATTTAAATGATTGTGCTTAATATTGGTAATTTATAGTTGTTTTCAATATGTCAGTAATCGTGTTGGGTATCTTAACAAACTACACAAGTAAATAAAATAAAAATATTACTTACACTTTAAATACATATTAAAATGATAATTATGTGTTTTTCATTAAAATAAAACAAATATCCACGAAAATACATAATAATTTGCACAAGAATAACATATATAATAGATGGCTCGGTAATGGCGGACGAAACGTGAGCCACGCCATGGCCATTCCCTGGTTATAAAGGTACCCTAATAAGCTTTATGCTACAATGCCATCTATGAGACAAATTGTAATACAAACATAAATTCTAACCTCTGCATTTTACAAAACCAACACATTACACGAAGTTGATTAGTTATCTGTTCTATAATTGTAAAAATCTACCATATTGTAAGTATATGTAGATAGTCAGCGTTGTGCCGTGATGACCGCGGCCAAAATAAATATCTCAAAAATAAAAATTTATGTTTTAGATAATTACCTATTCGTGAATAAAATCACCGGTGGCGACGCTGTTATCAACCAAGATGTCGGATGATTGTCGTACTGTCATTTTCAAACGTACTTGTTTACATGTTAAAAACGCAGTTTTCAAGAGTGTTTTATTCTATTATTAAAATATTTAGGCAGGTTTTATTTTACTTACTGATAAGTTTGAAGATTAAGTTTCAATGTTATTATTTCAATTTTGTGCATGGACGTTTCAAAATTTGTTTATTTGCAGATAAATATGGCAATGTTCTTGGAAAATAATCTTCACCTCTCATAAAGAGAATTATTTAAATTTTTAAATTCCAATAATTCTTCAAGGAATTTTAAGTAGAAAATAGAATAAATGAAGAAAAAATCAGGAAACTTTCAGTCATTAAAAAGGAATGTGTAAAACAGGTTAAGGATGAAACAGATTTAAACTGGAAAGTAGTCTTCAAAAAATCTGATTTTGGTCAATACCTATGTATTGAAGTAGTGAATGAACACGTAAAATAGAAATAATAAAACAAAGACTTATTATTCACAAACAATAACCAAATAAAATAACACTAGCCCAAATAGCGTTTTCAGTGAAGTACGACAACAAATAGTTCTTATTTTGCCACTAGATGGTTGCGGCTTAATTTTATTCGCGAATAAAGTTAAAAAGGAATCTTGTGTGCATCTGTTTTACTTGTTTCAATTAATGTCAAGAAACATCCATGGACACTCAAATAAACGCAGTTAGGGCTGAAGCGATGGACGAACATACAATGAATTATCAAAATTTCGAAGAAATTTTTATTAAAGAAGAACCGCTCGACGAAGATCACCAAGACTGTGAATTTGATGAAAATCTATTGCAAGATATAAAGAAGGAAGAATGTACAATTAATAGTGATAAAGAATATGACAACTACTATACTATTACTATAAGGTATATCTCAAAAACTAAAATTCCTGATACAAACGGTTGTTGTTCAGTATGTAACAGGACTTTTAAGTTATTGGTTAGAAATTAATCACTGAATTACAGAAGGTAGAAGGTTATCAATATCTTTCTGAAGCTGTTGACAATCAGAAACTGAATCAATAGGTGCGTTCAATGAAGTAAGCAAATCTAGCAAATGCTAGGTAAGCAAACGAGACTTGTTGCTTAGTTCGCTGAACGATTTGCTAGCTATATGACTATCTGTCATCCACAACTGTCATCGGGAAATGTATATAGATGTCAAATATAACATTCTATAATTGTGTATCTGTTGTATCTCTTTTCTTGGTCTGCGAACCTATGGAAAATGAATTTATATATTTATTTTCAGATAGTGGGATTAATTTGAAAGAAGCTATGTTGACTATAACAAAATATTTCAAATTTAATAATGTTATAAACATCCATCATAAAAATCTCAAAGCCTTTTTTACATGTGGTTGAGAGACACACTCCATATAAAGAAATAGAAACAATTCAAGTTAACTTCATGTATGTAAAATTTGTATTTCCCGCCAATATATTTGACAAGCGAGAAAATGGTGGCTTGGATTGCTTGCGAGCAAATCAAGCAAATGCTAGGCTAGCAATGTCGTTCAACAAATTTTACTTCCGGTTGCTTGTTTTGCTGGGCTTATTGAACGTACCTAATGACTTTAAATAATTTTAAATCATCAGCATATAGCAGTGATTCTGAATATTCCAAGCACTTAGTAATATCATTTATGAATAAAATAAAAAGGAGTGACCCTAAATTTGATCCTTGTGGTACACCAGATGTAGGAATAAAATTATTAGATTTAAAGCCAATACACCGAACAAACTGCTTGGCAATGGCCTTGTCATTTCGGCATGTTGATGGCCGACCGGAGCGTGGCTCGCTCTCCACCGATGTTCGGTCGTCTTTAAACCGGTTGTACCACTCCTTAATCTGTGTGATGCCCATAGCATCGTCACCAAAAGCCGTCTGAATATTCCGAATGGTTTCCACCTGGCAAAATTTGATGCAATAGCGCTGCTCCAGCCGTTCCGTCATTTCCTTGCAATGAAAAACCAACGAGAGCACTACACACTGTCTCACTCAAATGCTGCTTGCCAGCAACAAACGCTATCGACAGGCGGGAAAAATTCACGCATGCGCACGAAGGTTCAAGGTCAGCTCATGCAAGCGCGCTTGATTCAAATCCATCAGGTTTTCGCATAAAAAATAAGGTCAGATACTTTTCTGACAGACATCTTATAACTACATTTATTTGTTTTCACCACTCGTCGACTACTTGTTTATATCACCAATTATTTATTTCACGACGCTTATTTATATTAGACTGTCGAATGCCTTTCCTGGGGGTCTATTCTAATTCATATAGCGTGAGGCTAACATAGCCCAATCCCGCTATTAGGGTACCTTAATAACCAGGGTATGGCCATGGGCCAAGATCGCCGCCATTGTCGGTAATTCATTTCCCTATTTATTTGTAAGTAATGTGATTATATTATTTGGGTTGTTATTATCACATCAAATTTAATATCTGTGGTTCTTATTTACATAATAATTGTATATTCTAAACTTATCTTTTAAAAATTTAAATGATTGTGCTTCATATTGGTAATTTTTAGTTTTTAATATGTCAGTAATCGTGATGAGATCTTAATAATCTACACAAATAAAATAAAAATATTACTTTTGACATCTGTCATTGTAGCGGATAGCGCATGTGGCTATGAATTAGAATAGACGGGGGTTTATATACTCCGATGACGTTGTAGTCGTTTTTACTCTAATATTCCTCGCTATAAAAACATCGAATACGATAGATCATGTCTTCGAAATAATTAAATTTAGACACCAGCTTTCCCGTTACAATAAGAAAGCATTAATCATCTTAATTTGTAAAATTACTGCGCCCCTCCGATTGAAAAGACACGAGCCGCCACTGGCAGATATTCTTAGTTACAGTTTCTGTATAATGTAAAAGTTTCCTTAAAATGTTTTATTATTTTTTTAGGCCCATTCAAAAGATAGTCGCACTACACCAAAATCAAACTCAACAACAACAACATAATATACAAACACACGAAACAAACGCTAAACCGGAAAAAAAGACAAAAACTAGAGCAGAAATCAATAGAGATCATTACATTAAACGTAAAGCTAGACTTCAAATGGAACGAGAAATATTTAAAACATCAAGAAAAAAAACTAGATCAAAAATTAATAAAGATTATCACAATAAACAGAAAAATAACTGTCAAAAATTGTTAAAAGCAGATCCTGAAACTAGTACACATCAAACAGAAAGGTATTATTTTTATAACAATCATGTAGGAGGGTACCTGAAGTATCCTCCGGAGGGGGAGTGCGTGCCGGGCGCAGCCAAACGGCAGTCGTAGTCGAGAGATGACAGCGGACAGAAATAGATATTTTTAACGACGAAAACACGAAGAAGAATAACAGATTAAAATTGCTATAAATCATTGCAATAGACCATATTACTATCTCAATGCGCATGCTCAGAATGCACCAATCATATGCTTGGGAGTACAGCGGAAATGAAACCAATGTTATCTTGGGGGTAAAAACGACCGGAAGTGATACTTTACTTGAAGCCCATAACAGTTTTTAATGAAAAATTGTATTAAAATATAATCCAAAAATTTTCAATTTTAGTATTTAAGACTATCATATCAAGGCAAATAACATATTAGATTTTGGCTAAAATTGATAAACCGGAAGTGATACTTTATTTGAAGTTCTCAACATATTTTCGCGAAAAATATGTTGATACATTCCAAAACTTTTCAAAATTTGATATTTAAGACTTTTATAATTAATAAGAACCACATATTAGATTTTCTTCTAAACTTGATAAACCGGAAGGAGTACTTTACAGAAAGCTATAAACAGATTTTCTTGAAAAAATATATTTAAAACATTATCCAAAACTTATCAAATTTCATATTTAAAACTCAATTTTGACTATACTTCTATGATAAACCAGAAGTGGTACTTCATTTGGAGCTCTTAACAGATTTCCGAGGAAAAACAAAATATAATCCAAAATTTCGTATTACAGACTTTTATATTTATTGGAACGAGAAATTAGATTTTGTTTACAAACAATCAATCGGAAGTGATACTTTAAGTATAAAGCTCATTGTTATTTTAAACATGGAATTGACGGGAGGTTATGTGCTGGCCACCTCAGATATTTTATATTTTTATTTATTCTAATTTTAGATGCATATCATTTTTAATGTTATCAATTTTATTTGAATATACATTTTTTATTTTATTATTAAGTTGATGTCAGTTCCGGTTATACCGGAAGTTTAACAATTACAGTTTTTACACACTTCAATCACAAATATTGTACTGATTAAATCATGTTATAATGTGTATCTGTAATATTAAACGAGAAAAAAGGTTGTATCCACTTTTTCAAACACTGTATATGTATAATAGTATATTATGTGGCAAGTGTGTGAAGCTGAAGTTTTTACATGAGGGTGGAGATTGTGACACGAGCCAAAGGCGAGTGTTGCAAACCACCCGAATGTAAAATAGGCTTCACACACGTGTTACATACTATACTTTTTCTACGACCTTGCAATAAAATATAATTTTTTCTTCACATTGTCATTCTTTTAACGTAAAGCCTCTGCATTATCGACTTGTGTAACCATGTTTAACAGCTTTGTTTTATTAAAACACAAGTCATTTTGTCATATTTAAAATAATGAACACAATTAACAATTAATAATAAAAAAATAAAACCACTGATCACATATACCCTTTATAGATAGCCGACGACCATTATACAATTGAGACAATGTTGCACGTATCGCCGACTGGCGCTTGGAAGAAAAACTAATTGTAAAGTAGGCAACCTGGTGTGTATATAGGCAATATCAAGGAGGACCAGCGACCCGCAATACTTTGGAATACACTAAATTTTTAAAGTAAAAAATCGTTTGTCACAGATATTATTTTGCGTAAGATTATTTTTATTAAATTTATTATGTTTTGTCTCTAATTAGCTATTTAGGTACGTAACCGATGCTGTTGGATAAGAGCTACATTTAATGATACTGGTATTCACGTATTTTATTTCAGTTTATTTCTAGATTTCAGTGTGAGAACATCGATATTATAGTGATTCAGGTGAGAGAGTTAATCTAGCGTGTGTATGATTGTGAGTGTGCATGTGAGCAGTACTGGGTACTGTAGTGGCCGCATCGTATGAACCCGAGGGTCGCCAACGGTAGCAGCAGGGAAGGCTGTAGTGACCCACATTTGGTGTCGCCAACGGCAGCAGCAGTTAGGGCTGTAGTGGTCTGATCCAGTTGGTTAAGAGGAATGTCTCCGGATCACCACCGAAGCGGCAGTGGTTCCGTAGTGGCCGCTCGTGTGAACCCGAGGGTCGCCAGCGTAGCAGCAGGGAAGGCTGTAGTGACCCACATCTGGTGTCGCCAACGGCAGCAGCAGTTAGGGCTGTAGTGATCTGATCCAGTTGGTTAAGAGGAATGTCTCCGGATCACCACCGAAGCGGCAGTGGTTCCGTAGTGGCCGCTCGTGTGAACCCGAGGGTCGCCAGCGTAGCAGCAGGGAAGGCTGTAGTGACCCACATTTGGTGTCGCCAACGGCAGCAGCAGTTAGGGCTGTAGTGATCTGATCCAGTTGGTTAAGAGGAATGTCTCCGGATCACCACCGAAGCGGCAGTGGTTCCGTAGTGGCCGCTCGTGTGAACCCGAGGGTCGCCAGCGTAGCAGCAGGGAAGGCTGTAGTGACCCACATCTGGTGTCGCCAACGGCAGCAGCAGTTAGGGCTGTAGTGATCTGATCCAGTTGGTTAAGAGGAATGTCTCCGGATCACCACCGAAGCGGCAGTGGTTCCGTAGTGGCCGCTCGTGTGAACCCGAGGGTCGCCAGCGTAGCAGCAGGGAAGGCTGTAGTGACCCACATTTGGTGTCGCCAACGGCAGCAGCAGTTAGGGCTGTAGTGATCTGATCCAGTTGGTTAAGAGGAATGTCTCCGGATCACCACCGAAGCGGCAGTGGTTCCGTAGTGGCCGCTCGTGTGAACCCGAGGGTCGCCAGCGTAGCAGCAGGGAAGGCTGTAGTGACCCACATTTGGTGTCGCCAACGGCAGCAGCAGTTAGGGCTGTAGTGATCTGATCCAGTTGGTTAAGAGGAATGTCTCCGGATCACTACCGAAGCGGCAGTGGTTCCGTAGTGGCCGCTCGTGTGAACCCGAGGGTCGCCAGCGTAGCAGCAGGGAAGGCTGTAGTGACCCACATTTGGTGTCGCCAACGGCAGCAGCAGTTAGGGCTGTAGTGGTCTGATCCAGTTGGTTAAGAGGAATGTCTCCGGATCACCACCGAAGCGGCAGTGGTTCCGTAGTGGCCGCTCGTGTGAACCCGAGGGTCGCCAGCGTAGCAGCAGGGAAGGCTGTAGTGACCCACATCTGGTGTCGCCAACGGCAGCAGCAGTTAGGGCTGTAGTGATCTGATCCAGTTGGTTAAGAGGAATGTCTCCGGATCACCACCGAAGCGGCAGTGGTTCCGTAGTGGCCGCTCGTGTGAACCCGAGGGTCGCCAGCGTAGCAGCAGGGAAGGCTGTAGTGACCCACATTTGGTGTCGCCAACGGCAGCAGCAGTTAGGGCTGTAGTGATCTGATCCAGTTGGTTAAGAGGAATGTCTCCGGATCACCACCGAAGCGGCAGTGGTTCCGTAGTGGCCGCTCGTATGAACCCGAGGGTCGCCAGCGTAGCAGCAGGGAAGGCTGTAGTGACCCACATTTGGTGTCGCCAACGGCAGCAGCAGTTAGGGCTGTAGTGATCTGATCCAGTTGGTTAAGAGGAATGTCTCCGGATCACCACCGAAGCGGCAGTGGTTCCGTAGTGGCCGCTCGTGTGAACCCGAGGGTCGCCAGCGTAGCAGCGGGGAAGGCTGTAGTGACCCACATTCTGTGGTCGCCAGCGTAGCAGCAGTTAGGGCTGTAGTGATCTGATCCAGTTGGTTAAGAGGATTGTCTCCGGATCACCACCGAAGCGGCAGAGGGTCCGTAGTAACTAGCGGTACTGCCCGTAGTTGCCAACATGTGTGTACGGTGTGTAAATGCCTGAACCTTTTGTAAATGATTGCCTCCTCACTGAGTTTTTCTCACGTGTTAATTCTTTTACAGAAATAATCACGGCGTGAAGGAGGATTCCGCGTGACCGGGTTCGGCCAGGCGACGGTCATCTAGATTTGTTATTATTTTTGTATTAATACTGTATATACCAGTTTGGGTGATAAATGTGTTTTAATATTATTATTTTCAGCGCTAACATTTAATAGTCATTTATAACACGTTTAAATAATATATGACCACAATTAACGGAAATCAAATTTTTCTTATATAATGATTGCAAAGATTGGTAATAATCATAATACTTTCATCAGCGTAGCCCAATTCACCGGAGAGCAGCATATCTGGAGCACATGACATAAATGCATACATTTTTGAAATGTTTTTAGATCAGAATAATAAAGTGCGAAGAATAATGTGGACAGCCGAGCAAAATAGCGTAGGAGCAACGTAATTGCAAAGCAAAGGTTCCGGGTTTGAATCCCTCTGAGACATGAATGTTAGTAGTGTAGTACACAGCCGTAAAATATCTAAAAGAAATATTTAAATTCTTGCATATTATTTTTATTAAAATACAATAAACATTTTTACGTACCATTAGCTTTACGTTACTGAACAGAAATTAACAATAGTCGTATAAAAAATCGTTTAATATTAATTTAATCACTTTCTTTACTTTAAGGTGATTATGTCAGGTATAAATTTGACATAAATGACTAATGCCCGGTTTCTCCAGAGCAACTTAAGACTTAAGTCGTGACTTATTCCTAAGTTCCGCCGTAAACTGTTGCACCACGCAAAAATGTCAAAATGTGAGACGTAAGTAGCACTTAAATGTAAGTCGAAAAAACAGTGACTTATGTGTCATATATGTCAGTTGTCATATCAGTTCACGGTATATTTGTTTAATTTTGTGGAGTTACGGTGCGTCTTCAGCGATATAGACAAAAAACGTATAAATTAAAGCAAAGAAGAAAAAAAAATGCTAACGGAGATTGTGGATGAATATAAAGAGATAATTGAAAATAAAAAAATACATGGAAATTAAGTGCCGCAACATTTAATAAAAATGTATTAAATGTATACAAAGATGTGGCAAGCCTAAGAAAAATGTGGGCAAATTTGAAGACCGAGGCCAGGAAGACGTCGGCGAAGGAAAGGGCTTGAAGATACAGACATACTATTGTATAGAAATTGCTGGCATTTACTTATTTATTGTCTTGAATATATTCCAATTGAGGTTCGATTTGCCTCAGAATATCTATAGTAGTGATTTTAGTTATTCTGGACCGACAGAAAAAAATCTTTATCGTCATATAATTGGAACAAATCAATTCTGTTAAAAATATTTGTCTCGGAATTCTAACATTTTCAACAATATCGACAAAATCAACTTCGTCCGCATTATCCACGATGTTAACGTCGTCAAAATTAAGGAAATCTGGTAAATCGATATGAAATACTGTTGAAACGAATATAAGTATATAAACACTGACATATACAATGACACCTTTGACATATTTTACACTGATGCCAATGTAATTTGTGACATAAGTTAAGTTCGCATTTGAATTTGCTGGTGCAACGCATTTGGGATATAAGACCTACTTACATTTAAGTAGCACTTCAATAATCAACAACTTAAGTTGCTGTGGAGACCGGGCATAAAACACTTGCCATAAAAATTGAAATTCCGCGGCTTTCTATAGATCAATTCAAAATATGTAATTTTTTAATTTTATCGCGTCGGCCATATTGCACCTGGCACCATTTAGCGCTTGGAAGAAAAGTACTATCCATAGGCTACTACATGGTCTCGACATTTTACATATGGGTTTCCGCAGCCAAATACATAACCTATTACTTAAAATAGAGCTTCTGCATTACCGTCATGTCATGCTCACAGGCGAGAACGCAGCAGTTGCAGTTACCGACATTTATCTTCGGAAATATTTGAAAAATTCCAACTCTGTATCACTCAAATATCTGATGTATTTAGTAGTATTTTCTTTAAATAAATAAAATAAATAATATAGAAAAAATAGTATTAAAATATTAAAAGGAAATATAATAATTTTATATTTTGTAATTGCTATAACCTGTAATATCATAAAATTTGTATTAGATTGTTTAGAAATTTTTTATTTATTGCTTTTGAATGCTTATTAGACTTAGATTTATATTTAATACAAAGTTGTAAATTTAGAATTACAAAATTTATTTTATTTATATAAATTAATTACACATTTCTCATGAAGTTGTTATTTCTTCGGACCATTTACCATCACATGATTTACGTATATATACTGATATTCATTTATGTTTAAACTGAATTATTTACTTCACGCACAGTGTTCAAAAAATCAAACTTCACACATGAAAATTAATACGTGGGGTACCCCTACACGCATGGGAGTAGAAAATGGCTATTTGTGTATTAAAGGCTCATTCACAGCTACGAACATAAAAATAAAATTATACATAAACATAAAAATAACGATATAAACAATAGGTTTCTATGAAAATGTTCACAGCTCTTGAAAATAAAAATAAACATAAGACATAAGCACAAGGATTTGCAAATGTTACATATTTTACACAAACATAAGCACAAGCATAACAACTGTCATTTGAGCTGTCAATTTACATTCTGGAAAAAGAATTTAAAATTAATTATAAATAAAAAAATCGTATTAAGAAAAAGGGTCACATATATGATTACGTACAGTGCGTTAAAAGGTATAAAGTTGATATTATTGCTTGTGAATTATGTATTTACTAAATGACAGCTGACATTAATTTACGTTTTATTTTCAAAACTGTGAACTGTAACCATAATGTCTTATTCATAATTTTATTTATATTTCTTAATTTCGTAGCTGTGAATGAGCCTTAAGAGCGCAAAATGGGACATTGTCGATTGAGAGGTTGTTGACGCGCGACGCAGGAGCGCGGCATTCTCTCGAAATCGACAATGTCCATTTGCGCTCGAAACACACACAAGATTTTTTCTACAGTCCTACACCATAAAAAAATAAAATGTACACTTTGTACTTACAGTATTACTCAACAGTTTTTCAGTGAAGATAGGGACGTATTCAAATATGACTTCAAGATATTGTTTTAGCTCTCGTTTTTACAAAAAATTAATGTCAATTTTGTAATGAATATTATAAGTTTTGTGTAATTTATTTGTTTCAAGTACAGTAAACTATTGCAGTGGAAAAGTGGATGTCCACTGGGAGCGTTCACGTTCACGCCAAACAAAAGTTTGCAGGTGGCAGCACAACTGTTCGCACAATTTATTTTATATTTAATTTTAATTTATCGTTACTTTCCATTCTTCTGGAACTATATCTTCCATCTAATCTAAGCATTTTATACTTTCGTTTTTGTAAATAAATGCCATATTTTATTTTCGTAGCAGTGCGGCATTTTGTTTGGTTATGTAATATACCGACAGAGCAGTTATGTGTCAGATTGACTTGTGAAGGTGGTAAATGTGTAACTACAGTGTCATTAGTTCCTGACTAAACGTTTCTATAAAGAATGTAGACAAGTGACATTTGTCAACATTGTATAGTTAGAAATTTGGACAGCGAGCGTTTTTTCTACTTTGTCGCTCTAGAGCGGCAAAGTGACATTTTGCGTTGACAAAAGAGAGCGCAAATGGCTACTTTGTATATGGACTGTAGAAAAAATATTTTTTACTTGTGTTATTACTAAAATCTACGGGTAGAAGCAAATCAATTTGCTAAATGGCACACCCAGAAATAGGTAAGCCATGGTATTATTTATATTTTATTTATTTAAAACATATCACTTATATAATTTAATTGCAAATACGAAACAGAAATAATTTATATCTGTTATATTTTTGTATAAAAATCATAAAAAAAAATGTTAAAAAATGTAAGAACCCTTTTATGTACAAGTGTCTCATTTTCGATGTTTTTTAAAGGTATCTCGGGTAACATTACCGATAGATCAAAACCGTTTGCACATTGCAGGGTCAACTTTTTGAGAAAAGTTTAATAGTCACCACAGGAATTTTCGATCTTCCTTCGTTTCTGAGCTACAGGCAAAAACTCGTTTTTCGCTCATTTTGAAAATATCTCATATCTTATTTATTATGATAGTTAGAGAAAAAATGTTTCTATAAATTTTTTAATGTTTTTCAAATAGAATAAAATTATGTAATTAGATTTTTTGAAAACTTAATAATTCTTGAGATACAACACAAACTTATGATTTTTTAAATGGGAACCTATGTTGAAAATAGTCTCGCCTTTTTGCTTAATTTATAAGCTTTTCAATGATATATAACAAGTCTACATTCTTTTGTTTTAAACATTAATAAAAGACGAATTATTAATTTATTGGGGTGAAAATATTGGAAATTAATAAGAAATAAAAATGAAAAAATCTATTACAGATCATCATTTACATATTTCTAATAGTATTTGTTTCAGTTTTACTCATTTTTTCAATTAATTTACTTATTAAACCGTTTTTTCCGGATTGTGTCAAAGCCAACTATAACGTAGATAAATAGTAATTTAACTAACCCGAATATAATTAGTTAAGAATAATTTTGAGAACACAGTTAATACATATAGAATCAAAATAAACAAATGATGATCTGTAATAATTTTTTTTTATTTGTTTCTTAATAATTTCCAATATTTTCACCCCAATAAATTAATAATTAGTCTTTTATTAATGTTTAAAACAAAAGAATGTAGACTTGTTATCATTGAAAAGCTTATAAATTAAGCAAAAAGACGAGACTATTTCCAACATAGGTTCCCATTTAAAAAATCATAATTTTGTGTTATATCTCGAAAATTATGAAGTTTTCAAAAAATCTAATTACGCCATTTTATTCTATCTAAAAAACAGTAAAATTTTTTGTAAAAACAATTTTTCTCTAACTATCATAATAAATAAGATATGATATATTTTCAAAATGAACGAAAAACGAGTTTTTGTCTGTAGCTCTGAAACAAAAGAAGATCGAAAATTCCTGTGGTGACTGTTAAACTTTTCTCGAAAAGTTGACCCTGCAATGTACAATGTTTTGATCTATCATTCATATTACCCGAAGATACCTTAAAAAACATCGAAAATGAGGCACCCTGTACAAAAAATTACGAGTTTTAATTTTGTATTCTTGTAAAATCTTGATTTCAAGAAAATAGCTAAAAACTCATTTTTTGCAACTGGCGGCAAAATCTGGGGTAGCTATACCCTGTTTTTAAACTAGGAGGAGTACTTTAAATTTTAAACGCCAAAACTGACGCTTCTGATTGGATAGTGCTTCGTCAGGTTTACACTGCACAAAGATTTTACTTTTATTTGATTTATTAGTTGTCATTAGTTTGGAGGTTATCTTTTTCTGTTTTGGTTTTTCACATGTCTGCGACTTTAAAATAAATCTGTTCTTTTAATAAATAATAATGTTGATTGTATCGATATTATGTGTGAGTTTTTTATATTCGAGTTTTGTTTTTATTCGTGTTTTTTTCATTTCGGTTTTCTTATATTCGAGTTTTCTTTTACTCGTGTTTTTTCATTTAGTGTTTTATATTCGAGTTTTGTTTTTACTCGTGTTTTTTTTTTTCATTTAGTTTTTTTCATATTCGATTTTTGCTTTATATTTGAATTTTATTTGAACTTATTTATTTTGAATCATGGGTGAAAAGCCTGGTATAAGTACGGAATTTTCACCTATAAAGAAAAGAAAATGCTTTGATTTGGGGCATTTATCTGTCGCCGAAAAGCAGAGCATATTAAATATGTTCAAAAGTTTGAAAAATTCCGCCGGTAAGAACATGACAGCTATAGTATGCGAAATTTTTCGTACATTAGGTAAGAAAATCAAATAAAATTATATACTTTAGTGCCATAATAATGATGAATTTCTTTCTGTAGGAGTAGCAAAATCTACTGTTTATCGGGTAGTTAAAGAATATAAGCAGAAAGGATTTGTTACATCTTCCAATCATTATGGAGGAAGGCCTCAAATAGTTGCAACATTTAACGAATATGTAAAGAACTCAGTACGGCGGATAATGCATGAATTCTTCCTTTGGTATTGTATTCTATAGTATAAATTATATATATATATATATATATATATATATATATATATATATATATATATATATATATATATATATATATATATATATATATATATATATATATATATATTATATACAGTGTCCCATTTAAGGTACGAATGCATTGGGATCTCGAGAACCGTAAGAGCTACGAGGTTGGTTAAATTAGACAAAAGTTGCCCCATTAGGAGACCATTTTAATGGTATTTTGTTGTTTGCGAAAAAATGCATAGGTCACTAGATATAGGCGAAAATGGAAATTTTGCAGTTTTTTATTTTTGCAAATAACTTCGAAGTGTGAAATTATACTGGATTTTGGTTTGCACATCTTTAGGGCACTTTTTTATGTTCTTTCAACTGGCGATGCTCAATTTTTTTTTATCAATGTTGATTTTCGAGGATTGATGTCAAAGTTTTAATTTTTATATGGACGCCATATTGGAAAGTTACGCCATTGAAAAGAGAATTTTTTTTAGCTTTACAATGATATAAAATAGTAATAATTTATTTTTATAATTAACAGAGAAATTAACAAAAAATGTTATTAATACAATATTTAAATATTAGATTTGGAGGACAATGGATAGGGACCAACAGCGAAATCAAGTGGCCTGCTAGATCTCCAGATTTAACACCTTTAGATTTTTTTTATGGGGATACTTAAAAAATAATTTTTTTATTCGGGAATATCAGAATGAAAACGAATTAAGAAATGCCACAGTAAGAATTATAAATCAAAGTAGGCCAAGAATGCTGAGAAAAGTTATAGAAGGAACAGAACGAAGGGCGCAGAAGTGTGTAGAACGAAATGGTGGGTTAATAGAAAATTTATTGTAAAGTTTTTGTAAATTATTTTTGTATTTTTAACATTATTTGTTGGCAATTAAGTGCTCTAATATTATTTGGAACATGGTTATATAAATTCAGATCTAAAGAGTTCCTAGCTGAACTCGCGAGTCTGAAACGAGGAACTCTAATGTCATCAGTTTGTCGTGTCACATGCTGGTGAATGTCTTTATTTTGTTTGTATAAATGTCTGTTTTGGTGAATTTCTATTAACGATAAGTATATATATATATATATATATATATATATATATATATATATATATATATATATATATATATATATATAAAGTAGGTAGTGGCATAATGCCTAATTTTATAAAATAAGGACGACAGTGTTCATTCTGTTTGGCGTTAACAATCAATCTTACAATTTTTTTTGTAATCTAAAGACTTTAATTGTGTGAGTAGTGAGTATTTATGAGACTTTGAATGTTTAAATATTTTTTCAAATTTCTAAAGATGTATATAATGGAAGAAAGAGTTTTACACAATTTGTCAACATGTACAGACCAGTTCATAGGGCAGCTAATATGCATCCCCAGAAGTTTAACAGAATTTCTTTGGTCGGTATTAGGATTTGGAGATAAAATTAGTCTTTGTGTTTTTTCTCGATTTAGTTTAAGGTTATTTAAGGCAAACCAAATTTCCGCATCGTTTTCGATGGCGGTCATTTGTGTTTGGAGATTATCAATACTTTTATCAGAGGCTATTAGGTAGTGTCGTCTGCAAACAAGATACATTTTCGGGGATACATATAATCAAAAAAGTCATTTATATAAATATTAAATAATAAGGGACCTAAAGTAGACCCCTGTGGAACTCCATGTTCATTTGGGAGACAGTCAGAGAATGAATGATGTAAGTATACACATTGTAGTCGATCTTGAAGATAAGATTTTAAAAGCATAAGTGGTATGCCTCTGATTCCATAGAGTTCTAGTTTTTCAACCAACATGGTATGGGAAACGCAATCGAACGCCTTGGATAGGTCGCATAGTGTAATAGCAGTTAGTTTATGGTTCTCAAATCCCTCTACGATCTCTGCAGTTACTTTAGCTAGAGCTTTAGATGTTGAACATGATTTGCGGAAACCGTACTGACAGGGATTAAGTATAGAGAATTTGTCAATATATGAATCAAGTCTTTTTTTCATTAATGCTTCAAATATTTTACCGATTATAGGCAGTATGGATATTGAACGATAATTATCTAGCGACGATGTTTTACCCTTTTTATGTATAGGTATGACTTTCGCAACTTTAAATGCATTCGGAAAGATCCCACCATCTATACATTTATTAAGAAGACTAGTCAATGGTAATGATATAATGTCGACAACGGATTTAATAATTCTGCTATTTAATTCATAGATATCTGGGCAAGATGAGTCATTTATGTTAAGTATGGTAAATGTAACTTTGTCCTCAGTAACATGTTCCATAAAAAATGAATTTGGTTGCGGAATAATGCTTTGAAGTGTAACATTATTATCTGAACCGGTATTAGGGAGCGAGTTTAAAGTATTTAAACCACCTTCACTGAAAAATTTGTTAATATCGTTACCAGAAAAATTAGGAGTTTTATTGTTACTCGTCTTATTTCTCTCGTGGTTAACAGATTTCCAACAGTCCCTTAATTTATTACTGGAATTACTGAGAAAACTTTCGTATGCCATTTTTTTGGCAACTAAAATTTTCTCGGTATATAGAGAGCGCAGCTTTTTAAATATGGTGAAATGTTCCGGTGAACGAGTGACATTGAAAATATGCGTAGTTATAGATAACGTGTCTCTAATTTTACGTATATTATCATTAAACCAAGTAAAGGGCATAGCAGAGGGCTGGTATTTTTGCAGTGGAAAGTTAGAACATACCATATTTTTTAAAGTTGACACGAGCTTATTTGTTAACTCGTTGGCATCAGCGTCCGCTTGGTAAAATAGGGACCAGTCAACACTACTGAGTGAATTTCTGAATTTTTGTAATCCTTATGTTGTGATAGATCTTTTCATGTTCAAAACTGGCAAAGTACTGGAGCTTGATGACTCTGTAAGAGTAAAAGATACGCCACTGTGGTCAGACAAACCAGGATCGATTGCTTTAGAAGTGTAAGAATCTGGCGAAAGATTTGTTAGTATATTATCTATACATGATGCGGACTTTTTTGTGATTCGTGTATAGTCTGAAATAGTGAAATGAATATTAAAAGAATTAATCAGTGTTAACATTTCTTTTTTCTACAGTCTATATAGAAAGTAGCCATTTGCGCTCTCTTTTGTCAACGCAAAATGTCACTTTGCCGCTCTAGAGCGACAAAGTAAAAAAACGCTCGCTCCTCAAATTTCTAACTATACAATGTTCAGAAATGTTACTTGGCTACATTCTTAATGGAAACGTTTAGTCAGGAATTAATGACACTGTAGTTACACATTACCCACTTAAGTCAATCTGACATATAACTGCTCTGTTGGTATGTTACATAACCAAACAAAATGCCGCACTGCTGTGAAAATAAAATAGGGCATTCATTTACAAAAACGAAAGTATAAAATGCTTAGATTAGATTGAAGCAATAGCTCAAGAAGAATGGAAAATACCGATAAATAAATAAAAAATAAATTTTTGTTATGGTGGAGGACCCCATTGTGGCGACTGTAGAAAAAATCTTGTGTGACTATAGCTATTTGTGTATTACGAGCGCAAATGGACATTGTCGATTTCGAGAGAATGCCGCGCTCCTGCATCGCGCGGCAACAACCTCTCAATCGACAATGTCCCATTTTGCGCTCTTAATACACAAATAGCTATAGTCGTTGCATTGTTATTTAAGAAATGAATATTAAAATCTCCTAGAATAATGATATTTGTAAGATTGTTTGTTAAATGTATTAACAATTGTTCTAATTTATTAAAAAATATACGCAAGTCACCAGATTTCGACGAACGATAAGCCGTTATGACTGCTATATTTGATTCATGAACGGTTTATGTTTTAAATGATTTTTTATAAATATACAAACCCCACCGTGTTCCTTACTATATTTTCTACAGTAACTATTGGCTAAGATATAATTTGGAATATTTATTGTATTGAGATTCGAGTTATTTAGCCAGTGCTCGGCCAGGCAAAGTATGTCACTATTGTCAGACTCTAAAAATAAACATATTTCGTCAACTTTATTAGTGAGACCCTGTATATTTACAAAGAATATAGATATATTTTTACGTATTTTATTATTTTTGTCCTCTGTCATCATTTGAGGAAAGTTAGGTTGGATTTTTGACTTGGTGTTCTCCGTATTTCCGAAAAAACCGAAATCTTTGAATATATAATCCTGATGGCCAAAATTCTGGTTTGTTTACGTCCTCAAGTATATCTCTATCCAGGCCTACTTTAAATGATGTATTGGTACTTTTATTTGTGTGGTGTTTTGATATTTCTTCCACAGTAAACTCTATTGGGAATTTTTTTCATTAAATAATTTGTTACGACCTGCGTAGTAGTTGTGCTCGCTGCTCGGCCAACGTATAGCCAGGCCTTTTTATCAGCGGCTCTCAATCC
Organism: Harpalus rubripes; assembly: GCA_963082715.1. Taxonomy (NCBI): domain Eukaryota; kingdom Metazoa; phylum Arthropoda; class Insecta; order Coleoptera; family Carabidae; genus Harpalus; species Harpalus rubripes. Next base: position 22,350,227 of record OY720463.1, read on the forward strand.
ATCTTGATGATTGACTGAGGCGGATCCTCAGACTAAACATAATAGCACCATAATAGTCTGAGGGCGGATCCTTCAAATCTTATTTATACATTTTTCTTATTACCGTTTTTAATAATTAAGCTGTCAACACATGTGTCACTACCAATTATTGCGTTTGTATTATTATTTATTTTTGCATTTAGGTTAGTTGTACTTTGTTTATTTTCAATTGCGGTGTTTTTGGTTTCTACAGTCGAATTGCTGGCACTGCTGTTTACATGTTTAGAATTATTTATTACCAATTTTGGCACGTCAATTGAACTGTTAGTATGTGAAGAAACATTAGAGGACACTACATGTTTAAAATTATATGTTTTTGTTGAACCATGCGTATTTTTAGTTTTATCTTTTGTAGCAGTCAGTAAATTTATGATTAAGGCTTGATCTATAGTCCTTTGTTCTAAATGGTAATTGAGTTTTTCTAGTATTATGCACTTCTCACTCACATTTAAACAGTTTTTATTGTCACTTTTGAGGTTATCACTTGCATCTACGAAAACAATATTTTTATCGTCCTCCTTGTTTGTAGAAGTTCTATTATTAAAGGTTTTTAGTATCTCATTTTCACAGTATTGCGTTGGTAACTCGTTGGTGATTATTAAGTCTATTAATTCACTTTTTTTAGTTTGTTTAGTTCAGCAATTATTGCACTTGTTTGAGCCGCCATTACATATATTTGTATAGTATAAACATTTACATACCATTTCCGTATATTTATAATATAAATTTAAATTTTTGTAACTTGTACAATTAATTACGTTATGACATCTATCAGTGCTTACTATAACTATTAATTTATTTTGATTTAAAAAATTTATATTTAGTTACAATTTATCGGACGGAGTGTACTTTTTAAATTTGCAAGCGCGCGAAGTTGATACACACCAACTTCATGTGCTAGATTTGTACGTTCTGAAACAGTGCTTGGCAGACAATGTACAGGCCGATATGTGTACTAGATTTGTACGTTATGCCACAGTGTTTGGCAGGAGATATATAGGGTAATCTAACGGAGTGTGTTCCCGTTTACTTCCTTCTACCTTGCCTAAATTGATTTTTTTAAGCCGCATGAAATACAAATATAATTTGAAAATAAATGTTTTACCTGTAAATCAAACTTTATGCTTCAGTGCCATCTATGATACAAATTATAATATAAACATGTTATAACCTCTAAAATAGCAGGTAACATATATAATTTAGCTTTAAATAATATTAATTATATCATAATTTCCAGATGTATTTAACGTAAATATTTTATTATTCTTAAAATGAAAGTGTTCCACTGATATTTCTACATTTCTTCGTCATCAGCAGCTTCGTTTGATTTCTCTTTAAGATGACATATGACGGTGTTTGATTATGCCACTTGAAGTAGTATATCAACTCTTACATAAATAAAGCTCGAAAACCATTTATATTGTGGAACAAATCTTCACTCGTTTAGAAATGAATCAAGAGGCTTTCATGGACACTCAACTTTACCCGGTGAGCGGTGTAGCAAAAGACCAACACACAGCGACAATAACAAATTATCATCAAAAGTTTGAAGAAATTGATATTAAAGAAGAACCGCTGGAAGAAGTATCCCAAGACTGTGTGGTGTATAAAAGTGTATTGCAAAGTGTTAAGAAGGAAGAATGTCTAAGTGATAATGATGAACAGAGAGACAAAGAATATGAGAATTCAATTACTGGAAATAATGATATTGAGAAAATTGAAAATGTCAATTCAAACTGTTTTAGTTGTGATGTATGTAATAAGTATTTTCTGCAAAAATCTAACTTGGAAGAGCACGAGAAGATTCACAAAGAAAATAAGTTTTTTGAATGTAAAATAATATTTACTAAGAAAAGTCTTGTCGATAGTCATAGTAAAGAACATGGTAAAATAAAGAAATATCGGTGCCTGACGTGTAATAAAACATTTAAGCAAAAGGGTAATTTAAAAACCCATATGACAATTCATAGTGGAGTGAAAGATTATAAATGTACAATTTGCAATAAACTGTTTAGACAAAGTAGTCATTTAAAAACCCATATGGATATACACAGTGGAATAAAAAACTATAAGTGTACAATATGCAATAAACAATTTACACAAAGTGCCGGTTTATCGTCACATATGAAAATACACAGTGGTATAAAACACTACAAATGTATAATATGCAGTAAACTGTTTATACGAAATTTTGATCTATCCAGACACATGAAAATTCATATTGGTAGTAAGGAATAGCAACATGTTGTATTACCATACTACACACTTATATTTTTTTAAACAGTTAAAGATACAAAAAATGTCGTTGTGAGACAAGAATATGTAACATAGAGAATTGTTGTTTTAATAGTAATAAGGCCTTTATATCTTCAATTAATCTTTTATTTATAATAAATACAACAAGTAAAAATAATATAAACTTCCATTTTTCTTTATTATATATCACACACACACACTCAGACTACTTCTCTCTTATACATTTCCTACTCTAATTTAATTATACATTCATTTTGATATTGATAACAATGCATGAAAAATAAACAACTATTTCAATATTAATGTCTTTGAAAAAATACTCAATCATTGCACGAACAAAATTCCACTCTAACTTATCATAACCGCAACCAATTTTTGGGATGGCTAATACGGGATTACAGCTCAACCGAATTAAAATAAATTAGTAAAAAATACTGAAAGTGAATGCTTAATAACGAATATTAATAAAGAAATAAAAAAAATTTTTATTTTATTTGGAAGCCAACGGATTTTATATCCAATAATAGGTTTCCACACCAATACATAAATAATTTACAATATTATTACAATAACGTAATCAATATAGTATAAATATAAACATAAATATGAACATGCCTTTATTAACGTTAATAACATTCATATTAATGGTACTTAAGTATAACAGAAATACTTCGAATATAAGGGGGTTTTTGTTTTAACAGTTCGCCACCCATATGAGTTCCATATATATGATTTTGATTGGCGACTCAAAGACCACCTATAAATATATAACGAATACCGAGTTAGGGCGTGAAGTCTACTACCAATGGAAGTAGACAAATTCAATAGCGCACACGTGGCTACCAGTCCAGTACTGCAATTCTCAAACAGTTTTAATTTAAATATAAATTTCTTGCATTAAACTTAAAATTTTTGATACACTTGTAATTATAAAGCATGTAGACTTGTACAGTGTTATAATATTAATTTGTTTTTTTATAAATATAATTTAAAAATAGCATTCATTTCAAAAACATTTTAGATCCACGAAGAAAACAGTTTTATATAAAAACATATTCGTTACGTCACATCTATATTTTCAAACTTCAGGGACAATAACTCGTTTATTAATAAGAGTTTTTTCACCGGATTTTCACTAATAGTCTTAGTTTTACTTATACTTTCTGATGAAATTATATTAAAAAAAATGTGGAATCCCCTTTCTTCTTTAAATTTTTCAAAGACATCCACAATGTATAGTAGGTTGGTTTTTCATAAGATTTTTCTTTGGTTATAAGATAATAAACATACCTGCTGTTGTTCTTTAAAAAGTTAAACTACCTGTTGATTGATTTTGATCTAGAAGCTCTTTAACATGACCAAATCTTGTCTTAAAAACTTTTGGCAATTCCAACATTCATAATAAAATCTTCTGCCACGCAATGTGCTAAAGAATATTCTTCACCAGCAGTAAATAAATCACCTTTTTTCTCAACTATTCGATTATTACTAATTAAACCTCCTTTTTCGAGTAAATCGAAAAATTTGAGAAATTCATTATCATTAGAATTTTCTAAACTCAATGAACTAGCATTAATTCCGGAAATATTATAATTTATGATGTTCAAATTGTTCTGACAATTTTCTAAGATTACTGTTGTGTATTTAATAACAACTTGTCTTGTTTTATGTAGCTTTTTATTACTCTTACGTTCTACTACTTACAAAATATGGCAACTAACTTATTTTATATATATATATATATATATATATATATATATATATATATATATATATATATATATATATACAGGGTGGGGCAGAAAAACCTATCCGATTTCAAAACGTTATAAAATTAAAACCACTCAACTTGTCAAAAAAAATTTTTATTAACATATCGCAAATTTTATGCCATTTTTAAATTTAAGTTTTGAAAAGCACATCACTCAAATGTCGTCCTTGGGAGCGGATACACTGATTTAGGCGCTCGCGGTAGCTTTCCATGACTTTCACCGTCATTTCCACAGGAATTTCTTCAATTGCCCGAGCAATTTCCCTTCGTAAAGCAAGAAGGGTCCTTGGTCGATGCTGGTAAACCTTCGATTTGAGGTAACCCCAAAGGAAGAAGTCACATGGAGTGAGATCCGGTGAGCGCGGCGGCCAGCCAAGATCACCTCTCAGGGAAATGAGGCGACCGGGAAACAGTTCCCTGAGGTTCGTACGGGTTTCAAAATCCCTTTCACTTAATTCCTGTGCAACAACCATTTTGTAGGGATGCATTTTGAGGTCCCGGTGCAAAATGCGCCGAATACTGCGGTTGGAAATCGCCAAAGCGAGCGAATGTTTTCGCGCCGAACGACGCGGGGAACGTTCAATCGAGGCTCTCACATTGGCCACGTTTTCAGGTCCTGTTGCTGTCCTGGGACGTCCAGGCGACTTCTTTTTCAATGCTGAACTCGTCTGTCTAAAATTTGACACCCACACTTTAATCGTAGCGTGATGTGGAACAGGATCATGACGCCCGAGTCCGAAATGAATTCGAAAAGCACGTTGTGTAGCAATTATCGAACCGCCGCATTCGATAAACCGCTCAATAACAAAAGCACGATGTTCACCAGACCAAGGCATGTTGACTACTGACAAATGGCATAAAACCGGCTTTCTAACGGTTTTTACCCCACTACTCTACCTGCTCCCTCTTCTGGGAAAAAGGGATTTGAAATCGGATAGGTTTTTCTGCCCCACCCTGTATATATATATATATATATATATATATATATATATATATATATATATATATATATATATATGTTCTCTCTGGGTGCGGTTATTAAACAACTTGTAACCAATTCTTAAAGAGAATTGGCGGCTAATTTGAATACATAACATTTCTCCCTTTTTATTTGGAAACATAATTCTTTAAATATGACGGTCGTATCAGTGAAAACCACAGGGCTGGCTGTCACTGGTTCATACATAAGAATCAGGATTTGGAACCAGTATTGTGGATGGTTGTTGTGGAGCCAGGGATTTGGGCTCGGGTGTTTTTGTATCTTGAAGGTCTGTTCTAGGTAGTTGTTCTTTAATGCCTTGCTTGAGCGATTCTAATTTATTTATTTATTTATTATTGACCCCCTTACAGGATATAATATCCCAATTACAAGGGGGTCAGAAATACACAAATTAGCAAGAACCCAAAAAAACATGTTTGACGTAGACAAAGTGTGAAACACAATATACATACATAAAAAATAATAAAAATAAAGAAATAATACACAATAGAAGGAAAAAATATATATGAATAAGATATATATATATATATATATATATATATATATATATATATATATATATATATATATATATATAATTCTTCCCTTTCTAATTCCTCTTCAACTCTTCGTCTTAATTGGTCAATATGTCTTTTGATAATATTGCCATTTGATAATTGGATTCTGTATAAGACTGGACCTATGCATTCTTGGATACGTTCTTCTAACCATTTTTGTCCTAACAAGTTGTAGTTCTGGAAATAAATCAAACTGCAGGATTGAAAGAACGAAGATCCTGTCTCGAATCTTTGGTGGATGTTTTGCTTGTTTTCAGTGCATATGGATGCATTTTATCCAATACTGTTCTCAGCTTCCTTCCCATCAAAAGTTCGGCCGGTGTTTTTAAAGTCCCTGCATGAACGGTTGTATGTTGACGGAAAAGCATTCGCTGAACTTGCAATTCAATATCGCCTTCTTCTAGCTTGGTGAGAATTTTCTTCGTAACTTGCACCATACGTTCAGCTTGTCCCTTACTAGATGGGTGATATGGAGATATCGTACTAAACTCGATAAGGTTTTTCTTATAAAATTCATGGAGCTCCTTCGAGGCGAAAGAACGTCCATTATCTGATATAATGAGATCAGGAATTCCTAATCTAGCACATATCTTTCTAAAACTCGTAATCACTTTACTTGATGCCATTGACTGCATAATATCTACTTCAAGCCATTTCGACATTGCATCAACGATAATTAGGTAAACTTTCCCTTTATATAGACCTGCAAAATCAACGTGTAAGGTTGACCATGGATTTGAAGGAGTTTCGACGGATTGACGTAGAGCTTTTGGAGTATTATTTGCATGAATTTGCCATGTTTTATATTTTGCCACGCAATTCTCGATGTCCTTGTCAATGTTAGGCCACCACACGTAGCTACGAGCACATGCCTTCATTGCTACAATTCCTGGATGATGAACATGAAGTAATTCCAAAAATCTGTTCCGTGTAACTTCAGGCGCTATCCATCGGTTTCCCCAAAGTAAACAATCTTTATGGACGGAGATTTCTGTTCTCCTGCGATGGAAAAGTTTCAATTCCTCCTTTATTTCCGTATTTGGCCATTGCTGCCAAGTCCAATAAAGTACTTTTTTTCAAAATTTCGTCTTTTTTCGTATATTCTCGGATCTCCTTCACTGGAATAGGCACATTTTACAATTCCAGCAGCAGTATGTCTCCTGGAGGTACCTTTTCATCTTTCCCAGCCTGCTGCGGTAATCGGTTAAGACAATCTGCGTTGCCATTTTCTTTTCCTTTTCTGTATTCCAGTGTAAAGTCATATGCGCTTAAAACCAAACACCAACTTAACATCCTCGGAGATAAGATAACCGGAATTGGTTTTCTTGGTGACAACAGTCCTAAGAGAGGTCGATGAGCCGTTTTGACTACAAATTGTCTCCCTGCCACGTGCTGGTGAAATTGTTTGACTCCTTCGACAATGGCTAAAGCTTCTTTGTCTATCTGTGCGTAGTTTCTTTCAGACTTCTCCAAAGTATCGGTTTCTCTACATCTTTCTCTCGGTGAGCCAATACTACTCCGATTCCATACGGTGAAGCATCGCAGTTTACAACTAATTCCTTGATTTCATCAAAGTGGGTCAACACTGTCTGATCTCAGTAGATCTTTTAGTTTGCAGAAAGCTTTTTCCTGCTGGTTTGTCCAAAGCCAAGGCTTGTTGTCCAGTAATCTATACAATGGTTCCACTATGGTTGATTTCTCTTTCAGGAATCGATTGCAGAAATTTACAATCCCCAAAAATGACTGTAATTCTTCTTTATTTGTGGGTCTTGGAGCTTCTCGAATTGCTTTCACTCGTTTCTCGGTAGGTCGTATACTGTCTTCTCCAATAATATATTCCAAAAATGTGATTTTCTTAAGTCCAATTTCGCATTTCTCTTTTTTAACTATAAGTCCTGCTTCCTGCAATTTTTCTAATACTTTTCTTAAATTTTCATCATGTTCTTCTCGATTTTTTCCGAACACGATAATGTCATCCAAATATGCCTTTGCTCCTGGGATGGAAGCCATAAGTGAATCCATAATTCGCTGAAAAAGGCCTGGTGCAATCGAAATTCCGAAAGGTAATCGTTTTACTCGGAATAACTCTTTATGCGTATTAATTGTAAGGATTTTTGCTGTTTCATCACAATCCGGAGTTGCTGATATGCTTGGGATAAGTCAAGTTTTGTAAAGAACTTAGCAGGAGTGAACAAGGTTATGATCTCTGTTATCGTAGGTAAAGGATACGAATTCTTCTTTAGTGCGTTTACTGTACTGCGGTAATCCTCATATAACCTCATTTTCCCATCTCTTTTCCTTGATGTGACCAATGGAGTTGCCCATTCCGAATAATCGGGTAGCTTCAAAACTCCTTGCTGAACAAACTTCTCTAACTCTTTTTCCACCGCTGGTTTCAAAGCAAAGGGGACCTGCCTACATTTCAAAAAGAATGGGAGACGCATTTTGCTTTAATTCCAACTTAATTGGATCTCCACGGAATTCACCTAGTTTCTCTCTAAGAACTGTAAGATATTCTTTTATTATTGGTAAGGTATCTGGTATACGTCCTCTGGGATTAGCACTGATGCTACACACGCCATATACTGTGACACCCAATTCTCCAAACTAATTTCTTCCTAACAGATCATAGCCTCCACTGTTTGAAACTACTACTTTTAAATATTTCTGTACGTTTGTGTACTATACCTTAACCATAGCATCTCCCATACTTTCAATTTTCTGTTGGGTCCAGGTATGCAAATTCCATGTCGTATTTTATAATTTTGAATGCCTAGTTCGAATTTTATCCCGTTTCTTTTTTAATAATTGTATAAACTGCACAAGAATCTACTTCCATTTTAATTTCAGTACCATTTAATTTAATGTTGGCAACAATTTTTTCATTATTTTCATTTCCTTCCATTGCCTAAACGGAATTAAGCGAATATAAATCACACTCGTTTTCATCTAACCAGTTGCAATTTCTTGATTTATCGGATTTTTTGTTTGTCGATGCATGCAATCCACTTGCCTTATCGTTTCCTTGCTTTTTCTTTGTATAACAAGCATTTTGAATATGCCTCTTCTTTTTGCAATAGTGGCATACCGCGTCTCTAAATTTACATGTTTTTACATCGTGTAATTTGTCACAATGACGGCAAGGATTCAGTTTCTTTTGTTCGCCCTGCGTATTTTGTTTATTAATCATCGAGATTGCATTTCCGGACAGGTTTCTGACGTCGTGAACATTTTTCTGTGCTGGTTTAGCGGCAATAGCTAATTCCAATGCACGATCAAAAGTAAGGTTAGGTTCCGAAAACAATTTTTTCTGTAACCCTTCGTCTGTGACACCACACGATCTCTTAGCATGTTGTTAAATTCTGTAAAATTACAAAATTTACTTAATTTACGGAGATCTGCGACTAATTCTGCAATAGACTCATCTTTTCGTTGCATTCATAGATTGAAATTGAATCTTTCCACAATTTCATTTTGTGTTGGGTTGAAATGTTCTTTTAATTTGCTTACTATTTGATCATCATATGTAAAGTCTTTTGCAGTGTGTGGCGTTAACAATGATTGTAGGACTTCATATGCAGGAGCGCCAACCTGTGCCACGAGTATTGCACGTTTCTTTCCAGCATCCGTGATGTTGTTTACCTCAAAAAAGAATTCAAGCCGTTTTTGATAATTTGACCATGATGCGTTAATATCAAATGGTCCCAAATGTCCCGCTGTAGTAATATTTTCTGCCATTTTTCGTAGTTGTTTTTAAAGATAGTCTACTTTCTCGACAGCTTAAGAACTTTTTAATCGTTCTCACATGTAAAACCAGTTATCCACGTCTCCAATAGGGGATTCCGATTAAGCGAATTTTTAGCGCCCCGTCGCGGTATTTTTGTGAACTATGTGGACAAACTAATAACTGTCATTGTGCTATCAAGTTAACAACCTTGTGAAATTTGTGTTTTAAATTAAAAATATGGGTACTAGCTGCACGTATGTCCTCTGTAAGAGTGATTACAGGAATAAATATAAAAAAATATACGAGAGGAGCTAATTATATACCATTTCCCAAACCGCTCTCATGGTTTATCCGTAACTAAACGGTTTCGTGGAATTAGTGGTATATGGGTCCGTAGTTAAATAGGTTTGATACATTTTGGGATGGAAAATAGCACCACTTTATATTTACATCCACTACCACACACGTATTACATTAAACTAACGCAGATACCCATTTACCAACATCAATGCTGGGTAATATAGTATTACTGCGTTCCGCATTCATACAATTTTGAATTCTGAGAACGTTATAACATTCTGAGTTAGTATAAATACCCAGTAATCAACCTGAACTAACCTTAAAATAAGATCGTTCTTTTTCCGCATTTTTTCAGACCACAACACTCTAATCATCTTTTTTGTTCATTCGCCGAATGATTTTCAACATTTTTCTTTTTAAATTTCGCCCCTGGCACGAACTCTGCACTTAAAAAATTCATTTTCATCTCTAACCGGACACATGTCAACAGAAAATGTCTGTTTGTCCACATAGTTCAAGATTTTACCGCAAGTGGCACACTTTGTGACGTCACGATCGGAATCCCCTATTAAATGTGGTGTATTTTAATAACAACTTGTCTTGTTTTTTTTAGCTTTTTATTACTTTTACGTTCTACTACGTCAAAATATGGCTACTAGCTTGTTTTATGTATGTATGTATGTATGTATGTATGTATGTATGTATGTATGTATGTATGTATGTATATATATATATATATATATATATATATATATATATATATATATATATATATATATATATATATATATATATGCGCCCTCTCTGGGTGCGGTTATTAAACAAGTTGTAACCAATTCTTAAAGATAATTGGCGGCTAGTTTGAATACATAACAAAGAGTTTACAAAATATGTAGATAATTTTGTATAATTTTACTTATTTATTTATTACAGAAAATCAACAGTCACTAGTGGCCCATTAAAAGTTTTTATTCACAATCATTATAGTAATATGTCGATTCCTAACTTTTTAGAGGTTGGAAAATTGGCATTCCTATATTCTGTTCCATTAAAGCCATTCGGCAGATGGTGCTGACATCAGTGCCAATTTTGAGTAGCAGAAATTACATTGGATAAACTTGTCTCTTGTCTCCAATTTCAGCCAACCAGAGAGTTCAAAACTATGCCCTATTCTGTACAATACGAATGGCTTAAATGTAACAAGGCATAACTGGAGCAAGAGTACACCGACACGTGTATTACATGTGTACCCGGCCAGATTAAGAGAGAACACAGAAAGTGTGAGTGCGAAGGATATAGATAAATCCAATTTAGACAACTGCCAAATTCACGTCAAAATTTGCATTGAAATATATTTAATCGTGAAACGTGAAGTAAGTACGAGTACTATGCCAAATTAGAACACATATAAGAATATAAATTTGACAATTATTTAATTAAAATAATTAATTTTCAATGAAGATGATGATGACAAGTGGGATTGCATGAAGCATACGAATACTTTTACATAGCCCTCTTCAAATCACGACTTATGCATGTTTCGACTCCGCAAATCTAGCCCATGAAGCTCATAGCCTTCTTCAAATCACGACTTATGCATATCTCGACTCCGCAAATCTAGTCCATGAAGTAGGCGCGTACCGAAATGCTCAAATCTTGACTTATGCACCGTACGACAAAGATGGCTGACAATCTGTAATGGTTCGTTCGTTTGTTCCTCAAGATTTCATTTTGATACTGTTTAGTAACTATTATTTTATATAATTTTCAACAGTGTAAAATAAGAAATTTAAAAATGAATTATTAATAATTGATATAAACATTTCTACTTAACAATAATTAATATAAAATAAAAGAATGTCAGTTATAACAACCTGTTATATGAATTTAATAAACTTTTTGTTGGTGATTAAATTTGTTGTCATTATGAATTTAAATTAATAGTTGTATTTATAAATATTTAGTATTCAATATTCAACACATTACTTATTACAGGAACAGTATTTCAATACAATTGAAAAGGTTATAAGGAATAGAAAGGCATCCAATAATCCAATATTTCTCAGTACAATTATAATTGATATAAACATTTCTACTTAATAATAATTAGTATAATATATAAAATAAAAGAGTATCAGTTAACATTAACCTGCTATGTATTAATCACTTACCAACATTGTTGGTAATTAATTAAATTTATCATTCTGAATTTCAATTAATATTTGTATTTATAAATATTTCGCATTCAATACATTATTTATTTCAGGAAAAGAAGAAGGGCATCCAATATTTTGCAATACAATTATAATAAACTTGATGAAAGGATAAATAAGTAGTGAAATAATAATAAAATTTATATGATCTTCAAAAAAAGATTTATTTATCCCAGAATGATTCTAGCGACCACTTCTTTAACGTAACCCGTTGTGAACAAGCCTCACACAGTACCATAGCCTAACAGATATATCAATGATAATTATTAAAGTTATTAACGTATAAATGACAATAAAATATACATTAAAATAAAGTATTATTAAAGATAATGCATATACGCAGGTAAGTGATGAATTTATTCATTTTGATGATACTAATCCCAAAAAAAATTACAGGTTATGGTAGCAGATAATAAACAAATGTATTTGTTCCCTGAATATCTTAAGAGTGCCGCTTCGAAATTATTATATATAAATAGTATGTATTATAACAAATATACTCATATATATTTTGTAATAGCACCACCCGTAGGGCATTTGTAAATAATTAATAAAGTTTGCGTTATATCCTATGTGAATATATTTTTTCAGATTTCTCCTTTATAAGTCTGCTTTGAATTTAATATAAATAAATAGTATACACTATAACAAATTATTAATTGTATATATAGAGGGGTATGAAAAAAATTCATGAACATTTTGTTACCTATATCATACACACTTGTAATCTTAGATAATCTCTATATAAGTCCGCGTGCCGACTTGAAATTATTGTAAACAAATAGTATGCACTATAACAAATTATTAAATGTATATATCAAGGGTAGGGTCAGAGTGTACGAAAATTCAAATATCACTTTATTCATATATCAACTTACAAAACATAGTAATGGATAAAATTCGAAAAAAATAACATTGCCTTATTCAAATAACTACTTATGCATTTCTCGAATCGTCAAATCTCAAAAAATCTTATAATGGTCTTATACAATTCTCGACTTATGCAAATCTCTACCACTATGAAGTCTGCGCGCATTTATATATTCGTTTCTGGTTTGTTCACTACTGCTTTATTGCGGTACAGTTTAGTGATATTTGATTTTATAATTATATTTAAATTTGAATTACAAATATATGAGAATGTTGATATATTTGTTGTGACAATTCAAAAATAATCAAATATATATTTAATATTTGCAAATGATATATACATATTTTGTTTTGTTCGTTAATAATAATAGTCTAATTTCTAATATTAATGCTACTTAACTGTAGATATATAGAAACAATAACCATTTTATAATATAATTATAGAAAGGCCATAAAAAGGCTAAATATAAAATATAAAGAAGATAAAATGAAATGTATGGGAAAAATAGAATCACTTTTAGAATAAACTAAATACATATATTTGTTATTTTGTAATTATATTTTTTGAACAGGTTTGTTTAAACATGTACCTACCTTAAGTAGTAATACAGACATAATGGCTGGTACCACAAGCCCTGTTTTAAGAAATGTCAAATTCAAAGTTTAATTTTACCCTTATGTTTTAAGAACGATTTTTTAAAAATATTTGTTTGAATACAAACTATGTTTTGCATTAAAATCATATTTTGATAACTTTGATATTATTTATTAGTATTATAAGTAATGAAATTTGATATTTATTAAAACAGCGGTTTAGTTAAAACAGGGCTTGTGGTACCAACCAATACGATGGTAATTTATATTCACAATGTTTTACTGTTTTTACATTTTTCTATACAGGGTATTAATGAATACTTGTTACAAATTTATAAGGGTATATAGGGGATGCAAAATAGACTTTTACTAATAAACTCATATCCGGAAACGCACCGTTTTCGAGCTACAGGCTCTTAAAAGAGTAATTATTTTCCTAATTTTAGTTTGCTGTGACCTGTCACCAAATATTATTTTAACTTTATTGAATTGCAGACGCAGTATGAATGAGCATATGAGCATACTGTTCGCGATTACGCAAACATGGTATATATTAATGTATAGCAGCACAAGAAATTCAAACAAATTCTGGCGTTTTTGAACGAATGTATCAAAATATGCTCGCTCTGAAGGTGCAATGCTTGCATTGACGTTAGTGGTGGTATTTTGATTACTATAATATGTATTACAAAAATGAATAATAGTTATTTTATAATCGGTTGTATCATGTAACACATCGCTTGTATTAAACGACGTCGTTAAATATTTTGACAAATAGAAACAAATTACATTGCGCTTTTTTCATCAGAGCCACATATTTTGATTGGATAACATTGTTAACGATGTCGTTTAATATAAGCGATGTGTTACATGATACAGCCTTATATGTGTTAAAAATAACATTTTATTTTGTGAGAAGGAAGTTTGGAATACGAAGCGGAGTGGTTCAACCCTTCAAACAAAATAAAATCACTTTTAACACGTATATCATATACTATTCTTTTTATAAACATTACTTTTTCATCTAAATTTGTATTTATTATAATTTTTTGACATATGCCAAAAATGTTGATTTGTTGTCCCATTCGTTATTAAAAAGGTAACTAATTCGCTTTTAACACTATATAGTGTTCAAAGTAACAATGATCTGTCACTTTTTAATACTGGTGTCATAAAATGATATTTTTTCACGAACGGGAGAGAAAGTTGATTTCTATGACTCCAAAATCATGAGAAACAGCACATTTTGTTTCAGCAGGAAATTGGAACATTTTTTCGTCGTCGTATTGTAGCCATCACCTACGGCTCGGGCTACGCTACAAACTTACTCCTTGGAAAAAAAATTATACACTTCTCTCCCTTTATGTATAATATTATACTTATATATATATATATATATATATATATATATATATATATATATATATATATATATATATATATATATATATATATATTTCAACCCTAAAAACAAACATTAAAAAGCCTACTTATAGAAGATTTCTAAAAAAATTATTTAAAAAATTTAAAATAAGGATAATTAATAACTGAAGTGGTAGGTCACAACCAACTAAAATTAAGGTTACTCTTTTATGAACCTGAAGCTCGAAAACATTGCGTTTTTAGATAAAAGTTTATTAGTAAAAGTTAGTGTATTTTGCATCCACTACCTACATACCCTATAAATTTGTAACACGTATTCATTAACACTGTATAACAATATTTTTTACATTTTTTTAAATGAAAATGGATAAACAAATTATTCATACTAGTAGGTATATTAAAGGAATAACAATCTACCAAATGAGCACTGTGTACCTTATCATTTACTAAATTATGTGTACGTAGAGTACTAATCAAAAATAGTTCATTATTGTATAAATCTGACTTGTTTAAAATTTGTGTTATTTATATTATACATGTACACTATATTTATGTAAAATAAAGTGGAATTGACGAGATGTATTACACTGGCAACAACAGATAAAATCCTATTTTTTGCACTGCTCTTCTTTTCCTAAAATGCAACATGGAAGACAAGTATTTATAGTAAAATTGAATTCCGGTTTCATAAACGTCCATTTAAAATTTAATTCCAAAGTAAATTTAATTTGTGTAATTTAATAAGTGTAACTCAATTTTTTGACAGCGATACGATGATTTTAATGACAAGAATGATTCTAGCGGCCACTTCTCTAACGCAACCTGTTGTGAACAACCCTGACACACTACATTACCATGGCCTAACAGATATATTAATGATAATTATTAAAGGTATTAACGAATAAATGACAATGAAATATACATTAAAATAAAGTATTATTAAAGATAATACATATAAAAATTCTCAGACGCAGGTAAGTGATGAATTTGATCATTTTGATGATTCTAACTCCAAAAAAATTTACAGGTTATGGTAGCAGATAATAAACAAATGTATTTATTCCCTATATATCTTAAGAGTGCCGCTTCGAAATTATTATAAATAAATAGTATGTATTATAACAAATATACTCATATATATATATATATTTTGTAATAGCACCACACGTAGGGCATTTGTAAATAATTAATAAAGTTTGCGTTATATCCTATGTGAATATACTTTTTCAGATTTCTCCTTTATAAGTCTGCGTGCCGCTTTGAAATTATTATAGATAAATAGTAGGTACTATAACAAATTATTAAATATATATTTCAATATAGCGCCCCCCGTAGAGGGTATGAAAAAAATTCATGAACATTTTGTTACCTATCATTTACTTGTAATCTTACAGATTCCCTGTAAAAGTCCGCGTGCCGCCTTGAAATTATTATAAACAAATAGTATACATTATAACAAATCATTAAATATATATTTCAATATAGCGTCCCCCGTAGATGGGTATGAAAAAATTCATGAACATTTTGTTATCTATCATATACTTGTAATCTTGCAGATTCCCTATATAAGACCGCGTGCAGCTATGAAAATATTATAAACAATTTGTATGCATTATAACAAATTATTTATATAGCGCCCCCGTAGGCAGGTGTGAAAAAATTCATAAATATTGTGTGGCCCGTCCTAGGAAAGGTAAGTATAAATAAATTTATAATAACTATTTCTCTTCGTAGAGTTCGCTTGGTATTTATGAATATATAACATTTATAAAAAAATATAAGGTCTAACAAAACAAATTTACCGAGTGTAGGTTTGACCTTTAAAACGCGGCAATTTTAATAAATTTAAATTCGTGTAGTGTATAACTCTTATATGAAATATAAATCTATGTGTCGCTTACAAATTATTATAAATAAAAAGTATAATAAATTATTCCATGTTTGTTGTTACACTGCCACGCAGGAGAGGTACGAAAATATTAATAAGTTGTTTTCATTCATCACAAACACTAAAATATCTGGAAAAGATTTAGACAGAGCTTGTCTTGTTACATATTTATAAAGAAAGGAAACATGAACATTGTTTAAAAGAAATGCTACGTTCATTGTCAATTTGCTCTATTTGAAATGTTCTTAATATTATTAGAAATTAACAGGGCATCGAACCTGCCAAAAACTCGCTCCGGATCAGGTTAATTTGGGTTTTGATAGATGGGTTTGTTTGTGGTTCTGGTTCAAGCAATAATAATATATGCGGTATTGTTCCGGATTCAGGTTTGGTTCGACATAATGAAAATTGAATAAATGTTTTTTTTGAATAACAATTTAAAATACGAGCCGAAATTTATAATGCAATACAAGATAAGAACACGAACCCAATTTCCCGATGTTCAGCTATAAGAAGTATTTATAACGATTACATTTTGAACTGAAAATGAACCGGAACTGAACCCAAATTTTAATACCCGGTTGGGTTCTCACTCGGGTTCAATTGAAAAATATACCGTAGGTTCTATTCTGTATTCGATGCCCTTGGAAAATAAGGATCTCATAATTTATGGAAAGGAAATGAAGAAATATAATAACAAAAATTAACATAATTCAAAGCATATTTTTATTTTTTCTATAAATTAATTTTTAATGATTCTAAAACATATTAGCTTTTATAGGATGCATTTTATATTGAATTTTAGAGCATAGAATTCTGGATTTTTTAGTGCTAAAATTTTTGAATTGACGACAGACATCTTAATTTAAAGCCGTTGTAAAAATCGATCATTTTATGGTCTAAATTTCAATGTATGTATCGCATAAAGTTTTATGGTACAGGTAATATTTTAGAAGAACCTGCTTAATATAATATGTAAATCAACCTTTATGCTACAGTGCCATCTATGATGCGAGTTATAATACAAACACAAATTCTAACCTCTACAAATATTTCCAAAAGATCTTTGGGAAAGAGAGGCGCTATTTTCAAATGCATATTAAATAATTTGTTACAATGCATACTGTTTATTTATTTATTATAATTTCAAGGCGGCACGCAGTCTTATATAGAAAATATCCAAAATTACACATGTATGATAGGTAACACTATGTACATGAATTTTTCTCATGCCTTTCTATGGAGAGCGCTATATGGAAATATATACTAAATAATTTGTTACAATGCATAATAATTGTTTATAATAATTTCAAAGCGGCACGCGGACTAATATAGGGAATATTTAAAATTACAAGTATATGATAGGTAACAAAATGTTCATGAATTTTTCTCAAACTCTTCTACGGGGGGCGCTATATTGAAATATATATTTAATAATTTGTTGTAGTGTATACTATTTGTTTATAATAATTTCAAGGCGGCACGCGGACTTATATAGGGAATATCTAAGATTAAACGTATATCATAGGCAACAAAATGTTCATGAATTTTTTCCATACCCTTCTACGGGGGGCAGTAAATTGAAATACATATTTAATAATTTGTTATAATACCTACAATTTATGTTAATTATTTCAAAGCGGCACGCGAACTTATAATGGAGAAATCTAAAAATATATATTCACATAGGATATAACGCAAACTTTATTATTTACAAATGCCCTACGGGTGGCGCTATTACAAAATATATGAGTATATTTGTTAAAATACATATTACTTATATATGTAATATATGATAAATAGGGAATAAATACATTTGTTTATTATCTGCTACCATAACATGTAATTTTTTTGGGGGTTAGTATCATCAAAATGAATAAATTCATAACTTACATGCGTCTGAGAATTTTTATATGTATTATCTTTAATAATACTTTATTTTTATGTATATTTTATTGTCATTTATTCGTTAATACCTTTAATAATTATCATTAATATATCTGTTAGGCTATGGTAATGTAGTGTGTATTGTTCACAACAGGTTGCGTTAGAGAAGTGGCCGGTAGAATCACTCTGGTGAATTTATTCCTGTTTATAAATTCTAAAATGTAACATATTTATAATAACTACATATTTATTTACCTTAATATTTCTACGTTTAGCACTTTCTTGTAAAATTAATAAACAAATATTTCGTACCAAAAGATTTTTAGATATATTATAAATAATTTAAATACCACATAAAACTAAAGTTACTAACAGTATTGGAATGGAGCATGGTGAACGAACATTGTTCTATCAGACGCGCCAACTTCAGAGTGGAGAGATTTGCAAAAGTTGAGATTTGAATAGAACAGGATAAAATTTTTCAATATTTGAATAAGACGAG
The DNA here is from genome assembly GCA_963082715.1 of Harpalus rubripes. Classification (NCBI taxonomy): domain Eukaryota; kingdom Metazoa; phylum Arthropoda; class Insecta; order Coleoptera; family Carabidae; genus Harpalus; species Harpalus rubripes. Next base: position 22,369,214 of record OY720463.1, read on the forward strand.
ATAAATATTTTTCGAGATTTGCAGAGGTGAAAAATGCATAAGTCGTGACACGAATAAGTCAATGTAAAACTATACGAAATTTGACGATTCGTAGATTTATAAAACGTGATTTGACCAAGACAATATAAAGGTATTCGAATGTTCTGTGTGCTCCCTTTTCACAGAGGTTATAAGGGATTGCATGAAACATACGAATACTTTTACATAGCCCTCTTCAAATCACGACTTATGCTTGTTTCGACTCCGCAAATCTAGTCCATGAAGTTACATAGCCTTCTTCAAATCACGACTTATGCATATCTCGACTCCGCAAATCTAGTCCATGAAGTTGGCATGTACCGAAATGCTCAAATCTTGAATTATGCACCGTTCGAAAAAGATGGCTGACAGTCTGTAATGGTTCGTTCGTTTCGTCATGAAGATTTCATTTTGATCCTGTCTTAGTAACTTTTATTATTTTCAAAAGTGAAAAATTATAATTGTGAAAATGAATTATTAATAATTAATATAAATATATCTACAACAATAATTAATATAATATATAAAATAAAAGAATATCAGTTAACATAAACAACCTGTTACGTATATGAATTTAATAAACATTGTTGGTAAGTGATTAAATTTATCATTCTGAATTTCAATTACTATTTGTATTTATAAATATTTAGCATTCAATACATTACTTATTTCAGGAAAAGTATGGTAAAACAATTAAAAAGGTTTTAAAGAATATGTAAAAGAAGATCATCCAATATTTTGCAATACAATTATAATAAACTTAATGAAAGGATAAATAAGTAGTAAAATAATAATAAAAATTATATGATCTTTAAAAATAGATTTATTTATACCAGAATGATTCTAGCGGCCACTTTTTTTGACGTAACCTATTGTAAACAGCTATGAGCTAAAACAATGGTTATTATTATAGATATTTACGAATAAACAACAATAAAATATACATTAAAAGAAAGTATAAATAAAAATTATCAGGCGCAGGTAAGTGATGGATATATTAATTTTGATGATAGATACAATCTCAAATATTACAGGTTATAGTAGCAGATAGTAAACAAATGTATTTATTCCCTATATATCTTAAGAGTACCGGTGCGAAATTGTTATAAATAATTAGTACGTATTATAACAAATATACTCATACATATTTTGTAATACCGCCACCAGTAAGGTATTTGTAAATAATTAATAAAGTTTGCGTTATATCCTATGTGAATATATTTTTAGATATCTCCTTTATAAGTCCGCGTGCCGCTTTAAAATTATTATAAACAATTAGTATACATTACAGAAAATTATTTAATATATTTTTTAATATAGCGTCCCCCGTAGAAAGCAATGAGAAAAATTCTTTAACATAGTGTGACGCATCATAATGTGTATACTTCGATATTTCCTATATAAGTCCGCGTGCTAACTTGAAATTATTATAAACATTTAGTGTGCATTATAATAAATTATTTGATATTTATTTTAATATAGCGCCTCCCGTACGATAGCATTTTAAAAAATTGTAAAGATTGTGTGGTCGGTCTTATATGTATAATCTCAGGTATTTCCTATATAAGACCACCTGACGCCTTTAAATTATTATAAATAAATAGTATGTATTATAATGTATTATTTACTATATATTTGAAAATAGCGCTCTCCCTGCTCTGTAGAGGTTAGAATTTATTTTTGTGTTATAACTCGTATCATAGATGGCATTGTAACATAAAGTATGATTTACATATTACGAAAGTAAAACTTTTTGCGATTCATTATACATTGATATTTAGAGCATAAAATGATTTTGTAACGGTTTTAAAACAGATAAAATGGGCACCTGTATAATATATGCAATTGATAATGTAATGTTGTACAGAGGGAAACCATGTTGACCCTTTATTGTTTAGCTCATGTATTTATTCAGCCACTATACTATTTCTTTACAATGATATGTTATATTTTTAAATATGTATTTATAAAGTATTATTAAAGAAATAAGGGAACATACAATGTTTCATAATGTACATAGATCGCCCTGTACATAACTTGCCTTATATATTATCCTAACGTACATATATTGTCGTGTACATTTCCTGCCTCATACAAATTCCTAATGTACATAGATAGCCCTGTACATATCTTGCCTCGTACATTTTCATAACGTACAAATATTGTCCACGAAGTTGGCGCGGGTCCTACTTCGCGCGCTCACAATTTAAAAAGTACATTCCGGAGTTCAGATATTTATTGTATAAGAATATGTTGATAATTCTAGGAAGCACTAATAGATGACGTAAGTAATAAATTGTGGATGTTACAAAAATTAAAAATATGAATAATATAGGTTTTTATACAGGTGTAACAGCTAGGCGAGCTTCCTCAAATAATTTCTATATTATTAAACATACAGTAAAATACTATGAGACAATCTTGTAGAAGACCAAGGGGGACATTCAACTAGAGGGGAAAATATTTTTTTGAAACCAGTAGTTCTCAAGTAACAACACAAAATTATAATTTTTAAAATGATATGGGATATATTTTTTGGCTCATTTGATAGAGTATTTTTTTCTGAATTCAACCGTATAATCATTTTATATCCTTACATATGAAAAATATTAAGAAAACTTCAATTGAATTTGATGTTTATGATTTTCAGTAGGCTATGCATGAAAAAAAAATTGAGCTTAAATTGAAATGAAACATAAATTTGGTAATAAGTTTATAAATAGTGTTCTATTCTATTTGATTTCCATCCTTAATAATTCAAATTGACGAATAGCAGTTTGTTTTTCATACATAGCCTACTGAAAAATAATAAAAAAAGTTTGATATAAGATAGATATCGTCACACAGACAATGACAGACATAATTGTAAAAATAGTAAAATTGTGTTGTGGGGACCCTAATTCATTCTTATTCACTGAAAAGCATTACCTCCCTCATAGACCGGGTGCTAGTACTACGTGAAAAATGTATCATGTATGGTATTCTAAATACTCATCCTTGGTACTTACTATTTAAATACCCAGAAAAAAGACGATCTACCCAGCTGTGGGTCATAACTTAAAACTGTTTTAAAAAATATTTTAGAATCTTAGATTTTAAATATTAGAAGTGTGAAAAAAACAAAATTGGTTGCTGTCATTACTGTTTTATTTTATTATTAGACCAAGCGACGTGAATTTAAGCACGAAAGAAAGGAAGAATTTATCCAAATTTTCGTTCAAAAATGCGACACATGCATGAAATAAAAAGCTGTACGTCATACGTCCGTTAAATAATTTTTCAATATCATTCGAAGGTTCGATTTTGCTGCTTTCAGAATAATAAATGATTTCACTAAGTACTGTATATTATGAAGCGTGATTTTACATTATATTCTTATAAGGTTAAACGGCACTTTTAACAAAACCAATTTACAAAAAGGGGTTCCTAGAACTGGCCAAAGTTTTATATGCACATTTTAATGAACATAAAGGTAAAGATTGTATAAATCAAGCTTTATGCCACAGTGCCATCTGTAATACAAATTGTGATACAAACATATTCTAACCTCTACAGGTATATGAAGAAAGCATAAACAAATATTTGGTATTTCGTCGGTTTCAACATTATTTATATTTAGCTGCATTGTATATACAAATACTGGCATTGTATAATATAAAATAAAGTTAGTTATAAAAATAACGGCAAATACAATGTGTTTTATTTATCTTCTACCGGGAGCTAGTTCTGCGTGAAATATATGTACATGGTATTCCAAACCAATGACCCTTGGCGCTCATTTTAAATACCCTGGAGAATAATTTGCTGTCTCTCCCGATCCAAAAAAAAGACTATCTACCCTTGTGGATCATGATCCAAAACATATGTTTTAGGGCCGGTATTTCCATCTTCGGATAAAGTGCTGGATAACTTATCTGTCGGATAAATGAACAATATCGCATCAAAAAATGACATTCAATATAATTTACCTCATTTATGCTCTTATTTCGATACGATATTTTATCATTTATCTGACGGATAGTTATCCGGAGGTGGAAATACCGGCCCTAAAACAAATATTTTGCATTTTTTGTGTCTTTTAGGGTAAAAATTGTTAGTTGACTAAAATCCAGATGGAATGGCATAAGCAATTTTTGATAAGTAAAATTCACAGCAATAAAAGACTAGCGCCCCATGCAATGATTGAAAATGGCTGATATTTAATATCGGCTACCTTTTACACATACATAATGACATTTTATGCAGGTCCCACACAGAAAAACCCTAGATTCTAAAAGATAACAGTTTTGGGTCATGACACATAGCTGGATAGATCGTCTTTTTTTCCAGGGAAGCCAGCAAATTGTTCGCCAGGGTATTTAAATTTAAAGTGAGTACCAAGGATGAGTATTTGGAATACCATGATACATTTTTCACGTAGAACTAGTCCCCGGTCTATAAGGGAGGTAATGCTTTTCAGTAAACAAGCACGAATTAGGGTCCACACAACGCGATTTTACTATTTTTACAATGATGTCTGTCTGTGTGTGACGATTTTTTCCTCTACGATATCTCTCATATCAAACTTGGAGAGTATTTTTTTCTGAATTCAACAATATAATTGTTTTATATCCTATGAATTTGATTTTTATGTTATTTTTCATTGGGCTATGTACGAAAAACAAAAACTGTTATTTGTCAAATTGAATTATTAAGGATGGAAACACTATTTATAAAATTATTAACAAATATTTGTTTCGTTTCAATTTAAGCTCATTTATATATATATATATATATATATATATATATATATATATATATATATATATATATATATATATATATATATATATATATATATATATAGCCTACTGAAAATGACTATAAACATAAAACTCAATTAAATTTCAACTGAATTTTTCTTATATGAAGATATAAATGATTACACGGTTGAATTCAGAAAAAATATTTTATTGAATGAGTCATAAAATATATACCATCCAATTTTAAAAATTATAACTTTTAGTTGTTACTTGAGAACCACTGGTTTAAAAAAAAAATATATTCTCCTCTAGTATATTTAAAAATATAGAAATTATTTGCGGTAGCTTGTGTAGCTGTTACATTTGTATATAAACCATAAACCTATATTATTTATATTTTAAATTTTTGTAACATCTACAATTTATTACTTACGTCAGCTATTAGTGCAAGTGCATCCTAGAAATATCCACATACTCCCATACAACCAACGATCACAAATACACTAGATATAACTTCATAGCATTTGTTTTGTTTTCGGCTGGACAGAAAGAGTCAACTGAGGATAGAGATATGTAAAGGCCCCTCACGGAGTATTCGCTAGATGTCACTGCTTGTTTTATTAAAACGAACTGTACTATATTTGAATTATTAACGAAAACTAATTATAAAATGCATAAAACAAATTGTTATCAGTATTAAGAAAAGGTAAAAGTAATTGTATAAAATTATTTATTTTATTCTATTGATTTTTAAACAATGTTGTTTTTATATACTTGCTTCTTATTCTATTTGCAGTTTTTTCTAAGTTTATTTTTGTTTTATATGTGGATCTGGATTTTCAAATAAATGTGTAAAATTAAATTGAGCAAGTGAATGCCATAATTATTTAATGGATCGTAATCCAGGATATCGTTATGAATACAGTCCTACCGAAATTCCCGTAGATTAATTTCTCATCGGATCTCGTGGCCGCGATCCTGAGTGCCTGGTCGCGAATCTGGGGAACCGGAGGCGATCCCGACCGACACCAAATATTTTTCGAATTTTAAATGGCACAAAATTGTCCCCTGTGGTCAGACAGAATTTAAAGTTACAAAATCGAGGCCCGAACGACCACAACTTCCAAACAAAGAGCAAAATGTCATAAATACATTATATGGACTGTAGAGACATCTCTCGACAAACTTTGGAGTAGACTTTATATATCTCTACCTCTAGTTGTCTCCGTCCAGCCGAGAACATAACGAACAATAGTGACGTATAGGGCATGTTTTGTCTAGTATATTAGTGGTCGTTGCATACAACAAATATTTTCCTTTACTATTTGAACTCCGGAATGTACTTTTGAAATTGTGAGCGCGCGAAGTAGGACTCGCGCCAACTTCGGAATTTGTATAAGGCAGGAAATGTACACGACAATATTTGTACGTTAGGAAAATGTATAAGGCAAGTTATGTACAGCACAATCTATGTACATTATGAATTTGTATACCTACCCCCCTCAGATTTTGAATCCATAAATAGTTTTAAAAATAATTTATTATTATTATTATTAATATTATTATTATTTGTAATTTCTCTTGAAGTGAAAAATTATTTATTTAAATCATTAGATAATTGTTGAACAGAAATTACTAATACTAATAAAAGCAAAATAATTTAACTTGACAGATAAAACGTTAAACATTTGTTAATTTATTTCTTTAAATTCCATGGCTATTGCTTTTCTTTTGGGTGATTTTCATTTTCATATCTAATTTCTGTCGTTACAATTATTGATTCGGATGCAAAATTTTATGCTCTACAACTTTAATTTGAAGCTTTATTACCTAAAAGGAAGCAGGAAATTAGGAAAGTATGATTCTATATTATGTTAAATTCATTATCTTTGGTAGTTTTAGATACCATCCTGTGTATTTCGATGTCATAATTATTCTCAGTGAAAAAGTTTTTTTTTTCAAAATTTAATAACGGAGATATTAGATTTTCACAGTTGCTGAGTAGTCATTCCCTTCAGAAAATGATAGCAAAATATCAAAGTTAACCAGAAATGGAATTACGAGGTTTTCTCATGTAGGCAACGATATTTGTAATTAACAAGGCATGAATATGTATGTTGTGGTGGGAGGTAATGTATTGGCCACATTAGATTTTGTCATAAAGTTATCAGAAGAACTGTCAAACACAATTGTTAAAACTTTTACAGGTCTTTTCGTTTTTTTATTATTTATTATCAAAAACGAATATTCTTTTAGTTTATCTTCACTGCATCTGTTTTCCTTTTGACTTAGTTCATTATATTCTTCACATTCTGTAACAAAACAAATAATATTCAACTTCATTTATTAAATTATAAGTTGTTTTATTCTTTTGATTATACATTTTATAAATATAAATATATATATTATAAATTATATCGCTAAACCAAAAATTTAAAACAACAAATATAGTAATAAAATAAAATAAAACACAAACAAATATACTTTCTAATCGATTTCGGTGTTATTCACCATCATCAGAGACAAGAGACATATAACGAAAAATTATAAATATAAATAAGATTTAAATATTTGACATAAATAACAAAAGTATAAAATACAAAGTAAGTTGGTATAAAATTATTTAAATCTAAAATTATATTAAATTATAGAATAAATTTGAATACACACAAATATAATTATGTTAAAAATATAATTAAAATATAATTAATTTAATAATGTTATAATTACTTAAAATTTTGTAAAAATTTGTATTACATCAGTCATAATTTTGGTTTTAAATACCACCACACCAAAAAAGGGTTAAAAATACCCATATTGTTCTATGAAATAAGTTATGATTTTTTATGTTTTGGAGTAGTAGATAATTTAAGTTTTGGTAATATTATATTTTACGCATTTATGTAATAAATACAACGTATGTAGGTACATATTTCCAATGAACGCGTATCCCACCATACTTCGCCTCCACAATTCTTATCTTCTTATAAACATGCATTACAATTAAATTTTAAAGAATTCATATTTAAAATTTCTATTGACAATCCGTCATGCATTTATTCAATATGAAAATTTAATTATTTTTTCGAAATATTATTTGCCTGATAAAGATTTTTTTTTAATTTTCATGGTATAAAACGTTTCCTAACATTTACTTACTCAAGTATACAAAAAATCGTAGCCATGAAACTATTATTCTTTATCTTTAGTTTTTTAATATCATTTGGTAAGTTGAATAGAGAATTGACTTTCACGAACTTTAATTATTATTACATAAACATACCGTCAGCTTGAAAGAAGACTTTTCACAGAAAAATCATCAGATCTGTACTTACTATAGTAGTTTGTCTACAGGGTGATTCAGAAAGATTTGCCAAAATTAACACTCAAATTGATTATTGACTTCTCCAATATATGGGGGTCATTTTGAGTACAAAAATGTTATATGAAGGCATGCCCATAAACATTTCGTTGCAGAATTACCGCTTATGGAGGTGCCCCTCACCAGGCACATATTTGTTAATAACTCTGCACTTGTTTATACTTTCTTTCGTATTTGTATCTCAACCAGAGTCGTCTCATATGGGGAAGTTTTAAACGATGTCCGGTTTCGAAGGCCACCACCATTGAATACTGAAAACAATAAGAGATACGACTTCGGTTTAACGGGACATATGGAGCGCACCTTGGGGGGGGGGGGTTAGATTATCTTGAATGTGCTTTTGTTTTGACAAATATTCTCATAGGTTCTTAGAAAGTGGCGAAAAACTGAATTTGGTCGATATTTTCATCTTGAAATTACTTCTAAACTATCAGTAATCGAAAAAATGTTTCAAATAAAAAAGTTTGATATTTTATTGCCTATCCAGTGTGTACGAAAATAATTTTTCTATTGGTAAATTTTTGAGATATAATACAAACTGGTAAATTTTCGAGATATAATACAAACTTACATTTTTTTAAATACTGTCCATATTTAATTTTTACTCTAAAAAATACTTATTTCTTCTCTTTTGATTGGTGTATTATTATTGTGTTTTAATTTTATTTTACCCTCAAAATCTTAGATTTTTCATTATTTTCCATGAAATTCCTTATTTTTTAGTTTATTAGTTTTCTTAAGATAATATTTTATTTTGTTTAAATTACTTATTTCATAACCATAGGCGCCGACTTTGAAAAATTTTGTCGGGTGCACTCACCGAACGAAAATTGAGATTATATATACCGTAATTTTTTTAACAGTGGACAAGGGCGTATGTCATTACCATAGTTACACTTAAAATGATTGACAGCAATGTATTATCGCGTTTTGTTTTTAACTGGACATAGGGAGTTGCCAAAGTCATCAAACTGTCATATTCCAAAATGATGTATGAAGAAAACATGCAAATCATACATTATAGAAGTCCAATATGAGTTTAAGAAAAGTTTCCGATTTATTTGCTGCTACTTTTAAAAAGCGACTCAGGCCAGCAACTATTATGGAGTTATCAAAGTCATCAAACTGTCATGTGTCAATGTCAGAAATTCCATTTATATTGTTTTTTATTACTTGTTCTAATTTTCTTTTAATACTGTCCATTGATGCATCTTGTAGTTCTATAATTATTATAAATTTTTGTAATAGTTGCTGACCTGGTTCGCTTATTAAAAGTACCAACAAATAAATTGGAAACTTGCCTTAGACTCATATTGCACTTATACGTTATGATTTGTACTTTATTTCATACATCATTTTGGAAGATAACAGTTTGATGACTTTGACAACTCTCTATGTCCAGTTTTTAGAAAAACCGCGGTAATACATTGCTACCAATCATTTTAAACGTAAGTATGGTAAAGACATACGCCCATGTCCTCGATAAAAAAAAAACTATCGGTATTCAGGATACATAGGTAAAACTTTAAAAATGTCCAATTTTGTTTCCATTCCATGGCTATTGCTATTTTTGAAATTTTCGACATTTTTATATCTAATTTTTGCCGTTACAAACCAAAGCAAGCAAAATTAATTTTCCTTATTTATTAAGATGCAGAATTGTATCATCTACAACCATATTTTTAAAATTTTACGTAGTTTTTATCAATTTCAATAAAATTCTCATACTTTTGAAGAATATTGTGGTCACCGAACCAGTGCTACGCCAGAATTTCATTCATGGCTGTAATTTCCTAATCCACTAGTTCCCCTTCACCGTTCTACACCAATAAAATCAAAGCAATCCGGCGCTTGCGCAGAGCTATTCTTACAGACAAGTGCAGCTACATATGCAGATATATATATATATATATATATATATATATATATATATATATATATATATATATATATATATATATATATATATATATATATATATATATATATATATATATGTCTGCACTCGTCCAATGTCAGTCTTACAAATCTCACTCCCACGAGCAGAATATTTTAGTTTTATAGGTATATTCCTAATTCCTTACAGAGAAAGTAACGGTCAGTCTAGCTTTAAATTTTTTTGCCGGTTATGTATAAACACATACTGAGTGACAGAAGGCAATCATTTAAAATGGGTAACTTGGAAAAACATTTAATTATTATTAAGCATGTAACTATAACTGTATTTATAAGCAAAGAAATTTGTTAAAAATATTATTTTGTTCATATTTTACAGAATAATAATTCTATGTTGTATTTAAACTTTTCACAGTTATTGCACAGGTGAGTAATTATTTACTATATTTTTTCGTATTCTGATACTGCATATTTTGCATATATTTTTGCATGTGCTGTACACCTAACTGCATATTTTCCAATAAAATCCTGCATATATATGCGCATATTCTTCTTATTTTCATTGCATATAAATCCGAGCTTTATTCATAACTATTTTCTTTCATAATTTAATTTTAACTCTTTATTTTCTAATTCACGTAAGTAGGTATAACAAGAATGATTAAAAAATTATTTAAAATACAAAACCCTTACACCAATCGAAAGAAAAAAAAATCTAATGTGGCCAGCACATAACCTCCCGTCAATTCCATGTTTAAAATAGCAATGAGCTTCCGATTGATCGTTTGTAATTGGGGCGATTCTGTTCTCATCTGTAAGATCTGTAAGCAAATCTATAAAGCCTGTAACCACTTACGACCAAATTGCAATTCTGATCACATTTGTAGCTTACAGAAAATCTGTAAATTTGTAAATTCTTATGGTGAAAGAAACCCTGTCCGTAAGCTTACAGATCATTCTTAATATATTATGAATCAACAACAACGATTAATATTTAATGTTTTTTTTTTTTGATAGAAAAATATGAGAATAGGTAGATTTGTATAATAAAATAGTTATTTCGGTAACTTTTTAAACAATATTAATGTATTTCAGGCTAATTCTTGTGAGGTTGGCTCGCAGCGCACATACACTTAAGAAAGACATCAAATACTTTTGAAACTCCAGAATATATTTTTTATAATGTTTAAAATAAGACAACGGCTTTTGAATTAACTTCATTAAAAAGTAGATATAGAATTTTTTTTATTTCAATGTCGGATTTTACCCATTAGTTTTAAGTTCGTATCAAAATTTTAGTTGCAATAATACGATTGCTATAAGTCAAATCAAACTTCTTTAAGTTCTATAATTTTTCATTATTGCTGATTTTGTATAACCCCAGAAGAGAATAAAAATTTATAAAATTGTAAGCAAAGCAGTAATTGTTATTGTCATTATTTTCGTAACAAATGCTGAAACTTACTTAAGATTTTATGAAAAATAGTGACTTCTCCGATAACTAACGCGCTTCACCCTTCTTTTAAGGCCGCTCCGGAGTACATGCGAAATTGCTTAAAAATGCTATACAGTTATCTGCTGTTCTATAGGGCCAAATTTAATAAACTTTTATATAAATGATGATGATATAAAAATATCAACATTTGTCGTTCAGTTTTTTGATAAAGTTTATAATAAGCAATATATAGCCATTTCTATGTTTAGACATTAGTAAACTTTTCAGATTGCAGAGCATTACAATATACAAATTATATATAAAATGAAACGTTATGAAAAAACCAAACTTTTTACCAATTAAATTTATTTAAAAATGCCCCCTTCAAGAGAAAACAGTATATTTGTTTTCGATTTTCACATCATATTTTCTTGTTTTTAAACCCAAATATACAAACCTATGTAACCAAACTAACATCTTGTGCCCTCAGCGACGATGTTTAGTGAGCAGGTAGATTTTTATTGCGGGGTCCACATTGACTGCTTTACTACTTGAACATTTATTTTATATTTTATAAAAAGAACAGGGATCTTTGGAATCTGACCACATACGACTTGAAGTCATTTTACAGAAAAATTTTCTTGATTGTGTGAAACAAAAATATTGTAGAAAACTGTTTTATGATATAAAATGACAAAATTCAATATAAATTTACAATTAAATCATTTTTTCAGGTTATGAGATTATCAAAATCTATGTATATTATCTATATAGTCATACAAATAATTTATCATTTTTTCAAATTAAAAAATCTGATGTGGCCAGCACATTACCTTCCGTCAGTTCTATGTATTTTGTACAAATTTCATACAGAAAGTTCCTTGCAAAGATTATATTTCTTGTACTTTACCTTCCGGCAGTTGCATGTATTTTATGCAAATTCCATACAGAAAATTTATAGCAAAGGATTCTATATTTCCAGTAAAATTATAAGACAAACACACTATAGGTACGTTCCATCGGTGTCAGAAATCTTACTACTTCTTCTAGTAGAACCTCAATGATCGTTCTTTTGCGTCAAAAAAATCTGAATATTCCTACGAATCATTCCAACAGAGCTGGAAGCGCTGGTTGGAAGATATATAGATTGGAGAGAAATTCAAAATTGTACTAGCCGACTGTTGCGCGTACCTATCTGTTACATTTGTCAATGTTCAGATTGGACTGTGCTCAAAGAAATACCTCCTTTACATTTTTATTATTTAATATATTTTTATATAATTATAATCTCTGTAATAACAGCATTTTGAAGATCCAAAATAAACGTACAAAGTTAACTTTAGTTGTTAACTAACAATAACACATAAACACTCCCACCGTTCTATCGTATTTATTTTTTACTTGACAGTTATTTGCCACTGAGCGTTCTATTGCTTTACGAATATTCTTATTCTAGTAGGAATATTTCTGATACCGATAGAACGTATCTTATGTCAATTTCACTTGACACTGACATCTTTCAATCAAAATTTTCTTAATATATAGTAGCTGTTTCCATAGCTATGGCTACTTTATAAAATTTAATTTCTTTATAATTTTTTAACTCTGTATCCACTTAATATTAAGTATAAAATGCAGTCAAATCGTATAGAGAATAAAATATTCTTTAATATCTATAATAACATTAAATGTGAAAAAATGATATTTAGCATAGTTTTTTCAAGAAAAACTCTTAAAATCTTCAAATGAGGATACTTCCGGTTGTCCAATTCTAACCAAAATCTAATCAGCTCTTCACATGGATGTAATAAAGAGAAATACGAAAGAATTATAATTTTTAGAATTGTAGTATGGAAGTTATCGTAGACGAAAATTTTGTTACACACACACACACACACACACACACACACACACACACACACACACACACACACACAGACACACATACATACACACACACACACACATACAGACATCATCGTAAAAATAGTAAAATCGTATTCTAGGGACCCTAAAACGTGCTTATTCATCAAAAACTCACCACCGAATTTTTTGACCAGACAATACCTTCCTTACCTAAACGTGACGGAAGGTAAAAATGAAATTAGTAGGTAATCCACGACTATATCTAGAATCAACTAATTCGGGTAACAAAGAATTTTGATAAAAATGAATTAGTTTTGGAACCATTATTTCTTCCCAAAATACAGAATTCTTTTCTATTTTTTCAATATATATGTCAATATTTGTGTATATTACAAAGTAACATAAATTTCTATTAGAAATATTTAATGACCCTGTATCTCTATAATAATATAAAATTATCGTTTTTTTTAAAAAAAAACAACATACCATTTCGGATTTCTAAAAATTTTATATATTTTTTCTCTACTGCTTCAACAACTGTCATGTCTCGTGCACTGTATGGACATTTTATTTCACAAATTTCTTCACAGCCGATCAGTCCATCCGGCGTCGCTCCCAAAAACGGTATGGATTCATGTATGAAAAATCCACTTCTATTAATTTTTTTTAAGCATATCTTCCAGGATTTCAATAGCCTTACTTTCATTACTAATGCCATATTCTGTTGCTTTAGAACCGGTAATCTAATTATATAATATATTTTTAACTACATTCGCTGTGGACGTTCCTTTCCGCTTTTTGCAAATCTGTCCGAAGTGTATGGAACGTCGTTTGACTTTTTAGTCAACATGATATTCATGTTTCTAATTGTTAATAGGATGTCGAACCATATTTTTATATATTTATATTTTAATATGTTTCTTATATTTTTCATGATTTAAATATATCACAACCATATTTTTAAATAAATAAAAATATCATTGGGATTCATTTAGTTTATTTAAAATGTTCTCAAGCATATTTGTAAATATGTTTGTGATATATTTAAATCATGAAAAATATAAGTAAAATATAAATATTTAAAAAATATTGTTCGACACCCTATTAACAATTAGAAATATAAATATAAATATATATGTTGAATAAAAAGTCGAACGGTGTTCCATAGAAGTGCGAGGTATTATAAGAGCATTATTTAGATATTTTACAACCCCTAATAAATAGACCCTCGGCCGGCAGACAGTGGTTTCAAGAACAGCAACATAGAAAGTTCCTGTGTTTAACAGTTGCATAAGATTTCGGGGCAAATACGAAATTTCTATTCACTCCGGAGCGGCCTTAAGTTATTAAATATTTGAATCAATTATAATAAATAATCACAGATTTCACATTCTAGTTAATTACAAGTATAACCTGTCATGCCCAGTATACAGGCTCTGTCTTTGATTCTGCTACCTATATGGCAAACGAGTAATATTATAAGATATTTTATACAAAAATTTGAGGATAAATGTACTCATTTAGTAGGTAAAATCATTCAAATATTTTAGTAATATTGAAATATAATTTCTGAATTTCATAAACTTGTCAAATTGAATTTTTTGACGTTCAAAAGGTTTGATATGAAGATAGCTCCAAGAAATATTTTATAGAAAACTTAAGTTTTTAAGGTCTGTAATTCAGCTCCTTACAGATATCAGAACAGAATTGCCCTATCTGTAAATTTGTAAACTTCATGTTTACAGATCAACCGTAAGCTACAAATTTACGAATTTAGACTTATGAATAGAATCGACCCAAATCTAATTTCTCGTTCCAATAAATAGAAAAGTCTGTAATACGAAATTTTGGATTATATTCTACTATGTTTTTCCTCGAAAATCTGTTAAGAGCTCCAAATTAAGTACCACTTTCGGTTTATCATATAAGTATACTATTATTCACGAAAGATGAGTATTCAAGGACATTTGTTCGAAGAAAGAATAGGTACATATCACTTTATAGCAGTAGCTTAGCAACATTCTGTATTAGAAAGAGAAAGATTATTTGACCTACGTCTATTTAATTTATGTGGTGTGACAGATATACGTAAATAGTGGCATTACTTTCTAATACTATAAATTCTAATGACATATGTCATAGAATTACAGATACCTAATTATCTACTACACACTGCCCTCTGTGCTAATATTTACCCAGTGGCGTTGACGTTTATATCAAATTATTATTCCCTGGTTTATAAGTTAAGTCTATGTGTTTGTATTTGCAAAAACAGAAGTGAAGAACATAAATCTTTCAACAAGGCATTATTTAGAAAGAAACATAATTTTCAAATGAATTACTCTTTTTTCAGTTAAATTTGTCCATAAATATTTCATGTTTTACTTTCGGTTTATCAATTTTAGAAAAAAATGCAATATGTCCTTCTTATTAACATAAAAGTTTTAAATACCAAATTTAAAAAATGTTGGTATAGATCCAAATATTTTTCACGAAAATCTATTCAGTGCTTCAAGTAAAAGATCAATTCCGGTTTATCAATTTTAGAAAAAATGTAATATGTCGTTCTCATTAATGTAAAAGTTATAACACTTATCATGTCATTTATTTATTTATTTAGTGAGGTAAACAAACTACAAAAAACTTCTGAGAATAAATTTACAAAGGGAAAAAATAAAACACTCAATACACATCTTCCCTCGCTCACTCATGGCAACCGACTGCCGACTGTCTGCTCTCCATAGCAACAGACCGCTGGTGGGGAGTCACATGACCAGCGAACAGGGATGGCTTGATTGGAAAGTTGTAGGTCGTTACAAAGTCTTAAATACCAAATTTGACAAGTTTTGAAATATATTATAATATATTTATCACGAAAATCTGTTCAGACCTTCAGTAAAGTATCACTTCCGGTCTATCAATTTTAGCCAAAATCTAATATTTTGTTTTCTTTCATATAAAAGTCTAAAATCCTCAATTTAAAAAGTTTTTGAATATATCATAATATATTTTTCACGGAAATCTGTTCAGAGTAAACTATGACTTTTGGTTTATTAATTTTAGACAAAATCTAATATGTTATTCCCGTTGGTATGAAAGTCTTACATAGCAAAATTGAAAAGTTTTGGATTATATTTTAATAATAATTTTTCATTAAAAACTGTTAAGGGCTTCGAGTAAAATATCACTTCCGGTTGTCCAATTTTACCCAAAATTTAATCAACTCGTTGATGAATGTAGGAAGCTGAAGTTTGTTATAAGTTATCGTGGACGCACACACACACACACACCCACACACACACCCACACACACACGCACACACATGCACACACTCGCACATACACGCACACACACGCACACCCACGCATACACACACACACACACACACTCACTCGCTCGCACGCACAAACACGCACACATACGCACACACACACACACACACTCACTCACTCACTCACTCACTCGCTCGCACGCTCTCACGCACACGCACGCATGCACACACACGCACATGCACGCACACACACACACACACACTCACTCACTCACTCACTCACTCGCTCTCACGCACGCTCGCACGCACGCACACGCACACGCACATGCACATGCACACACACGCACACACACACACACTCACTCGCTCGCTCGCTCGCAGGCACGCACGCACGCACGCACGCACACACGCACACACGCACACACGCACGCACACGTACACACACACACGCACACACACACTCACTCACTCACTCACTCACTCGCTCGCACGCACACACACGCACGCATGCACGCACACACGCACACACACACGCACACACACACGCACACACACGCAAACACACACACACACACTCACTCGCTTGCACGCACGCACGCACGCACACACACACACGCACACACACACACACACACACTCACTCACTCACTCACTCACTCACTCACTCACTCACTCATTCGCTCGCACGCACGCGCGCTCCCTTGCACGCACACACGCACACACACGCACGAAGGGGAACAACATATTAGATTTTAGATACAATTGATAAACCGGTAGTGATACTTTATTTGAAGCTCTGAACACATTTTCGTGAAAAATAAATTGATACAATACAAAACTTTTCAAATTTTGTATTTAAGACTTTATATTAATGAGAACGAGATATTCCTGAAATTGATAAATTGGAAGTATTACTTTACAGGAAGCTATAAACAGATTTTCTTGTAAAAATATATTAAAACATGATCCAAAACTTCTCAAATTTGGTATTTAAAACTCGTGTATAATTTGAAACAACTTTAGATTTTGACTATACCTATATGATAAACCAGAAGTGGTACTTAATTTGAAGTTCTTAACAGATTTTCGAGGAAAAACATAATAAAATATAATCCAAAATTTGGTATTACAGACTTTTCTATTTATTGGAACAACAAATTAGATTTTGTTTACGAACGATCAACCGGAAGTGATACTTTACTTAAAGTTCATTGCTATTTCAAACATGGAATTGACGGGAGGTCATGTGTTGGCCACATCAGGTTTTTATGTTTGTGTTTTTCTTACTGTCCTTCGATTCATTTTATTTTTATTTTGGAATCTATTACACGTATAATCATAACAAAAATTCAAAATTCGCGCTTTTAAAACCCAGAGGTAGAGCAGTATGGCGGTCTCCTATGATGCGCGCAAATTGAACCTTAAAGCGAGTTTCCGTTTATATTTAGTTCAGTGACACGACAACCATTACCTTTCCAATATCTATTAACACAATATATGCATATTCATCAGCACTAATAGTTTTCATTTTTACCTTCCGTCACCTTTAGGTAAGGAAGGTATTGTCTTTGGTCAAAAAATTCGGTGGTGAGTTTTTGATGAATAAGCACGTTTTAGAGTCCCTAGAATACGATTTTACTATTTTTACGATGATGTCTGTATGTGTGTGTGTGTGTGTGTATGTATGTGTGTCTGTGTGTGTGTGTGTGTGTGTGTAACAAAATTTTCGTCTGCGATAACTCTTTTACTACAATTCTGAAAATTATAATTCTTTCGTATTTCTCTTCGTTACATCCATGTGAAGAGCTGATTAGATTTTGGTTAGAATTGGACAACCGGAAGTACCCTCATTTGAAGATTTTAACAGTTTTTCTTGAAAAAACTATGTTAAATATCATTTTTTCACATTTAATGTTATTATAAATATTAAAGAATATTTTATTCTCTATACGATTTGACTGCATTTTATACTTAATATTAAATGGATATAGAGTTAAAAAATTATAAAGAAATTAAATTTCATAAAGTAGCCATAGCTTTGGAAACAGCTACTATATTAAGAAAATTTTGATTGAAAGATGTCAGTGTCAAGTGAAATTGACATAGTGTGTTTGTCATAATTTTACTGGAAATATAGGATCTTTGATATAAATTGTATGGAATTTGCATAAAATATATGCAACTGCCGGAAGGTAAAGTACAAGAAATATAATCTTTAGCAATAAGGAACTTTCTGTATGAAATTTGTAAAAAATACATAGAACTGACGGAAGGTAATGTGCTGGCCACATCATATTTTTTTTAATTAACTGAAAGATTTACGAATAATTAAAACAAAATTAACGATAGTTATAATGAGGTTTATTATATTTTGTTCTATGAAAAAAATGTTAATAGAGAAAAAAATAAGGATGAAAAACGTTCAAGGTTTCCCCACGTTTTCGCGTAATCTAAGACAATGTGTAAAGAATATAAACTATGTAAACTTTGTATATATTGCACATGCGCACTAGCGAAATACGGAAATACGCCTGATATCTTTCTTAACCTGACAATCCAGTGAAAGTCAGTGGTGAAAATAGGAGGTATAAAAAGATATAGAAAAGCAATCGAAAATTTTAAAATGTTAAAATACAACACTATACAATGTTTGTTTAAAAATATTTTCAAATACTAGTGAATCTCGACTCATTAATAGTTTTTTTTTAGAATTTTACGTACTTATGATTGGTGTAAGTCACTTTTTTTTGTAAAAATTCCTGCTATTAGCATACGAAGTCAGAATAGTAGTTAGCTACATACAGGGTGAGTCTGGGAAGACCCCCCCCCTTTAACTTTTTTATTATAAGTAATAGAAAAAAATGGCTCATATAAAAGTTTTATTATTTTACATATACTATTTGATGGCAGATGTAGATATTTTTTATAAAGTCAGGTTTACAAGATACGACTATCAACTTTTATTTTTCAAATGGCAACCTATAATTATTTTAATAAAATAGAAACCGCCATTTTTTGTGTTTTCAACGATGTATTATTTTTTATCAATGTATTTGAAAAATTTCGAGAAAAATGAGATAATTTAGAAATATTACAAATAATTTTTAAACAAATATTATAGGTGGCTATGTGAAATTAAACAAAACGATTGTTTGAATAATCGTACCTTGTACATTTTTGTGATTTCCATGCAGGGTGCATTTTTTGGAACATCCAGTATAAACTACTTCTGTTCTTAAAATATAATTTACTTAAATAATAATAATAAAAAGATTGGAGATTACATTTCATAATTTTAATTTGTTAATTATTCTAACTTTGTTTGAACAAAAACAGTCAACAATTTGCAATTATAAATTTATAGTCATAGTAGTGTGAACAAAAGTGTTCACGACACGACTGTAGCAAGGGTTGAAAAATATAATAATGACAGTTATGTAAATAGTGAGTGACGAAAAATGTGTAGAAAATAAAGGTGTTGCAAATTTCAATTATTTAATTTATTTGTTGTTCACGCGAGAACAAAAAAGCTTTCTTTAACTTGTGTTACATAATTATTCTGAGCATTCGATTCCATTGAGTGATTAGCATTAAATATTATCTCAGTTTTAAGCAATAAATTCTAAAAAATTATTTGGTTGTTTTATATGTTACTTTCAATGGAGTAATAAATAAAAAAAATATTAATTTCTTTTAAAGAGAAGTAAAAACTAATTTTTGTTAAATGGAATTGTTTTTGACTTTAAAATATTTGAACTAGAATGGAAATGTCGGACAATCGCTGTACATAATATTTAGGAAAATAATAGAAAATGGTCTTTTAAAAATATAGATATCGTTAATTTCGTCATGGGACACCTGCGTAATATTTATGGCCGACGGTTATCAATACATGAACTAATATTTCTTACAGCCTTGGGAGATCCTTCAATTTGTTTGTTACCACCAATGAAGTCGGCAATTTCTTGCTACGCTTTGTTTAAACGTTGGACTTATAATCCTCGTACTGGAAACTGCGATCGTTACATTTATGGAGGTTGCAACGGAAGTGCTAATATCTTTGATTCAAAGGAGGCGTGTCTAAAAGCTTGTAAAGGTATAATTATTAACTTAAACATGTTCAGAGTCGGTATTTTTGCTTCTAGTTGATCTAAAATAACGACTAATTATATTTAAACAATCTTTTTCAGTACTTTATGTACAGATTATCATTTTACCATTGATTCAAATCTTAGATGTTTGATTAAATTTAACAGCAACGATTTGCTTTACTGTGAAGTAAATAGTCAAATATAATGAATTGTAACTAATAATTTATAGAAAATTTGAAAATTCATATTAAAATTACGACTCTTATGGCCGGTTTTATAAACAACATATAAATAAAGTAAATAAAATTTATTCCTTCAAATGACAGTCGATCTTTTAACAGTAAGATATACCGTCATGCTATAAAATGATTAAAATTGGTTCGAATTTGCTAATTCTAGGTAAAAGTAACGGTAGTTGACATAGCACTAGTAGTTGACACTTTGATTTTAAATTACATTGAATAAACTAATTTGACTGTCTTTACAATTTTTTTTAATACACTATTGTTTCCATCTGTGTTGAAAATTTGTAACATTGGTTAATGCCAAAACCATCATATTGACCAAAAGTAGTGACTCATTGACCAGTGGGAGTTTTTTTGTATACGACTTGCTAAATTGGTGTATAAACACTTAAGACGATAAGTTAATAGGTATGTTATAATAAATTGTTAATAATACTTTTTTTAAATCATACCCATTATCAATAAAATTTGATAAAAATACTGGAGCCGGTTATTTCGGAAAACACTATATATACGAAATATTGTACAAGATGTCCGCTACTACTATCCATTTCAGAATTATAGTCAGTTGAGTTTGAAACTCAATAACTTGCTTAAAAAAATTAATAATTATGAAACACTTTCCATTGTAGACTATACATTTATATGTAATTGTACTAATTTTCATATTTTTATATTAATTAATATAAAAATAATACAGGTGTTCCAAAACGTACCGGCAATATTTCAGGGATGAATTCCAGAGCTTATTTAGAGCCGAAAAGTTCATATGTCCTAAATGTAACATTTAACGAGTTATTGTTATTTAAAATTTGAGAATAACGGTTTTCTGATATACAGATCTGGTTGCCATGAGCACGTCTTTTGTATTTCATGCTGATTTCAAATTTTCAAACCGCGTTATAGTGTCTTTAACCGGGATGTAGATGCATTTGTCGGACAGCGCTGAAAAAATTATTTTAAAATCATCAATGATTTACTTCTTTCGATGCCAGTAGTAAATGAGAGCCATTACAGGTGTTTTAATGACTTTTTAATTGCATTTTAATTGCTTTTTAATTGCCTTCCTGGAAATTGACCTTGACTATTTTCCTGGAAATTGACATGTTTATTTTCGTCAACATTTCACTTTCTCTTGAAATAGAAAGTTATTATTGTCAGCTAATTTGTTTTTGTTTTTGAACAAATATTTGCCTTAAGCAATGGAATATTTCAATATAAATACAAGTTTAAAATCTACAGCTATTAAAAGTAAGGTTTACTAGGAATTAAAATAATGTTAAGGTCGTTTCCGAATTTTCAATTTTAAAATGAGTGCGAGTATATATTACTTTTCCTAAATTTCAATTATAAAATGGATGCGACTATAGCTACATACCCATTCAGTTATTAATGACCAAAATTTTTCGTGTTTATTATATTTCCACTTTCACTTTATTTTTGTACTTAGTCGTCACACATTCTTAACGAACTTTCCAGGAACAGAAACAATATAGTCGCATTCATTTTAAAGTAGAAAATTTAGGAAAACTAGTATATACTCGCATTCATTTTAAAATTGAAAATTCGGGAATGTTTGCTAGGGAACATTTGTATAAACTATATAAATAATAATTTATTCGAGGAACAGTTTTTTTTAATAAAAGTATACTAATATAAACATTTTATATATATTTTTATTATTATTAAATTCTCTTACAAACTTGAACATGTTATTAATAAACTAGTGGTATAAACATTATTTGAAAATATTTATTTATCTTTGGGCATATTCCATGGATATATACTTCTTCCTATCTTCACTTCTACGCGTGTTTTTATTTGTAAACATATGTATCCTACTAAGCTATGCCAGTTTCGCGTTTTCTGCCAATCATGATGAAATTTATTTATTGCTTTTTGGTCAGCAGTAATAATGTCGTTAAAACATTTAGATTTAGAATAATCTCTATCGTGTTGTAAGGATATTTCGTCATCACTGTCAAACGGTATACCATTGTTTAATTTATTTCCTGGCCCGAAGTAAAAATGTTTGGGAAAATTCATTGTAAATTCAAAGTATTTTGTAATAAACACCTTCGCAGTTTAATTACAAGTGAGTATTAAATCAATAACTTATATGTATATATACCACAAAAGAAATTCTGTACGGTGGAATCTAAGTCCGAATCACGGGTATCCATGCGACATGAACGCATGTTTCTACGTGGACAACGGTTTCATGCAAGCGGAATCACGTGATGAATGCAACGAGCCTCCGTGTACTCCAGGTGAGCGCTATGAAGATGTGAATGACTTACTGATGCACAGTGTGGAGATATGCGAGTATAAGATAAAACTATCCATAGCTTTATGTATTTATTAATTTCTAATATTTCATTATATTATGTACGAGTATTATTTACTTACAACGACCTAGAGATCTCGCTTTGTCAAGTTGCTGACTGGTAACCGAACTTTTACGAAAAATATTTGAAGCTCATTTAAAATCAATTAGTGCTAACAATGGAATATTTGACTTATTTCAATATAAGTGAGGGTTTAAAATTTGTTAGAGTATTCGTTGTGTTATTTACTTCTGTAGAAGACACCAGCAGAGTCGTATATACATTTTTCCAAATTTTAAAAATGGACTTTATACGCGGATTATCCATAACCGAAGTGCTTATGATGTATAGAGAAGGGTTATTACCGACTATCGACCACATCATAGACGCTGCGAATTATATAAATAATAAAATTATATTTACTCATGAAACATTTTCAAATTCCTGGGAAAATATAGAGTATGAAAAACTGATGAATGAGATATATGAAAACAGTAAGTAATTATTTTATATTAAAATTATTATACACAATCATATAAAATATGTATTTTCAGGTAAATCTGGTAACACTTTAAATGAACTGCCTAGTACATCGAGCAGCGGAAATTGCTTTAACTGGAATGCTCAATTAGGTTTGTATAGAGAAACTGTTCATTATTTATTAATTTATTAAACTTTATATTAATTTTTTTTTTTAGTTTCACACCGAGAAAATGTTCAATCAGGAGGTAGTGCGTCGTCATCTTTAAATAATAATAATAATAATTCAAGTTCGCTCAAATATATAAATGTGGATGGCGAGACTTCTGCATTCATAAAAAAATTCGGATTATCGTCGAAACGAATATTGTTTTCATTTAAACCGATATTTAACGAACAACCGATAAAATGGTTAGAGGTAAGTTTATTTTTCAAATAAAAGTTGAGTAAAATTCTTAATTAAAATCTATTTTCAGAATGCAATAAACGAAGTGATAATCCGCATAACACAAGATATTCAGCAAGATGATTTTATAGGCCTACAGCTGGAGAATGAAGAGTACCCACAAAATCCAGTATATGTAACGTGGCGAAAATTCTCGCAGCTGACAGCCACGGTAGTAATGGATCGAATAGGTAGTGTAATGCAAAGTAATGCAACATTTTTTCTTAACAATAAGTTCACTATGAAAGTTGATTCTATCAGAATGGCTAATGGAAAAGGTAGAACAAGCGTGGATAAAAAATGTGTGTCATTTCGTGATTATTGTGTGGCAAAAAATAGTATTTTTGTAGTAGAAAATAACAATAATATGTGTTTAGCGTATGCGCTTGTAGCAGCAATAGAGTTTCAAAATTTGGGGTACAATAAAAAAAATTTAACCAAAAAATTTTCCACTAAATCAGGGCAAAAAATATTATACAAACAAGCGACGGAATTATGTCATAATGCAAACGTTGATTTATCATGTGGGGGTACATACGAACACATCGAAATGTTTCAAAATTACTTATCTGAATATATAATTGTAGTTTATTCAAGTAGATCCGGGAAAGATATTTATTTTCATGGTGATAGAACTTTATCTAAACCTCGACTAAATTTAATCATGGAAAATAATCATTACAATGCTATATTAAGCTTAACTGCTGCTTTTGCAATACAATATTTTTGTGAATATTGCTTGGTAGGGTATAAAGTTAATACGAGACACAAAAACTGTCCGTATGTGTGTCCGTGTTGCCATGAGAAACCGCCGTGCAGTAATACTCCAGATTTGATAACTTGTACATCATGCAATAGAAAATTTCAGGGTGTAAATTGTTTACAAAATCATATGAAAAATAATTTATGTTCAAAATTAAAGCGATGTGCTATATGTAACAAAAATATTTGGCTTAATCAGAAAAATAAACACATGTGTGGATTCGAGTATTGCTCGGTGTGCAACGAGATTAAACAGATTCCTCATCAATGTTACATGAGTATTAATAAATTGTCGGAAAATAAATCCATCACGAATTCTAAATTTCTATTTATTTTCTTTGATTTCGAAACGATGCAGGAAAAGAAGGTTACAGATAGTTTACATGCTCATGAAGTAAACTTATGTGTTGCCCAACATGTATGCACAAATTGCATATCGAATGATGTTATAAATATTAGTTGCATACGTTGTGGTATTCGTCAACACATATTTAAAGAGGCTAGTGGTGGTGGTGTAGTTCATCAGTTTTTAGAATACGTGTCACTTATGTCGAAGAAATTTAAAGTCACGGCTGTAGCGCACAATTTCAAAGGATTTGATGGAAGTTTCGTTTTACGCGAAATGATGAATAATGTTGCAAGATGGAATCCTAGCATTATACGAACAGGTTCCAAAATAATGTTAATAAAAACTGGAGATTCAATTCGCTTCATCGACAGTTTAAATTTTCTTCCATTGCCGTTAGCATCTTTACCAAAAGCTTTTAATATTAATGCAGCGAAAGGATTTTTCCCTCATTTTTTTAATACTAGAGAGAATGAAAATTAGATTGGCTGGTTACCTGATAAAAATTTTTATGGTTATAATTCAATGAAAACTAGCGTTAGATCAGAATTTTTAGAGTGGTATAATTCTAAAATTTCAGAAAATTATATTTTTAGTATGCGTGAGGAAATTGTTAAGTACTGTGTTCTTGATGTCGATATACTACGTCGTTGTTGTTTGCGGTTTCGAGAATGTTTTATTGAAACTAATAACGTGGACCCCCTGCAGGAAAGTATTACTATAGCATCGGCTTGTAACTTAACCTTCCGACGAAATTTTCTAAAACCGAACACCATAGGAATTTTACCTAGGAACGGTTACAGATTAGTGGACAATTGTTCTGCTATATCTTTAAAATGGCTTGAGTGGGAGTCTTACACCCGTAATATTGTTATACAACATGCTGGTAATGGTCGTGAAGCACGGTTGTTAGAAAATTTGATTGTCGATGGTTTTTGCCGTGAAACAAATTCAGTTTTTGAATTTTACGGGTGTTTTTGGCACGGGTGTCAGCGGTGTTATTTAAATCAAACTGGGGAACTGGCAAACAACAATGATGCTATGTTTATGAGGTATGAGCGTACACAGTACAAAGAAGAACGGATTAAAGCAGCTGGTTATAATTTAATTACTATGTGGGAATGTGATTTTAGAAAAAAACTCAAATTTAATTTAGACTTATACAATTTTGTAAACAATTTACATGAAAATATTGCACCTTTAAATCCTCGCCATGCCTTTTTTGGTGGTCGTACAAACGCGTCAAAATTATACTACAGATGCGATTTCGATGAGACGATTAAATATTTCGATGTATGCTCGTTGTACCCTTATATAAATAAATACGGTAAATACCCGGTGGGTCATCCGAAAAATATTTATATCGGAAAAGAACAATGTTCTCAATTAGATTTTTCCAAAATTGAAGGTTTAATTAAATGCTTAAGCCTTCCTCCACAAAATTTATACCATCCCGTACTCCCATACAGATGTAACGGAAAACTTACATTTCCTTTATGTAAAACATGTGTTGAAACAATGTCCGAAACGCAATGTTGTCATTCAGATTCAGAACGTCAGTTTATAGGAACGTACGTTGCTGATGAACTACGTAAAGCATTAGAAAAAAATTATAAATTGGTTGAAGTATATGAAGTATGGGAGTACGATATTGTAGTGTATGATAGGGAAACTGAATCAGGAGGACTCTTTTCTGGGTATGTGAATAATTTTTTAAAAATTAAACAGGAGTGTACTGGGTGGCCGTCGTGGTGTTCTGACGAAATTAGTAAAAATAAATATGTTGCTGATTATAAAGATCGGGAAGGAGTAGAATTGGATATATTAAATATTTCTAAAAATTCAGGAATGAGATTAATTGCAAAATTAATATTAAATTCGTTTTGGGGAAAATTTGGACAAAAAGAAAATTCATCACAAACGAAAATTATTTCTCAACCGTATGATCTTTTTGAATTATTAAATAATCCGGGTATTATAATTTTGGATATTACTATTATTAATCAAGAAACATTATTAGTAACTTACGAACGCGTACAAGAGGACATTGAAACTCTTAAAACTGTTAATGTAGTTATAGCCGCGTATACTACAGCAGGAGCTAGGTTGGAATTATACAAATATTTAGAAAAATTAGACAGGCGCGTGTTGTATTACGACACTGATAGTGTTATTTTTTCACATAAAAACGGTCAGTGGTTACCTCCCACAGGTGATTATCTCGCCGATATGACCGACGAAATGCGAGAATACGGTGACGGTAGTTTTATTTCAGAATTTGTAAGTGGAGGACCGAAAAACTACGCATTTAAATTCTGGAATAAGAATAAAAACTGTTTCGATACCGTATGCAAGGTGAAAGGGTTAACACTGCATTATGACAATTCCAAGAAAATTAATTTTGAAATAATTAAAAATATGATCTGTGATGATGACAACAAAAATAAAACTATTACGCTTTCTGATAGAACAATAGTTCGCGACTCACAGTATGGTGTATTTACAAAAGAAAGCACTAAAAATACACGTATCAATACACAAAACGTTGTCGCCTATCTAGCAGTTTTGATACTGTTCCATACGGTTTTAAGTAGTAGTAGTAATTTATTTATTGTGTTTTTATTTATCATAATTTGTATCTATTATAATTTTTATATTGTACATTTCTTTATTCCATATTATTAAAATTAAAATAAATGTATTATTTTATTATGTTTTTGTATTGTGCTTTTGTATGTATTTTGTGTGCAATATATATAAAATACACCTAATTTTGTGTTTTAATTTATAAATGGTTGACGATACAAATTTATCGCGTATATAGCCGCTGCCGCATCGCGCACCGTTCGCCGCCGCCACGCGCCGTTCGCCGCCGCCGCCGCCCCCGCGCACCGTTCGCCTCCGCCGCCGCCGCCGCCGCCCGCTGCCTCCGGGACCCGCGAATAAAGTCAGTGAGCCTACAGTGGCAATAAATGCCTGTACTTATATTTTATACGAGTAAGTAGGGAAGAACAATTAAAAACATAATTCTATTACAAATTACATACATTTATTTAAAATAATATTCAAATAATATTTTACAAATAGAGTCATTCTTATTATAATCATTATCAAACATACTTAAGAAACTATCAATATTATTATGAAATACATAATTTAACAAAAATAAAACACAATAATGGCCGCAAACAGTTGAATTTAAATTCTGAATTTGTTCAGTGTTGTAACTATATATAGAACTATTTCTTTTAATAAAATTTAAAATTGTGCCGAATGGTTTTCTTCCAAAACTATCAAAAAAGTAAGCAAAACTATGTTTATCAATAAAAATCGCCATCCAGTGACTCCCTGGCATATAATCAGGATCTTGATTGACGATAATTAAACTCGGGTTAGTCACGTAATGTGGTAGCGAGTTACTTGCTGAAACAAGTACAAAATATTTTTTCTTTATTTTTTTGATCTTCGTGAGACAGTTTTCTAGCTGAATAGTATTCATTGTACCACTTTTGTAAGTTTATTATGTTCTCCAAAGAACATCTTGCATTTTTAATTATGTGATTGTCACAAGGTGATGTTTTAAATATGCTCCTTAAATAATTTAATCGTGGACATCCTAAATTCTCAATATTTATAATCCGTGTTTTAGGAAATATGTTTTCGAGGTAGTTTTTCTTCTCTAATCCTTTAACGTAAACACATACAGGAGATTTTAAATTATTTTTCAGTATTTCATTTAAGTTTTCGTAATTTATATTTCCATCGGACCATTTAATTCCATGAAAATTTCTTGTTAACCATTTTACTTGAAATTTGTAACGATGGGAAAGTGAATGTTCTTCTTTGGGCGATTTAAAGAGATAATATTTTTGGGATAACTCTTCTTCACTACAGGTAAAAATTGCGAATTCCTTAATAACAAACACTTTCTCTTTAACGACAAATCCTTGAAAATCTATGAACGCAATCATTGCTTAATGGTTACTTGCAAACTGAATTATCAAAGTGTTAACAATTCAATTTATATATAATCTAGCTACTGTAATCAACAATAACATTTCTTTTTTTTATCGATTTCTATCATACTGTCAAATTCAGCGTAAACTAAACAGTTTATAGTTTCTGTAAGTTGCGAGTTAAATGCAATTTCTAAACATAAACTGCCACTTCTTATGAGATTCCAATGAGACTGACTACCTGATGATAAATCAGCAGTTAAATCAAAAACTGTAATACAGTAACCATTGCTATATTCTTCTCTTGATATATCGTTTCCTTCGTTCAGGAAATGTATTCCCATCCCCGAGAACAATGTGTGATAAGAACTTATAAAATTTTCATTTTTAAAATTAGGTTGTGAAGGTTTAACTTGATGACCATCTACATATAGCGACAAATAATTCAAATCATAGTTTTTAAAATTAAATGGATTTAACTTCGAATCTCCGTTAAATGCTTTATTTGTTACAAAACAAATAGTACACCGTTTTGGTAACTGACCAAGGAATATATTATCCAAAGATTTGCTTTGTATTCCTTGTGGAATAGTTAATACTTTTATTTCACTTCTAGTAATCGGATATTTTGCAGTTGTCAATTCCAATGCTTTTGCGTGAGCTAACATAACACTAGGATTTATTTGTTTCCGACGAATTAATAAAGTAGCATCCATTATTTTCAACTTTCC
Organism: Harpalus rubripes; assembly: GCA_963082715.1. Taxonomy (NCBI): domain Eukaryota; kingdom Metazoa; phylum Arthropoda; class Insecta; order Coleoptera; family Carabidae; genus Harpalus; species Harpalus rubripes. The sequence goes on from OY720463.1 coordinate 22,399,207, forward strand.
TGTTACTCCATCGCCCATGAGTGTAAAATTATTTCTAGACCGTACAAATTTAACACGAACTTCAACTCCGTTTATTAAAAATTTTTCCTGATTAAATATATCACAATTCAGATGGCCGATAAGATCAACTTCTTTACTATTTTTTGTAAAATTATTTCGCTTCATAAACCCTTGATTTTCATTAGTCATTATATCCATTTTACCACTGGTATCAGGATACCATAACCCACACGTTAAATGAGATTTTTTAGCAGATGGCCCATAATTTAAAAGTGTATCTAAATAACACTTAAGCATAAGTATTATTCGGTGGTGAAATGAGTTTTTGGTTTAAATAAACTTCAACCTGACTAAACATAGAATGTAAAATATTGTTAATAGGTGCAATATTAGCACCACTATTTTCTTCAAAATCAGTTCCATCATCCTTAGTTAATTTTACATTTACAGCAATTAAAGTATGCGCTAAATCGATGTAATCATCACCAGCATTGATAACAAATTCCAGCGGTGCATCATCTGCTATACTTGATAGAGTTTTATAATGCACCCAGCGACCATTTTCGATACTAGTTTGAGTAGCGGGAACAGTAAAAAGATCTAGTTCGGATTTTACACACTCACAGCTTCTAGGATGTAAAAAAGACATTTTTAATTTTTATCAAAAATATCAGATGTTTGTACTCCGGGAGATTTTCTTTTGGACTTCTTTCGCTGTTGCCGAGAACTCTAGTTATGAATTATGTTTGCTAAACGACGTCTTTTTATAACTAAACCAGATCCTATCAAGGTATCAATTTTACCTTCAGCTTTACGCTTTAAATTATCAACAGATTCGTTTAATCGCAATTTGAGCGCCTCTTTAGCCGGGGTATCGTTAACTACGTCATTAATAAAATATGATCCTGAACGAATAGCTTCTTTTCCAAAAGTTTTTAACCCGCTTTTAACCAGAGGCATTATACTTCTTAATAATCCTTTTAAGAAACTTCCAAAGCCGTGTCCCTTCTGGTAAACATTGCCTTTGTAAATAGCACCAACCCCACTTCCAGCCTGATTTACGTAGTAGTCGTGGTAATGACAAGATTTCATTATGTTAGCTTCTTAAAATGAAGTTTTACACTAACTGTACCGTACTGAAATGGCGCCTTTTCTCCAGTACTCGTTCTTATATCTATTTCGATGTTTTCAAATTCTCTCTTTAGTACAGGAATGTAATGAGGTTGGGTAAAAAACTGTACTTTTTGAGTACCGTAAGTGTAATGACTGTTATCGAGTGCTACAATTCTAATAACTTTAGCGAATATATTTCCAATCATCTGCGGTTCTACTATATCGCTATACACGAACAGCTGTGATGGTAAACCTAGCAATACATTTGATAGATGTATTGAAGACGTGTTAAGTATATTAGTATCTGGTTCAAAACCGAGTTGTAAACTTAACCGAAGGGATAATTTCAATGACGTTATAAAACTAGTTATCGCGCTACATACCACTTTCTTACTACCTTTATTTATTCTAAATTCAACTTTATCTTTTTGTAATATTGGATTTGCATTCAATGCTGTTACAAGTGATTCAATGGATTGGTAATTACCTGTATCTATTTTTGTTTTATAATCTACCATCAACACTGTATTTTTCTCAAGGTGAGAACTGACTATGTCATCAATGGAATTATATTTTTTATTTCGTATTAAATTTTCAACCCACATTGACAATCTCACATCTGTAAACAAGTTTTTAACACGTACATCATCCATTTCACTTTTTAATTCTATATTGTAAGTGGAGTATATAGTGTTATTATCTTCCGTAACTGATGAAAAAGAGCACGGATATTGTATTTCCGTTAATCCAACACACCATTCGCCTGATAGATGTATACTTTTTGGTAACTGAGTAAAAAAATTAGCTGAAGTATTTGTTGGAAAATAATTTTTCGAACTGTTTGATAGTAGAGTTAAATAAAATTCGGTGGAGTTATAAGTATTCACATTCGTGTGAGAGATTCGCACGGTATCCACGAGTTAAACTTTGACGGATAATTTTTCCACTGAACAAAAATTTCAGAACGCCCCTTTTTATATCGTTTCTTCAATATTTTTTCTATTTGAAAATAATTTTCAGGGTTATAAGTTACACGCTGAATTTCAGGTTGATAAAATACACCATCTATGGGTTCATCTAATAAATCACATATTTTATATACAACAGGGTCCCTCAGAATAATATGAGTAATTTTAAATATTTCATCACTCCAGTTATTTACATAACCCTTCTCAAATGCATGCTTATATTTGACAATCCGCACATAATCACCAGCTTTATATAATTTATGATTTTTGCGTTTATTATGACTTTTAATTCCGTTAATATTGTTATATACTAACAAAATATTATCTTCTTTAACTTCATTTGGTGCCATTTTAATTGTTCTGTGGTATGAATTATTATAACTATTTACTAAGTCCTGTAAAACATCAATGTATCTGTAGGTATTAACAAATGAAAAATACTTAAACATTTTTGTTTTTAAAGTTTTATTAAATCGTTCAACAACGGCAGCTTTAACATCAGGATTTTTTGCAACATAAAAATTTATATCGTACTTTTTAAATAATGACTGCACTTTAGAAGCCAAAAATTCCTTGCCTTTGTCTGTTTGTAAATTGATAGGAACACGGGCGCTAAAAATTTCTTCAAAAGCTGTAGCAACTTCGTTACCTGTTTTAGTAAACAGTGGTTTTACCATAACAAATTTTGAAAAGACATCAATAACAACCAATAAATATTTAATATTGTCATTGTATTTGGATAAATTTTTCAAATCAATTAAATCAGCTTGAAATAATTCATTCATTGTTGTTACGTAGTATTTATTTCTTTTAAACTTACGACGAATTTGTTTATTTAAAGTATACGTATCTTGACTTTCTAACCAGTTTTGAATTTGTTTCGTTGAAATATTTGTTGCTTTATAAATTTTGTTTATATTTGAAAAGCTAAGAGGATCTGATGGAGTATAATATCGTTTACGTAAAGTATCCATGGTTATTATATTTCGTAAGGTGACCACTCAATTCTGCTTTTCCTTCTTCTTCTTCTTCTTCTTCTTCTTCTTCTAGCTGGTGATGATTGAAAAGCTGTACTGCTACTAATCGGAATTTTCTCTTCTGTTTCACTTTTAAATTCTTTTTCTTCTTTCTTGAATCTATTGTTAATATAGTCTAATCTTTTCTGGTTAACAAGTAGAATTCGTGGTATGTTAACTTTATGTAAAATGTCTGCAAAATATTGCCATCCTTCCGGATCAGCACCTGATTTGTGGTTTTTTATCGCATCACTAACAAGATCAGTTATATTGCTACCTTTAATTCTGTGCCCATCGTAACTTACTATACCATTTTGATTCCATGATACACCACCATCTTTTAATTTTTGAAGTAACATTCCCGCTTTCTTAATATATTGTTTAGGTAACGCGTTTAGTATATCTTGAAAATTATATTGATCAAACCCAATATCGGTCTGTTCTTCGGCTTCAGGTAAATTCTGTTTCTTACTTGTTTCAGAAATAGGTATTGCAATCGGTTTACGAACATTATTCAGTATATTTAAATATTTTTGTAGAATATGATTATACATGACCCACTTTTCATTATCATTTACAGTTTTCTTATTTAAAATCATATGCATTTCACGATCTAATTGTGACAAAGTATCAGGCTGGTTATTTTGAAATTTTTGAAAATGTTCAAACACTTGCGGTTCTATTAACACCATTTTCTTTGTATGCTCCATAATTTTTATTTATTTAATAAGCTACCTAACACACCTGATATAATTGGAGCTAGTAAGAGTGGAAGAAATGCACCACCTCTCTGAATTATTAATTTTTTCTTTTGACCAACAGATGATTTATTTTTGACTATACTTCGAAGTACTTTTTTATGATGTGATAATTTCTGTTTTTGTATTTTAGTTAAAGGAACTCTACCAATTAAAGTATTATGAATGCACTCACAAATACAATGAACTAATTGATTATCAGCCGCTTTTAAAACAGCCTTTCGATATTCAGGTTTAGTGTTTTGAAGAAACTTCAAAACATGAGCATTGTTAACTATCGCTTTTGACATCTTGTACACGAATAAACTCATTGAAAAAGAAATGTGTTTATTTATACCTTTTCTTTGGAACATAGACGTAGGTGGGTTTTTCATCAGGGAACACATTTGTACGAATTCGATCTGATTCCGGTGTATCTTGTTTCATATCTATTAATAAATAACCGTGCGGTTTAGACGTTGCATCAAAATAAGATTCTTGAATAAATTTGATATTTTCAGGATATATCTGGCGAGCTAAATGATTTATTTGAGCACGATCTCTAGGGTTTTTAAAATAAACAATATAATGTGCATTTAGGGAAATATCGCGCTGTCCTTTACCTTGATGAAATATATTTTGCGTTATATAAAAAACACTAATATTACGATGATGACTTCCTTTGGTAAATATATCAACAATGTTATGATTTGTCTCTCTCATTAAATCATCTAATATGATTAACGTTGATTCGGTGCCATCAAAAGAATTCATATCTGGTAAACCACGATAATATTGTATATTTTCTGTTTTATTTCTTTCATCATACAACGGCTGCCATTCGTCGTAACACCATATAACTTTACTAAATATAGTATCACACACAGATTTCAAATTTTGCAAAAATCTTTTTACAAAATATGACTTTCCTGAACCCGTGGGCCCCGCAATAATAGCTGTAAAGGGTGCTCTGAAACAATACTCCATGTCCACTCTTTCACTACTGGTTACTAAATGATAAACAATTGTAATATTTATAATTTTTATTTGTATAATGTAATATGCTACCAATAATCACAATTTTTATATGATTCTATTTTCATATCAACATCATTTTTAACATTATAAGGTAATTTTAATACTATTTCATATAAATATAAATTATTTCCTGTTTCTTTTAACACATTAAATACGGCTTCATTATACAATATTGGGGAATTTAATAATTGACTTGCCACATGTGCAGTAAATTGTTCATATTCAGGAAGATGTCTCTTTTTTGATTGCTTATTAGCCATCAAATCCATGACTACACCCTCAAGCTGAATAACTGTGTTAAGCGTATCAAAAGCTAAATAAATCGGTTTGTACACATCTTCTACCCGTCGACTAGAAAAACTAATAGTATGATTGCTGTGCATGATTACCACGTAATTTTTTAAACATCCTACTACTGTATCTGTATTTACTCGAATTGTTTTACTCATAATATTTTTTAAAACTCTAAAGAAATCTTTCGCTTCGTCATAATAAAACCATGCACATGCTGTCAATTCTAAATTTCCCAGTCTTAAAATTACTTGATAATCTTCGAAAGGTTTAACGCCAACTGTTAAAAATTTTTTCGCTGTTTTTGTTAATGGAAATTCCATAACATCTAAAAGCCGATATTTTTCATTTAATATTGCTCTACTTATTTTTTTTCCTCATACTGATCGGATTTCTCTACGCCATGCATCAACATGTCATTCATATCTTCATCGCGTTCACCTGGTGTACGCGGGGGCTCGTCGCACTCATCACGTGATTCCACTTGGTTGAAACCGTTGTCCGTGTAGAAACAGGTGTTCATGTCATGAGGATGAGGTGATTCGCACTTAGACTCCATTATGCAGAATTTCTTTTGTGGTGTTTCTTCCAGAGCCTTTTGTGTACGCTTATGGTTCATCTGTAAACAGATGCAAATTTTTATTAATGTTTATTCTACTTTTGTTAATAACATTTATTAATTTTAATTTTACTCACCTCGATGGAATATGAATACCTGGAGATCTTCTTCAGAAGTGGATATCAAAACACTTTTAACTACCACAGATTTTAAACCCGCATTTATATTGAAATATTCCATTGCTTAAGGCAAATATTTGTTCAAAAACAAAAACAAATTAGCTGACAATAATAACTTTCTATTTCAAGAGAAAGTGAAATGTTAACCTTGACGAAAATAAACATGTCAATTTCTAGGAAAATAGTCAAGGTCAATTTCCAAGAAGGCAATTAAAAAGCAATTAAAAAGTCATTAAAACACCTCTAATGGCTCTCATTTACTACTTTTGGGAAACCAATTGTCCTAGAAAATTATGAAATTGACAAACAATAACAACATTTCAAAATTTTCCATCGAATTAGAAAACATCCAAGACTTGAAGACCCCATTTCAAAAATTCGAAGACATCAACGAAGACTACAATACCCCTGCAAGCAACCATTCCATAATAATACTCTATGTTATTTTATTAATTACTGGCGTAGTTATTATTTCAGTTTATTGCAAGAGAAAATTCGAACAGAAACGCAGCCAAAGTAAGGGTCCAGATCCCGGCCAAGAACTTCAACCCCAAGCGACCATCCAACTACCCGGAGGTGCCCAATTTTAAGGAGGGAGGAGTTACACATCCGTTTTCCCACAAAAGTGTAAACCTAGCATTCTCCAATTTCTGACGATGTAGATGTTGTGTAAAGTTATAAAATATTGGAATACTGTAATGTAGAGTTAGTTACCGACAAGTCCTTAACAAATAAACTTATATTTCTGACATTATATTCATTGTGTTTCTGATACCTGTATTTCCGTTTCAATAAATAAATATTTTTTTTGAGTAAACGAATAATCGATTACATAACTTATCTATATATATATATATATATATATATATATATATATATATATATATATATATATTATGAATTATTGTTTAAAATTAACAAAATTCATTATTGTACATAAAAATAAACCATACAATAGTGAAATATGTAAAATATACTGAAGGTTTTATCTACCGGGGCAAAGCCGTGAGTAACTATGTGTCACTTAATATAAACAAAATATAAATTATTTATGTTATATTTTGATAAAATATATGATTATACATGAAGACACTCACATATAAATAATATATTTTTCAATTGCTATTACGTATAAATCTAGCGAGGCATTTGGCGCGTGTAGCCATATGACCCTAGTTTGGCACGCAGTATCAGATTTCATATATATATATATATATATATATATATATATATATATATATATATATATATATATATATATATAATGTATTATTGTTTAAAATTAACAAAATTCATTATTGTACATAAAAGTAAACCATACAATAGTGAAATATGTAAAATATACTGAAGGTTTTATCTACCGGGGCAAAGCCGTGAGTAACTATGTGTCACTTAATATAAACAAAATATAAATTATTTATGTTATATTTTGTTAAAATATATGATTATACATCAAGACACTCACATATAAATAATATATATTTCAATTGCTATAACGTATAATAACGTATAAATCTAGCGAGGCATTTGGCGCGTGTAGCCATATGACCCTAGTTTGGCACGCAGTATCAGCTTTCATTTATATATATATATATATATATATATATATATATATATATATATATATATATATATATATATATATATATATTATGAATTATTGTTTAAAATTAACAAAATTCATTATTGTACATAAAAATAACCATAAAATAGTGAAATATGTAAAATATACTGAAGGTTTTATCTACCGGGGCAAAGCCGTGAGTAACTATGAGTCACTTAATATAAACAAAATATAAATTATTTGTTATATTTTGTTAAAATATATGATTATACATCAAGACACTCACATATAAATAATATATTTTTCAATTGCTATAACGTATAATAACGTATAAATCTAGGGAGGCATTTGGCGCGTGTAGCCATGTGACCCTAGTTTGGCACGCGGTATCAGATTTCATATATATATATATATATATATATATATATATATATATATATATATATATATATATATATATATGTCGCAGAGTAGTATCACTGGCAAACTCTATGTCGACCAACACTATTTCAGAACCACAGCGATAATACAATTAAAAGATAATAAGTGATTCACGTAATACTTGATTCATTAAATGATCGTTACGACATGCTTTGATATTACAATCTCCGACACGGCCATTCTGACGTTTCACACGTCCTCGTGTGAACTATCTGAAAACAAAGAATTTATCCACAGTATTTTCGCTCGGCTATCTCTGACCAATAAGTGCTCAAATAGTTACAACTTTGTTCACATTTATATTAAGCTCAAAATTTAGCTATAGTACACTAAATTATTTAATGGACGCCTTTTTTACAAGACGTCAAACAAAACATAATTCTGTGACAATACATTTCACCAGTAAATACATGACTACCAATATCAGTATTCAAGCATTGTTATAGCTTGTCCAACAGCGACAGACCATCATTGCTTAACCAGCAATCGATCGCTATTCCATCTTCGCTTAACCAGCGCAAGAAAACCATACCGTCATTGCTTACCCAGCAATGGTACACCATTCCGTCATCGCTTAACCAGCTCGGAAAACCACAGCGTCATTGCTTACCCAGCAATGGAACACTATTCCGTCATTGCTTAAACAGCTCGGAAAACCACAGCGTCATTGCTTACCCAGCAATGGAACATTATTCCGTCATCGCTTAACCAGCTCGGAAAACCACACGACAGAGGCACCTAGTTAGCATGTTACCTTCGGCAGAGGTATCACAGTAGCATACCGAAACACCATGACAGAGGCATCCAGTAGCATGTCATCTTCCATCACGGTTAATAATTCTAAAGAATTTAACGAAAATGTCCAATGTCCAGACCAACGCCTCATTTGCTCCTTAGCCACTTTTGTTATAAAAGTTTGTCGGCTCTTCAAAGTTTTAGTCACCCCTGTGGATTTTCAACGATCCACTCGATTAGCCTAACTAAATTGTGGTCTCAACCTCCAGAAGGTTCATTATTGTACGCATGAACCGCTCTACTTAAAAATTAGAACATGGATTCATGTGTTATGTAAATAATACTAAAAGCTATCAAAATGGTCTAAATTTGTTAAATAATTCAAACAGATAGTTCTTCTTTTCGTTTTCCTAACTGTATTTTGGCTTAGTGTTTTTTAGTTTAATTTTTTGACAAGTTGGTTTTTGCTCTTATTGGAGGTTAGTAAGTTTTAGTCAGTTGATCTTACACTGTCACAGGTGATGCTGTCCTTTATAATGTTTCTCGTTTGGCCTACATATCACAGGTATTTTATAAAAAAAATTTGTTGTTTATTTAAACTTGTTGTTTATTATTGCTTGATTATACTCTGAAAAATGATTGTTCTTGATTTGTGTCATATATTTTTATTGCAGCACTTGATGAAGGTAAAATAATATACTGAAACGTTTGCAAGAGGAGATGTAGAAACAAATCTTATCTTATCTTCCTTTGTATCCATCATCCGATGAACTTTCTTCAATTAAATTTATCCTTGGATAACGATCAAAATATTTTAAAGCAATTTGTTCCAGCGTCCATCACGCTGCACTTAGGCGTCCCAAACATTAAGACAAACATTTGAAAAGCAAGTCCCGTCTTGTCAGACTTCTCTGCTTCCAATGGCTGACAGATTTCTGTTGCTCAATTGTTTTTCAGGTAAAACAGTCGGCTTCGCAACCGTGGCAGGCACCATTCCGGGCACCAGCAGTCCTGTGCAACTCCTCTGCGGATGATCTAGCTTGCCACAATTTAAACATTCAACAAATTCACAATTTGACAAAACTGGCATGGTCACTCCGAAAACGGCCACGAGGAACCTGATCGGCCACAGCCCCATCAAAACCAAAAGTTTTTTAGCTACGACCATGCTCACCGGAAATTTAATAAAGTCATATAGTATGTTCTGGGAATAGACTCAGGGACTATTTCAAACCACTACCATATTTGTACCAAAATTTCAATATTCATGAAAGTTCCATCTGTAACGGCTCAGCGTTTTGGAACATGGACGTGCAGGAACTTGAATAACCATACAAATTATACCATGAACAATTGATAAAAGTTCACTCAGATTTGAACTGTCTGCACAGCGCTATATTATTCACGCTAACACGGTACATCCAATACATTCTCTCACTATCAGTGCTACACATCGCCTCATTCGTAGATCTTGGGCAGGATGCTCGCCCATTCTGGCTTATTATTTCGAGACAGACTGGTACAGACTTCGTCCATAATTACAGCTTTCTCGCCACTGTCAACAATATTTTTCCCAAATAGCATCGTCGTACGGTAACTGATCGAATGCATCGATCTCTCACTTCAATCACATTACCCTTAATGTCAACGCAGATACCTGAAACCTGAATACTCAAAAGTCCACATGCAATTAATACATTAACAAAATCATCAAAACAAATCCCGTAGCAGCCTCGGACACAAGCCGCTGTCCTTCTAGCAAAAACTAGAGATTGCAGGCAGAAACGAACCACTGGCCATACATCACCGTATTTGGACCAATGATCACTCATGCTTCGTTAGTACGGCGGCCAAAATGTAACAAAACACAGCACAAGCGTCTTTGTGGAAGCGCAACGATAGTTTTTCTTTGTATCACATACCACAGACGCTATGAATACCTGTCCAAGTGCAGAAATGGAATTGATTCTGGGGCCAACGTCT
>OY720463.1:22427330-22437330 GCA_963082715.1 Harpalus rubripes
CATAAAGAATAAAATTAATAATTTATTACCGACAAAAAAATAGAGAAAAGAAAAACACTACATAATAAGTGCAGTGTATTACATACTAAAATTGTAGAAAAAAGGAATAATTGAGAATCATATTTCAAATAACTACATACATGTTTACATAATATAGAAAAATGCAGTGTAATAATAATATTTATAATAAACAAAAATTGAAAGATGAGAGGCAATTTGTTAAAGCACAATTACATGTGATACTCTCCATATAAAGAATACAATTACCGACAAAAAAATTGAGAGAAGAAAAACACTACATAATAAGTGCAGTGTACTACATACTAAAAATGTTGAAAAAAGAGTAATTGGAAATCATATTTCAAAAAACTACATACATGTTTACATAATATAGAAAAATGCAGTGTAATAATAATATTTATAATAAACAAAAATTGAAAGATGAATTGTTAAAGCACAATTACATGTGATACTCTCCATATAAGGAATACAATAATAATACAATAAAGAGTCAGTATAATCATTCATTCATGAAAAAACTTCTTAATTTTAACGAATTAATAGTGTAGGCAAATATTTTATTAATTTTGTTATTATCTAAGTTATTAAAAAGGAAGACATAATTGTTTTCATTTAGATTTAAATCATTGATAATAACAGAAAGGTAGGCATCTCTGTAGGGGAGATATATCGGGCATTCTAAAAAAAAGTGGAATAAATTTTCCTTTTTGTTTAAATTACAAATTGTGCAATTATTGGTGGCATCTAAAGAATATTTTATTTGTTTGAAATAAATGGTTAGTCCTCTTTTGTTAGAGAGTCTAATTTGTGAAATTATTCTAGATTTAGCTATGGCACAGTCGCTTAGATATGATTCAGTGAAGTAAGAATTCTTTATTAATTTGTAATAATCACTGTAAGTTGAGTTAAATATTTTTTCCAAGTCTTTAGACCGTAATGAGTGTTCAAAATCTTCACAAATCTTATTTATATCGTTATTAGTTATAAATTGAGCTCGCCACATGTTCTCGTAACCTAAGTCAATTAGTAAATTTTTAATTTGGCTAATCCAATTAAATTCTAATTTATTATATGTGAAATTGTCTAATTCCAGAAGACGGCACATTAAAAGTTTTGGAAATCTGGAGTCGTCCATGAATAGGAGTTTTTTCCACCATCTAAGAGCCCTTTTAAGTATTTCGACTTGAATGTGTGTTGCTCCCGTTTCAGCTAACACCATATAATTGGGGGTGTTACGAGGACATTGTAAAATGGATTTTATGAATTTTAGATGGATTCGCTGAATGTTGTCTAAATATCTCAAAGCCCAAATTTCGCTATTGTAAAGGCCAGTAGCCATAATTATAGATTCATAAAGTTTCTGTTTTTCTATCCAGTTATTTGATTTACCTTTTTTAAGCAACGCATTAGTTTTATAGATAGCTAAGTTTGACTTTTTCAATGCGTGATTACAAGCCTGAATAAATTTACCTGAGTTGGAGAAGTTAATACCTAAATAGGTGTAGTTGTTTACTTCTTCTAAATTTTCATCTTTGTATTTAAATGGAAACTTGTTTTTTTTCGATCGGCCTTTGTGGAATGTCAGAATTTTAGTTTTACTAATATTAACAGTTAGTTTGTTTTGATTACAATATTCTTCAAGTGTTTTGAGTTTAAAGCGAACATCACACTGCGAGTGACTAAGTAGGACTATGTCGTCAGCGTACGCGAGAAGGATTAGATCATCATGTCCATTAATGTCCAATCCTCTAGCGCCACGTGATCTGAAATATTGCTCGATATCGTTAATGTATAAGGCAAAAAGTATAGGGCTTAATATATCGCCCTGTAAAACTCCTTCTGTTAGCGAGACATAGTTTGTGGTTTTATTATTATTTTTGACGCATACTTTTGCCGTAGCATATAAATTCTGAATTAATCTTATTAATTTTGAGCTAATCCCGTTGTCATATAGTTTCTCCCAGAGTTTTTGGTGATCTAATGAATCAAAAGCACGTTTCAGGTCAATAAAAATGGCATATGTATAGTTACCTTTAAGGCGTAGATGGATGTGTATTATGGCAGTTAGTGAAAATATATTATCTGTCGTGCCACGATTTTTTCTAAAACCGGATTGAAATTCTTGAATTATATTATTCTGTTCAAGGTGGTTTTCTATTCTTGAGTAAATAATTGAAGTAAATATCTTTGTAATGGAATTTAATAGTGCAATTGGTCTGTAATTTGCAGGCTCATTGGGATCCCCTTTTTTATGGAGCATAAATAACTGGGTTTTTCCCCATTCTAATGGGATTTGTTCTGAATTAAAAATATGGTTAAAGAAATTATGCAAGAAATGTAACCAATTAGGGGGTAAGTGTTTAAAGAATTCAATATTTATACTGTCGCAACCTGAGGCTTTGCCTGATTTAAATTTGTTAATACTACTTGAAATTTCATCTTGAGTGATTGGAGAATCAAAATAAGGATGATTGGCATCGTAAAAATTAGATGGAATGTTAGAGTTTGGTGGGAATAAATTTATAAGAAATCTTTCCCAATTGTTAAGGTTGATGTTATTTGGAACAGTGTTATTAGGTTTAAGGCTGTTTACTAGGGACCAGAACTTAATATTGTCTCTAACATTGGAGAGACGTTCTCTAATCATACATTCATGTTCGGTTTTTTTAAACTTTATTAATTTAAGATATTTTCTTTTGCTAATAATATATTGTTCTAAGGAATTACTCGAATTTTCTCTTCTAAATATTTTTAAATTTTTTTGGGCAATGCGTTTAGCTTCGAGGCATTCTGGGTCGAACCATGAATTTTGCTTGGATTGTACGTTTTTAGATTTATTTATATTTATGGTTTTTGCCATTGCGCAGTTATTTGCAGCTGATTTAATAGTCTCTATTATGTTTTCATTTAAGTTGTTCACGTCTGTACTACAGTAATAGATTTGTGGACTGTTTAGCAGGATATTTACATATTGATCAACAAGATGAGTGTCAAATTTGTATTTAGTAATATTTATTAAACCAGAATCTTGAGTAATGGGCTGAGAAAGAGTACTAATAGATGTAGAAGTTTGATCATTTAAGTTGAAGGATACGTCACATAGGCTGTGCCCAGAAGAAGTTAGCGTGGGAATTAGCTCAAATTTATTAACCTTTTCTATAAAGTTATAATTTACCCATGCTAAATCAATTGTGCTTTTGCCTTGATGAGATATAAAAGTATTTCTTGCCGGTATATCCCCGTAAGTCCTGCCATTAAGGACGAACAAACCTATCGACTCCATCATTTCAACTAATAATGTGCCTCTTTTATTAACTTGAGCATTTGAAACTGTACGTATTTCATTGACGCTCGGATTATTAAAAAATTCAATTTCTAATTGTTGTAGGTTACCAATTTTTGAATTAAAATCGCCAAAAATTAAAAAATAATGTTCGCTATATTGACACATTAATTCCTCTAGTAGTTCGGATAACATTAATGTGCAGTGATTATCATCCAAAGAAGGGGAAAAATAAACTATGCCTAATATGAATTTTTCACCTTCTTTTAAAAGTTCCAAAAATATCCACAAATGGGTTTTATTTATTAAATTAATTTGTTTAAATACCTTGTCTTTGATCATTATCAGAATCCCTCCCGCGGGCCTACCTTTCTGTTTATCTTTGGTTGCAGTACTTATGAAAATATTCTTCTGAAAAGCCTCTAGAAATCTGGGCAGTGTGAAATTAACTGATGTGGACCATGTTTCGCACAAAGCAATTATGTCTCCCGTTGATAAAAAATCTGTGAGGATGTTATCTAAAACAAATAAGTTGTTAATTCCTTCAATATTCCAGAATAAAAACTTTAAATGAGTATTATCTATATTATTATTAATGTTGTTTGTGTTAGGGTTATTAAAGTTTGTATTTTCGTTAAAATTATCTACACAAAATGAAGGATTACACTTAACTGGCGATTCAGCTGTAGCAGTTATCTGAGAGAGTTGCAATTGTTGTGTCGGGACTGTGTTACGGGTTGCCTGGTTGTCCTGGACGAAAAAAAAGGTTCAACTTTGTTGATTGGAGTCAATGTATTACTATACATCAGCCTTGTGAATCTTGTTTTCCGGTTTGGGTGTGCTGCCGTCGGAGGATTCCCTTCTTCTTGTCTTCCTTTGCTTCTTCTTCTCGTCACGTATTTGTTTGGGTAAATCATGGTTGATGAAGATTGACAAGCCTTTTAGTTTCCCCCTTTTGGACATTATTTCCTTTTTAATTGATAATGTGGACAAAACAATAATAACTGGCCTTGGTTTAGATGAGTTTAGTAATTTACTGCCTATTCTGTAAATATCTTCTAAGTCTTTAGTTGTGAAGTTTATTTGCAGCTTTTGTGAAATGATATTCATCATGGTATCTGATAAATTTTCGTTGTCACTTTCTGATATCCCATATACGATGATATTTTTCTTCTTTACTTGCCTTTCTAAGTAAGTTATCACTTTTTGTTGGGCAATAACTTCCTTATTTAAATTTTCATATTTGGAAGTTAGTTGTTGGTGTACAGTAACAAATTCTTCAATCTTTTGGTTTGTAGTATGTAGACCGGCCTTTATTTCATGTAGTTCATCTAGTTTTTGTAATTTTATGAGTATTTCAGCAATTTGTGTTTGGAGGTTATTGTCCAAGTCCAACGTGGTTGGCGGCGCGGGAACCATTTTTTGTAGGTTATACTTATATTTTTGCTATTTTTAGTAGTTTGTAGTTATATAGACCGATTATTTTACCTAAAACAATGACACTAACACTTTAGGTTTTCTAATTTTGTAGTTTGATGTCAATTGAGCTACAATATATTAGATTTTTTTATATTATAACATTTGAACGTTTAACAAACGATGTTTACTCATTAAAGCAATGTTACCAAAACCCCTATATATATTAAGTGACACATAGTTACTCACGGCTTTGCCCCGGTAGATAAAACCTTCAGTATATTTTACATATTTCACTATTGTATGGTTTATTTTTATGTACAATAATGAATTTTGTTAATTTTAAACAATAATTCATAATATATATATATATATATATATATATATATATATATATATATATATATATATATATATATATATATGAAATCTGATACTGCGTGCCAAACTAGGGTCATATGGCTACACGCGCCAAATCATCAGATTTCATATATATATATATATATATATATATATATATATATATATATATATATATATATATATTATGAATTATTGTTTAAAATTATCAAAATTCATTATTTTAAACAATAATTCATAATATATATATATATATATATATATATATATATATATATATATATATATATATATATATATATATATATATGGCTACACGCGCCAAATCATCAGATTTCATATATATATATATATATATATATATATATATATATATATATTATGAATTATTGTTTAAAATTATCAAAATTCATTATTGTACATAAAAATAAACCATACAATAGTGAAATATGTAAAATATACTGAAAGTTTTATCTACCGGGGCAAAGCCGTGAGTAATTATGTGTCACTTAATATAAACAAAATATAAATTATTTATGTTATATTTTGTTAAAATATATGATTATACATCATGACACTCACATATAAATAATATATTTTCCAATTGCTATAACGCATAATAACGTATAAATCTAGCGAGGCATTTGGCGCGTGTAGCCATATGACCCTAGTTTGGCACGCAGCATCAGATATCATTATATATATATATATATATATATATATATATATATATATATATATATATATTATGAATTATTGTTTAAAATTATCAAAATTCATTATTGTACATAAAAATAAACCATACAATAGTGAAATATGTAAAATATACTGATTTTGATCTAATAAAACACTCCTTCAGTCTCCGGTCAGAGCTCTGTTTGCATGTATTAGCTCTAGAATTTTTTTTTATAGAAAAACTTATTAAAAAATATGTCATAAAGTTTACCGTCTACATATTAATATATTACGTATATTATATATATATATATATATATATATATATATATATATATATATATATATATATATATATATATATAGACCCTCGTCCATACACAATTTCGGACAATATATAAAAGGGTCACACAGTCCCACAAATATATTTTGCATAGTATCACATACTTAAAAACTCTGCGCTAGATAAGTAGCGTCTTGTATTATTTATTAGATACGTAATGTTTCTTGGTGTATAAAATAAATTTATAACACGAAACATATTCTTGCTCGGAATATTGTGAGTTGTATAATACCTTTTATTATAAAAATTAAAAGGATTTTTGTTTTTATGGTGTCCGCATAAGAGCTTTACGCATAAAAGCGTTCACCCGCGGACATGCTGTAGACTACGCCAATATTTTCACATATATATTTATACAAATATATAATAGAAAATATTGCCTCACTCATGGTATATAAAAATATATACCTCGTTATTAAAATTTTTCTGATTTCAAGTGCAATAGAATATACGTGCATAGTCTGTGGACGTTATTTCTATTACACCACCCGCATAAGAGCCTTACGCATAAAAGCGTTTACCCGCGGATATGCTGTAGACAACGCCAATATTTTCCACAAATACAATTATACTACATAATAGAAAATATTGCCTCACTCAAGGTTTATAAAAATATATACCTCGTTATTAAAAATTTTCTGATTTAAAGTGCAATAGAATATACGTGCATTGCCTGTGGACGTTATTTCTACTACACTATCATATATCCGCATTTGATCATCACGCATAAAAGCGTTCACTCGCGGATATGCTGTCTACATATTAAAAAATATGTAATAAAGTTTACCTTCTACATATTATTATATTACATATTATATATATATATATATATATATATATATATATATATATATATATATATATATATATATATATATATACCCTTGTCCATACACAATTTCGGACAATATATAAAGAAAATATATATTTATTAAGGGTCACACAGTCCCACATATATATTTTGCATAATATCACTTACTTAAAAACTCTTCGCTGAGATGTTGTAGACATAATGAAACTAAACACAAACACATACAAAGTTTAAAAATCCTCTTCTGTGGTGTGCTATAGTAACTTTCGTGCGTTCAAAGTGGTTATGGTGTCCGCATATGAGCCTTACGCATAAAAGCGTTCACCCGCGGACATGCTGTAGACAATGCGAATATTTTCACAAATATATTTATACAATATATAATAGAAAATATTGCCTCACTCAAGGCATATAAAAATATATACCCCGTTATTATAAGATACTTTTTAAAGTGCTATAGAATATACGTGCATTGCCTGTGAACGTTATTTCTACTACACTATCATATATCCGCATATGATCATCACGCATAAAAGCGTTTACTCGCGGATATGCTGTCTACATATTAAAAAATATGTAATAAAGTTTATTGTCTACACAATAATGTATTACATGTATTATATATATATATATATATATATATATATATATATATATATATATATATAGACCCTTGTCCATACACAATTTCGGACAATCTATAAAGAAAATATATAGTTATTAAGGGTCACATAGTCCCACATATATATTTTGCATACTGCATATATCACAATGCCAATCTTTCCAAAAATATATTTATACAATATATATTAGAAAGTACACTCAAAAATGGTGTTCTCCGTCAAATCCGTGTTTTCTGTCTATATGGTGTCTGCTGCACATTAAACTCTCCACCACTCGTGCAGACACCTTAAGGTACAGAGCCTCGATATACCTTTTCTTACCGAGAACGGCGCACTCACTATATACCAAAAATTCATTCAGAGTAAATAGCATAGCATCAACGAGTGCTTAAGCTCTTGCATATGTACGTTTGTTACCAACATAAAAAATTAATACAAAAATTATACATATGGTTCAATGCGCCCCACGAACTGTTCGTATCAAAATATATATTGAAATAAACATTCGTGACACTTGTGGTGAACAACAGGTTCTTAATACACTATGTAAATAGAATACTAGACTGCTGCCTGATGCATTGTATATTACTTTTTATTAAAAGTATATACGTACACCATGTACCACCATATATTTTATAATACTGTTAGCTTACCGTCCACATAAATATAAATAATTATATACTATATAGACCCTTCCTTGCTCAAAAGAATAAATATATTCTAGTTCAAGGAAAATATTGCCTCACTCAAAAATAGTGTTCTTATCTTTTCCGTGTTTTTTGTCTGCATGGTGTCTGCTGCACATTAAACTCTCCACCACCCGAGCCTGATGCATTGTACATAACTTGTTATTGAAGCTTATACGCACACCATCTACTAGCATATAGAACCGATCAGGCCAAAAATAAATGACACAAAATGTGTACTCTTTTCTACTAGTAGATGTCGGTAAGCAATGGATCGATGTCGGTATTGTCGGATGGTGAAATTCTTACTCAAGCAGTATTTTTAGTTAGTATAAATGCGTATCGACACCATTTTTCATCGACTAGTATTAAAAAAACTTTTATAATTTACCAATTATTTATCAAGTATAATTGTTGATTGACACTATATTTTTCTTTTTGAGTAATATTAAAATAACTTTACAAAATACAATATACACTTGATGTGTAAGTGGTATTTTGAGCAAGTATAAACGTATATAGACACTATTTATTGCGACTAAAAATAAAATAGCTTTGTTGTATATCTGTTTACATCTCATAATACATGTACCAATTTTTTTTTTATACATGCTTGATATATCTGCAGAGCACAGCATATATACGTACAGTGTGTCTGCATGCATTCATTTTTATTAACAACTATCGACACTATATATCTTTTGAGTAATATTAAAATAACTTTGTGTGTGAAAATTTTCACATCTCACATATTTAATATGTCTACACAGCAGTGCATATACATGTTGTGCCTATGCATGGATATACATTAATATATTTGTATTAACTTTGGTTATTTTATTTAAACTTATCCATATATTATGTACTATGTGTGTGCAGTCTCAAGTATATACATCACACATGGTATATATTCAATTTTGTTCAACACTTATTTTTACTCATGTCTTTGCTCCTTATAATACCCATCAGGCCAGAAATAAATGACATTAAATGTGTGCTCGACACTACTAGTGTATACCATAGGCCAATGGATCACTTGCCGGTGTTTTTAGATGATGAAATTCTTATCCAAGTAGTATTTTCATCAAGTATAAATGTCAATCGACACTATTTATTTTTACTTAAAATAAAATAACTTTCTTGTGTATCTGTTCACATCTGACATTATGTACAGAGCACAGCATATATGTACAGTGTGCCTGCATGAATTCATATTTATTAACTGCTATCGACACTATGTTTCGTTTGAGTAATATTAAAATAACTTTGTGTGTGAAACTTTTTACATCTGACATGTTTAATGTGTCTACACAGCACTGCATATACATGTTGTGCCTATGCATGCATACACATTAATATATTTGCATTAACTTTGGTTATTTTATTTAAACTTATCCATATAATACGTACTATGTGTGTGCACTCTCAAGTATATACATCATACTTGCTATATATTCAATTTTGTTCAACACTTATTTTTACTCATGTCTTTGCTCCTTATAATACCTGTCAGGCCAGAAATAAATGACATAAAATGTGTGCTAGAGACTACTAGTGTATACGGGAACCTAATGGAACACTTGCCGGTGTTTTTATATGATGAAATTCTTACTTGGGTAGTATTTTCAGTTAGTATAAATTGATCATCGACACTAAATATATGTAATGTGTGTGAATTCCTAAAAATTAACATTTTCTCGTATAATTTCTGTCAGGGTAGAAAAAATTAACGAATGGGGTGTGATTATTTCGATTTTCACATGCCAGGAGCTATTGGACCAC
>OY720463.1:22442330-22454830 GCA_963082715.1 Harpalus rubripes
CCATGAAGGCGACTTTCTCCTCACCAACTGCCAAGCCATATTTATGATCAACATCAGTCAATAGTTCGTCCATGATAAGATTGAACAGAACCGGCGAGAGGGGGTCTCCCTGCTTAACTCCCCTACGCATCGCAATAGGTCCCGTAAGGCCCCTGCCGCACTTGATAGTAGTGCGGCAGTCCCGATACTAGTGTTCGATCAGGTCGATCGTCTTGCTATGTACACCTGCTCTTTTAAGCGCTCGAGGAATCGATTCATGACTCACTGAGTCAAATGCCTTCCTCAAGTCGACTGTCAAAATAGCATAGGGGGCATTGCGCTCCCTATGACTCTTAATCAAATCTTGTAGAATCAGAGAGTTGGACAAGCATCCATCAATTTTACGGAAGCCTTTTTGCGTACAATGGATTGCGAATTTGCCTAACCGCCTAGCAAGAATCTTATTAAAGGTCCTGAGTAGAATGGAGGTGATCGTTATAGGTCGCCAGTTGTTAATATTAGCCGCATCACTACCCTTAGGTATAAGGGTGGTCCGGCACTCTTTTAAAGACGGGGGAACGAACGACGTGTAGAGGATGGAATTAAAAAGCACTGTAAGTGCCTTTATATCCATCCTCCTAACCTCGCTCACTTTCACCCCGTCGGGCCCGGCTGCAGAGGCCTTTAGCGACCTGACCACCTCCTCTACTTCGGTTTCTAAAATGGGCCGGTATGAATTATCTCCGTAGCAGACTTGGTTGGGGCCATCCTGGTTTGTTTATTAGTCTTCAGAAAGACTGGTTTTTGTGGCCTGCACTATACAAAGCCTTTTCCAACACAGGCTTCCTCCGGGCTGCGCTCGGATTCGGCCTGCGGTATGAGAGCACTGGGCGTACTTAGCCGTAAGAAGGGTACTTACACGTCGTAGGTTTACCAGCAGTTCGGCTCACCTTGCCGCCTTCTATTCGTTTCCAAAGTCACTGCGGGGAAGTGTTTCCCCAGTGCAATAAGGGTGCGATTGATGCTAACCAATACACTTACTCTAAATTTCGCTCTGTACATAAATTTATGTCTCCAGTGTGAACTTTGCACAATGCGATACCCGTTGACCTCATTGGTTACGATATCGCCACTGCGCAAAGTTAGTAGATAGGGACAAAAAGGAGAGGAGTATGGGCCTACGCCCATGCTCCTTTAATCTCTTTATTGTTCAAATAGATACAATTTTGGAGGTATTTTGACCCTCCTAGACCTTAACTACACATTGGGCTTCTCAGCATCGCCGACGCGAAGTTCCCGTCCCTAGCCACGAGGAGGCGAGCCCCTACTAACTAGTTCCAGTGCCTTGTTTAAAATATTAACTACATACTAACTTATACTACTACTAAGTAATTATAAAACATAAATTATATTATGCCATGACGTAGTGATTGTGCCTTTCACTCGCATGTTGTCTCTTATTATTTACATACACGTATTTACATTTTGCGTCACTATTATGACTTGTCCTCTATCTACCTTCCTCTAGTTTTGGTGGTAATCTCTAGAGTTATTGTTCTTATGTACATCGAGTCACTATTTTGACGAATCTTCTTACTACCTTGCTCTAGGTTTGGTGAAAATCTCTAGAGTTAACACGTCTTCCAGCTGAACTAAAAGTTCAGGTGGATCAACTGGTCAGTTTGTAAGCAGTCCTTGAACCAGCGTTCTTTCATTGACGAAGTCAGGACACGTGTAGATCCTGTGGATTGGATCGTCCACCTCATTGCACGTAGGGCAATTCGGGTCATTCCTCTTACCAATTCTGAAGAGGTGGCAGGCAAATTCGCCATGTCCGGTGAGGACCTGTGATAGATCCGCCGACCACGGTTGGAAAGTGCGCTGTTCACTTACGTCAGGTAGGAATTTGTACGTGACAGATCCTTTCTCAGTCTCATTCCACGCGCTCTGCCATTCGTCAACTAGTGTGCGCCTTATTGTGCTTAAACAGTCTCGTTTGGATAGATCGTAATCTTCTTTGCTAATCCCTTTGCCATAAAGAGTGACAGACTCGCCAGATCTTAGTTTGGCTTTGGCAACCTTTTCCTCTATTACTAGATTCAAGGCTATTAGTGAGGCCAGCACGCAAGCAGCCTCGTTTGAGACCGACATGTATGCAGCCGTTATCACTTTGCCACAAAAGCCTGTGACGCTTGTCAGTTTCCTCTTATTCCTGGCTTGGCTAGCCTTATGCCCCCATATGGTGCATCAGTACGTGACTATTGGCACTACTGCCCCCTGGTATATAGTAACCAGACCATCAGGTGGACGTCCCCATCCTAGTTTCATGTAGCGCCTTAATGTTGCAAATATAGTTCTGGCACGATCAGCTATGTAGTTGATGTGCTCAGTGAATAGAAGCCTGTCATCGATAATAATACCTTGGTACTTGTATGTGCGTGTTTGTCTGACATTACACCCATTGAGTTTGACCGTGGGGTCTCTGCTCAATTTGCCTTTGAGAAGCATGTACTTACTCTTTTTTACGAAGAAAGACAGCTTGTTTGTCTTAGCCCAGCCTCCAACTCTGTCTAGAGCTTCCCTTGCGGTCTGCTCCAAGCTGTTTCGGCTGTTGCCACTAACAAGTACCAGTATATCGTCTGCGTAGGCGATTATTTTTGTGCGTTCAATTGCTACATTCTCTAGGAGGGTATCCACCACCATATTCCATAATAGGGGCCCCAGGACTGATCCTTGCGGACACCCTTTGGAAAGGTTCTTACTGACGGAGATGTCTCCGACAGTGTATATTGCGTTCCTGTTCTGCAGGTAACTATACAATACTTGCAGAACGCGGTTGTTTACGTTGATGTCTTTGAGCCTCTGAATGACACAAGGCCACCAGAGGTTGTCAAATGCACCAGATATATCAAGGAAAATACCAGTGACATACTTGTCTTCTGAATTTTCGATCCACTTAATCATTTCACTCACGGCTTGCGTTGTCGACTTGCCTTTCACAAATCCAAATTGATTTTCATTGTGAAAGTCTGGTCTGTCTCTGTGCATCAAGTGCACTATCAGTCTTTCAAACAGTTTCCCAAACTCAGATAGTAGAGATATGGGTCTGTATGATTTGGGGTCAGTCCATATTGACACCCTTCGGTATTATTTTAAGATTGCCTATCTTCCAGGCTTTGGGAAAATACCCTATTCCCAGACAATCTTCAAATAACCTACGCAAGAAGTGTGCGACGACATCTGCTGTGTTCTTAATGAAGGCCCCGGGGATACCATCAAGACCCGGAGCCTTCTTGTTACCAATGCAGCCAATGAGTTCCATAATCAACTCATCCATCAATTCTGGAAGCTCTGTTCTTTCAGTGTTTAGATTTGTACTCATGTTTCTAATATTTGTGTGCTCAGGAGTGTCGGTATCTACCGAGTCGTCGGGCATCAATGAATCAAGGATAGCCCTGAGTGACGACTCAGTGTCTATAGTATACTGACCATCGCCTAGGTGTACGGTACTTAGTAAAGGCGTTTTCTTGCTCTTGGAACAAGCCAATTTGTAAGTAACACCCCACGGGTTAGCGGTCAGATCCTCTTCAACAAATCGTTTTCAAGATGCATCACGCGCCCTTTGTACCTCTTTCTTATACTCAGCAAGGGCTGCGCTATAGTTGTTGGCATGTACTCGTCTGTCTGCTTGGTCTCTGGCTCGCTGCGCTAGGCGTTTGAGCTTTTGGACTTTGCATCTATGTCTTTCAAGATTCTCAGTCCACCAATCTTCTCTGCCAGCAAAGAGTCTACGTTTCGGTACAAAGCTATCCAGGATAGCCTGTATGCCACTAGTTAGTGTATCTACTATGTAGTCTATGCGTTCTGTGGTCGGTTCCCAGGGCAGGGAGTCGATATGGTTTATGAGATCTGTCAGACTGAGCCTTATAGCTTCCCAGTTACCATGCTTGAGTATGTATCCGGAGGTTGTGTTCTGCGTTTTAATATCGGCAAGATATTCAAATAGAATAGGTCGATGGTCGCTTGTAAGTACGCCAACCTTTACTTCCCATTTATTAATATTAGGCGGTGATTGTAACATCAATGTTACTCTCACCGTTGGGTCCACTAAAGGTCTTTGGTTGTCCAGCTTCGTTAATGCAGTACAAGTCCTTATCCATCAAGAACTCCAACAGCGTGCGACCTATGTCATCGCTGGTGCCTGAGTACCAGACATCCGACTTGGCATTTGCGTCGCAACAATACACCTGTTGTACTCCATGGAGTGCACCTGTTGCTTTAGAGAAGAACTCAAGGTCAGTTTCTATATTATTTCTTGGCGCAAAGTATATGGAACCCACCACGATCGCAGTCTGTCCACTTGTAATTTCGCATATAACTTGAAACTCGTTGGTAAACTGGGCCATCTTTAGAGCTTTCAGATTAGGATTGAGAATACGGATAGTCGCAAAGAACTGTTTGTCACTTACAGATATTACCTGTGCGTCGGGGACGTTAGGTATCATGTAAGTGTTGGTTTGCTTGTTAAGGTAGTTATATGGCTCTTGAAGAGCCAAAATATCTATCTTATCTCTTCTCGCTAAACTTACTACTTCCTGAGTGGCCAGTCTTGAATTTTGCAAGTTTGCCTGGATCATCTTTATAGCTTTAAGCACCATAATTGATGTTTTCCAAAAGGCGGCCAGTTTACGCTTGTAGTGTCACGTGGTGCGTGCGCTATTTCCTTTGAGTTGTCTCTTTTACAGTTCATGCACTTAGGAGGCTCAGCCTTTTTGGTGCAGTCCTTGTATGCGTGGCGTCCTCCGCAATGCCCACACTCCTCGTCCCTTTTACAGTTCACTGATGTGTGCCCGAACCCTTGACACTTATAGCATCTGCGGATTGAGACGTGATCTTCAACCCGACAGTATGCCCAACCACCAATGTGCACCTGCGTTAGTATGAGTGAGGCGCGTGTTTGCGGAGTGACTTCCAGTATCGCATGGAACCAATTTTGACCTCTAGGGCCCGTCTTTCCGATAAGTTTTACATCTGTTGTTTTTTGACCTCAGGGTTCTCTCGAACAATATTCTGGATAAGATCTGCGTCACTTGTCGTTGTAAGTACATATATTACAATGACCCTCGGATTGTATTTCTCAGCCACTTTAGCTACTAGTCCAGCGGTCTTTAGTTCCTTCGATCCAATAAGTCTTTCAACGTTCTTGGATGAAGACTCGATTATGACCCTTTTATTGCTGACTTTCACCACTTTGTCAGCCTTGAATCCAATCACTTTCGGATTTATTGTCTTTGTCAATTTCATTTTTGTTTCCTCACTGGTTTTCAACGATTCGTTGTCTGCCAGTGGGGAGATTACCACTCTAAATGTTTCTGGTAACTTTGCCGTGTTCCTGATTGCTCGGGTGACATCGGGTTTGCCAGCCGCAGCAATCTGGCTATAGCTTGCCTTAATAGGTTCATTTGCCCGTTTGTTCGTCTCCTCCAGCTTGCTCATGATGTCATTGAGCTTCTTGTCCATCGGTGCAGCGGCTTGGATAGGGGCAAGCTCGCTTTTTAACATGTCTATAGTCTCTTCCATGGACTCGCATTTCGCGATCCTATCAGCCTTAGAGCTTCCACTTTTGCTCTTCTCTATGTTGCCTTTTAGTTCAGCAACAAGTTGGCTTAGAGTCTTGATATGTTTTTGGATGGCCTTGCAAGCCTCAGTAGATAGGGACAAAAAAAGAGAGGAGTATGGGCCTACGCCCATGCTCCTTGAATCTCTTTAATGCTCAAAATTAGATACATTTTTGGAGGTATTTTGACCCTCCTAGGACTTAATTACACAATGGGCTTCTCAGCATCGCCGAAGCGAAGTTCCCGTCCCTAGCCACGAGGAGGCGAGCCCCTACTAACTAGTTCCAGTGCCTTGTTTACAATATATTACTACATATATTACTACATGCTAACCTATAATTAATTCACTACTACTAAGTTATTATAATATTTAAATTATATTCAGCCATGACGTAGTGATTGTGCCTTTCACTCGCATGTTGCCTCTTATTTGCATTTATTTATATACATATATGTACATTACGTCACTATTATGACATTTCCTCTTGTTACTTTGCTCTAGGTATGGTGTATTCTCTAGAGTTAATACGTGCTTATATACATCGTGTCACTATTATGACGAGTCATCTTATTAACTTGCTCTAGGTTTGGTGAAAATCTCTAGAGTTAATAGGTCATCCAGCTGAACTAAAAGTTCAGGTGGATCAACTGGCCAGTTTGAAAGCATTCCTTGTACCAGCGTTCTCTCATCGACAAAGTCAGGGCATGTGTAGATCCTGTGAATCGGATCGTCGACCTGGTTGCATGTAGGGCAATTTGGATCATTCCTCTTACCTATTCGGAAGAGGTGGCAAGCAAATTCGCCATGCCCGGTTAGGATCTGCGAGAGACCCGCCGAGCACGGACGGAAGGTGCGTTGGTCACTTACTTCAGGTAGGAATTTGTATGTTACGGATCCTTTCTCAGTTTCATCCCATGACTACTGCCATCTGCCAACGAGAATTCGCCTCACCTCGCTCAGGCAGTCACTTCTGGATAGATTGTAATCTTCTACGCTAATCCCATTGCCATCATGACTGGTTGACTCGCCAGATCTTAGTTTGGCTCATACGACCGTTTCATTTATTACTAGATTTAATGGTGGAAGTGCAGCCAACACGCAGCCGGCCTCGTTTGAGACCGACATGTATGCAGCTGTAATCACTTTACCACAGAAGCCTGTAAGGCTTGTCAACTTCCTCTTATTTCTGGCTTGGTTAGCTCTATGCCCTCATATGGTGCATCCATAAGTGACTATGGGCACTACTGCCCCCTGATATATAGTAACCAGACCTTCGGGTGGACGTCCCCATCCTAGTTTCATGTATCGCCTTAGTGTTACAAATATGGTCCTGGCACGATCAACAACATAGTTGATGTGCTCAGTGAATAAAAGCTTATCATCTATTATAATACCAAGGTACTTGTATGAGCTTGTGCGTCTGACATTACAACCATTGAGTTTGACCGTGGGGTCTCTGCTCAATTTGCCCTTCAAGAGCATATACTTGCTCTTTCTCATAGAGAAAGCCAACTTATTCGTCTCTGCCCAGCCTTCAACTCTACCTAGAGCTTCCCTTGCGGTCTGCTCCAGGATGTTCCGGCTGTTACCACTAACAAGTACCAATAGATCATCTGCATAAGCGATTACTTTAGTGTGTTCAACTGATATATTCTCCAGGAGGGTGTCCACCACTATATTCCATAATAGGGGCCCCAGGACTGATCCTTGCGGGCACCCTTTTGTAAGGTCCTTACTGACGGAGATGTCTCCGACAGTGTATATTGCGTTCCTGTCCTGCAGGTAACTATTCAGTACCTGCAGGACGCGGTTGTTAATGTTGATGTCTTTGAGCCCCTGGATAACACAAGGCCACCAGAGGTTATCAAATGCACCAGATATATCCAGGAAAATGCCTGTAACATATTTGTCTTCCGAATTTTCGATCCAGCTGATCATTTCGCTCATAGCCTGTGTAGTAGACTTTCCTTTCACAAATCCAAACTGGTTTTCATTGTGAAAGTCTAATCTGTCTCTGTGCAACAAGTGCACTATCAACCTTTCAAACAGTTTCCCAAACTCAGATAGGAGAGATATGGGTCTGTAAGATTTTGGATCAGCTAAGTCCTTATTGACACCCTTCGGTATTATTTTCAGATTGCCTATCTTCCAGGCTTTGGGAAAATACCCTATTCCCAGACAATCTTCAAATAACCTACGCAAGAAGTGTGCGAGGACATCTGCTGAGTTCTTAATGAAAGCCCCGGGGATACCATCAAGACCCGGAGCTTTCTTGTTACCAATACGGCTAATAAGTTCTATGATCAGCTCATCCGTCAATTTTGGAAGCTCTGTCTTATCTGTGGTTGGATTGATATTCATGTTTCTAATGTTCGTATGCTCGGGGGTGTCAGTATCTACCGAATCGTCAGGCATCAGAGTGTTTAACAACACCCTGAGTGACGACTCAGTGTCACTTGTGTAACGACCATTACCTAGGTGTAATGTACTTAGTGGCTGCGTTTTCCTACTCTTGGAACAAGCAAGCTTGCAGGTAACGCCCCACAGGTCAGCGTTCAGATCCTCTTCAACGAATCGTTTCCAGGATGCATCGCGCGCCTTTTGTACCTCTTTCTTGTACTCAGCAAGGGCTGCGCTATAATTTCGGCCATGTACCTGTCTGTCAGCTTGGTCCGCAGCACGCTGCGCCAAGCGTTTTAGCTTCTGAACTTTGCGTCTGTGTCTTTCAAGATTTTCATTCCACCAATCCTCCCTGCCTTCATAGAGTCTACGTTTCGGTACAAAGCTATCCAGGATAGCAATACCTGTGCGTGGGAGACACCAGGTATAACGTATTAGATTGCTTATTTAAGTAGTTATATGGCTCTTGGAGAGCCAAAATATCTATCTTTTCTCTTCTCGCTAAACTTATGCACTCTTGAGTAGCTAGTCTTGAGTTTTGCAAGTTTGCTTGAATAACTTTCATAGCTTTAAGCACCATAATTGATGTTTTTAACTAAAGCGTCCAATTTGCGTGTGTAGTGTGGGCATTTCTGGTCTCGTGCTGGGTGCGCAACATCTTTCATGTTGTCCCTTTTGCAGTTAATGCACATAGGTGCCTCTGCTTTTTTGGTGCAGTCCTTGTATGCATGGGCTCCACCGCAGTGACCGCACGACTCGCCTCTTTTACAGTTCGCCGATGTGTGTCCGAACCCTTGACACTTAAAACATCTGCGCATGGAGACATTATCTTCCACTTTGCAGTATGCCCAACCACCAACGTGTAACTGTGTTTTGGCTAAAGCTGTGCGGGTTTGCGGCGTCACCTCTAATATAGCATGGTATCACTTACCTCCTCTAGGGCCCATTTTTCCAATCATCTTTACATCTGTTTGTTTTGTGACCTCTGGGTTTTCACGAACAATATCCAGGACTAAGTCTTCGTCACTTGTCTCAGCAGGTACATATTTCACCAGTACCCTAGGGTTGAATTTCTCGGCCAACGTGGCCACCAGTCCGGTCTCTTTGAGATCCTTCGATCCAATGAGTTTTTCAACTCCCTTGGACGAGGACTCAATAATTACTCTTTTGTTGCCTAACTTGACAACTTTATCAGCTCGGAAGCCAATTTTGTGTGGCTTGATACTTGATGTGAGTTTGGCCTTAGTGTCTTCACTGGTTTTAATGGCCTCGTTGTCAGCGTTGGGAGTGATTACCACCCTGAAAGTCTCTGGCTTTTTATGTTGTTGCCTTATGGCCCTCGCAACACCGGGGGCACCAGATGCGGCAATCTGGGTGTAGCTAGCCTTAGTAGGTTCCCTTACTCTTTTGTTGGTCTCCTCCAGCTTGCTCATGATCTCATTGAGCTTCTGGTCCATTGGAACTACGGCTTGGATAGGGGCAAGCTCGCTTTTTAATGCCTCTATCACGTCTTTAATTTTCTCGCACTTGGCGATTCTGTCCGTCTTAGTGTTTCCAGTCTTGCTCTTATCAATATTTGATTTTAAGTCGGCAACAAGTTGCCCCAAGGGCTTGATATGTTTTTGGATGGCCTTGCAAGCCTCCGTGGCAGACTTGGATGGGGCCATCCTGCTTTATTGCTTTTAGTCTTTAAAAAGACTGATTTTTGTGGCCTGCGCTATACAAAGCCTTTTTTCACACAGGCTTCCTCCGGGCTGCGCGCGGATTCGGCCTGCGGTATGAGAGCACTGGGCGTACTTAGCCGTAAGAAGGAAACTTACGCGTCGTAGGTTTACCAGCAGCTCGGCTCACCTTGCCTCCTTCTATTCGTTTCCGAAGTCACTGCGGGGAAGTGTTTCCCCTATGCAATAAGGGTGCGATTGATGCTAACCAATACACTGACTCTAAATTTTGCTCTGTACATAAATTTATGTCTCAAGTGTGAACTCTGCACAATGCGATACCCGTTGACCCATCGGTTATGATATCGCTACTGCGGAAAGCTAGTAGTAGATATGGACAGAGGGAATCTCGTTAATCCATTTATGCGCGTCACTAATTAGATGACGAGGCATTTGGCTAAAAGTAAATTGACATAAAAAAGCTAATATATCAACATTTCGGCTATACCGGCCGTCGGTTGGTAAAGAAAAGACATTATAATAAACAATTAAAAAGCCACTGCAGCCTTATATCAAAGTAATGCGCATAGGCATCCTCAAACACATTAAAAAATAATACGTACATGTACGAGTCAATATGAAACATCAAACCGTAGAGGATGCCTGAGATGGTAAAAAAATAAAAAGTATAAACAATAAGTACCCCGTGCAAAATATCGCGTGGATGAATAAGAAAAATACAAAATGAACTTTGCGATTTTTCACAACCTTGTGAATCCAGATATGTGCACCACAATCTTGTGGGTCGACGATTCGAAGAATGAAGGAAGGAATGAACTATTACCGTATGCGGCCTGAATTCCGCCATGTCCTACAATAAAAATCGGCGTGAATCGTCTATCCTCCCTTCAAGGTGTCAAGAATGATCGTTTCTTGTTGTGCTCGTGTAATGCCGAGCACAGACACCAGGGTCCGGTTGTTTTTGCACCACGTACCCCTTGCACCGACGATAAATAGCGCCACTAAAATGCTCTTGTCGGCACCATATTTCGCCCTGATAGCATTGATAAAATTTTGCTCTGAATAGTAATTGAGCTTGCGGTTGTAGGACGAGGTTAGGGGACTAGCCCCTTCCCACGCTACAGCAATATCGCTGATTACGACCTCATTGGCTTTAGTGAATATAAGGTCGGGTACTTTCCATTTACCATCGGTGCAGGTAATACGCGGCTCAACTTTAACCGTATAACCCCGCAGCTGAGCGGCACGCACATAGTCCCTACCAGACCAGTACAAAGGTGGATTAAGTATCCAGCGGCTACACACCGCGTTATTACCGGCGTGGTATAACCCATTACCGGAATAACCCTTCTCCAGCTCATGTCTCTGGTAGGTAGTAGCTTCGGCCCTGGAGGTGCAATGACCGGCTACTTTCCTCAGGCGGCGCTGCACAGCCTGGCCCTGCTTTGTGGCCAGTGCAGCCATGGATAGCTTATCTTCGGAAGCGGCCAGCCTGTCTATCCGCCCTAGTAAGACTAAGGGGATGTGTTTAGCAAGACTAATCAGCCCCAAACCTCCGTCCCGCCTCTTCGCATGGAAGTACGTGTTGGGAGTCTGCAATGGCAGATGTAATGTGCGCTTAACACACTTCCTAAATAAAACATCTCACTGCTGCAAAGTGGCAGCTGAAATGCCAGGATATTGCTAATCGGCAAGAGCTCTCGGCATAATATACTGCAGTATCAACTGCATTCGCTGGCTAGGCTTCAGTGGGCATGATAGAAGCTTGTCTAGAGTACGCTCAAGCTTAGTCGTCGTGACTGGTTTCACCCCAGAAAAACCGAACTGTTTGCCGAAATACTTAAACTGGTCAGTGACGGTAATGACCTTTAGAAAATTTCCATTTGCATGCATAGTCGGCTCAGTAACAGTGAACAGTTTCTTTTTCTGGGGGACCAGTTTGGTAAGTAGTGCCGTGCACTTACCGGGATTGATCTCGAGTCCACGTTTTGATAAAAAGCAGCACACCTGATCTAGGGTGAGCTGAACGTGGCGATCATCCAGACCGACGATCAACAGGTCGTCTGAATAAGCCATGCAGGCGACCTTCTCATTTCCCACCTCCAATCCATACTTATGGTCAATTCCCGACAATAGTTCGTCCATGATCAAATTAAAAAGCATCGGCGAGAGGGTCTCCCTGCTTAACACCTCTGTTCATAGCAATTTCTTTCGTAAGGCTCCTGCCGCACTAGATAGTAGTGCGACAGTCCTGATACTGACGTTCGATCAGTGAAATCGTCTTACCGTGGACACCCACACGGTTCAGCGCTCTCGGAATAGACTTATGACTCACAGAGTCAAAAGCCTTCTTCAGGTCGATCGTTAAAATCGCATAGGGACGTTTAGAGTCTCTATGGCTTTTAATTAGATCTTGCAAGATCAATGTGTTTGCCAGGCAACCATCAATCTTACGAAAGCCCTTCTGCGAACAGTGTATCGTGATGCTGCCAAGGCGCTTTGCCAAAATTTTATTTAACATCACAAGGATGAGTGAGGTGATAGTGATTGGTCTCCAATTATGAACATTGCTAAGGTCGCCCCCTTTCGGGATAAGCGACGTGCGACAAGACTTAAGTGACGGCGGAATGAACGACGAGAATAGGATGCCGTTGAAGAGCACAGTGCGTGCCTTCACGTCCATCTTCTTAACGTCGCCCACCCGTATACCGTCTGGCCCGGCTGCGGTTGCCTTTAGAGACCTAATCACTTCAAAAATTTTAGCCTCAAGAATGGGTCGGTAGGTCTTGTCGGCCCCATAATCTATACGCTCCACCGGTT
>OY720463.1:22459830-22469830 GCA_963082715.1 Harpalus rubripes
CGCTTGGTGACCAGCGCTGTGCATTTGCCCGGATTTATGCGAAGTCCACGTTTACGTAAAAAGCCGCACACTCTGTCAAGTGTGTGCTGAACGTGGACTTCATCCGGGCCCACGACCAATAAGTCGTCTGCATATGCAATGCAGGCGACTTTTTCCGTGCCCACCTCTAACCCATTCCTACCATCAACATCGCACAACAGTTCGTCCATGATCAAATTAAAGAGAACCGGCGACAAAGGGTCCCCTTGCTTAACGCCGCGCCTCATCGGCATCGGTCCCGTAGTGCCCCTGCCACAACGGATGGTGGTGTGGCAGTCCCGATATTGGTGGGCAATAAGCTGTATTGTCTTGCCGTGGACACCAACACGCTTGAAGGCTCGCGGTATCGACTCTGTCGATACAGAGTCGAAAGCCTTCTTTAGATCATGAGTCAGCACCGCATATGGTGCTGCTCGCTCTCTGTGAGTCTTAAAAATGTCCGTTAACAGAAGCGTGTTGGCGAGGCACCCATCAATCCTACGGAACCCCTTCTGTGTACAATGAGTGCCGATTTGGCCGAGCCGTCTTGCTAATATTTTATTGAAGGTCCGGAGAATCAGCGAGGTGATCGTTATCGGACGCCAGTTTGCCACATCGGCCGGATCGCCTCCCTTTGGGATTAAAGTGGTCCGGCAGGCTTTAAGTTCTGGCGGAACGCATGACCCCAAGAGCATACCATTGAACAAAATTGTCAATCCCTTCACGTCCATGCTCTTGAGGTCTTTCAATCTACAATTGTCTGGCCCGGCAGCTGACGGCTGCAATGTCCGGATCACCTCACCTATCTCCTCTTCGGTCATGGGGAGGTACGAAGTGTCCTCCCCGTAATCGACCTGAACCACCGGTTCGCGGTCCGGTGGTGATGGTTTACTGAATATATCAGCATAGACGGCTTCGACTTCATCGGCAGTCGGGTACACGTCGGGGGCGTTAAGGTCCCCTTCGCCGAACAGGCTAGCGACTATCTTCTTCTTGTCTCTCATGTACAGGTCTTGCACCTTCTTGTACTCCGCCACGCGTGCTCGCTTATGACTAGCATTTGGCGCATGAGAAGACACACCCTCGGGCTTCTGGAGCGAATTAAAGACGGTTTTTGTCGGTTTAGAGCCAGCGCGAGAACGTTTCCCATCGTTTCTTGTTACGCGGCTATTCGTTGAGGGGTGGACAGCCCCTGTGTTTCCCCCAGGCTTTGAGACCAGCGTACTGAGAACACGAGAGATACTGGATCATCAATAATGTTATGAATCCTTTCCACATAGCCCATGCATGACTCAGCAGTTGTTAACAACACAAGATACTCCCTTACGGGATCGTGTTCTTGATTTCGGTCTTCACCGTCCATGGGTGTGGTCAGAGATTCCTGATGATTGTTCGCCTCTGATTCACTGTCCCATGAACTCTCGATGTCTGGTGACTTACCGAGTGGGGAAGGGATATAATCACTGCCCTCACTTGAGTCAGACATCGAGCTGGTCTCATTGATGTTACGCAAGCCTTTTCGTGGCCGAAGAGCTGGTTTGCTCTTCGGGCTAGATGGAGGAGTTGCGAAGCCCTCCTCATCGCTGCTACAGCGATGGGAGGATTCTTCAGTGTCCTCTTCCACCCGCTCAAGCTTTTGTTCTTCAATAGAACGTATGTTTTTATACTTTTCGTTTCTTCGCTGACCCTTCACCGACTCGACCGTTCTATTCAGTTGGGAGGCCAGGTACAGATTTAGGTTGTCACCCGAGTAACCTAACTCAAGCTGAGCTAGTTTTGTTAACTCGATGACCGATCAGGTCCGTTTTGGTCGTGCCCGACTGGCCTCCGCCTCCATTTCGGCGTTATAAGAGATTGGGTGTGCCTGTCTCCGGTGTTGACTGAGGCTTTGTACCGAGGGGTACTCCACCTGACAGTCGAGACACTTGGGAAGATAGTCTCTACCCCGACAGTTTCGTAATAGATGTTTCCTAAGGCCGGCTTTATTAATAAGCACGGCTCCACATTCCTCACATGGAACGCCCATTGTGCAATATCAATAGCAAGAATGAGAGAGTTCCTGTCAGACTCTACTGCTACTATGTTGTGGTGCAACGGGGCTGAAGGTATGCCCAGATAAAGAGAACAATATCTCACCACAAGTGGTGGAGCCAGTGGCAAGAGGTTATTCTCTCCGCCTTTTAGATAGACTTTGATACTATATCTGGCTCCACGAGTTACTTCGCAACTGAAATGGCGTCTCGTAGCCTGAACGGCCGAGCAAAAATTAAAAGCAGACGTCGTAACACACGGCGACGAACTACAACAAAAATGCCTCAACGGTCGGAAGAGCTCGTCTAGCTATGCTTCTAGATTCGCAAATCCGGTCGAGCTGTACGGTGGTGCTTAGCCGTCGAAGGAACTTATAACTTTATAGCGGTCCCGTGCAATAGGGTACCTAGTATGCCTTCGTTCGTGGACGAATGGACCTCGGGGAGGTGGTTCGCCCGTACAGCAGAGGTGCGTAGTCCGGCGTATGTTTTTCACTATTTTAACCAACAGTGTTGGACCAATACCCACAATAAGTTTCTTTAACTTAGTTTATTTTGCTTAAAAAATTTTTGGTGCTAAGTTCTTATAATCCAATATTATATATAAAAGCAATATAACAATATCAGAAAAGCATACGTCGTAATATTTTACACGTAACCACCCATTGGTTACGATATCGCCACTGCGCAAAGTGAGTCATAGTTACTCCCGCCGTTTACTTAGGTTAAACGGGCTCTCCCAAACACTACATTGCCCGACGACCGTTTCCGACCGTGGGCTTCAGTGCTGGGCTTATCCCTGTTCGCTCGCCGCTACTAAGGGAATCCTAGTTAGTTTCTTTTCCTCCGCTTAATAATATGCTTAAATTTAGCGGGTAATCTCACCTAACCTGAGGTCGCATAAATTAATAAATTTTAAATGACTTGTAGATGTATATATAAAATTATTAATATTATTATACACATACATAGTAAATATTAAAAAAAATTATATATATATATTAAAATCCTAATACCAACAAAATTATAAAACCAAAAGGATATTTAATATATATATACATATATAATATGTACGATTTATAAAAATAATATACATCTATATTCAGTCATTTTATTATGAATAAATCTATATACAATAATACCAAATAATAGTTGTGTGTGAATGTGAAATACATAATATCGCAAACTCTTTCCACATACATATTTATACATATATAAATTGGGATATTTTAACAACACACATTATTTTAATAATGTCTTTCACCTTCAACAACAGGTTGATATAAAAATCAACAAGTCTCGGATCCATCCAAAATGTTTTTTTTTATATATAATAAATATATATCCCATTTTTAATGTATGTGTTAAACGAAAGAAACGATTTCTGTATAAACAACAAACACCAAAAATTATATACACATTAGATTTATTCATTATTAATATATACTTCGTGTATGGTTCAGTAAATATACACACACACACATAAAACAAAATTAATTGTATATGGTTTGTGATACATACTTTACCAATAACACTTGTAACATATTTAAGAGTACAATTCTTAACAAAAAAGAAAGAACTGATAACTCCAAAATCGATTGTGAGCAAACACAATCAGTCTTGTTCAAATATAGAACACGACCCTCAGTCAGGTGTGGTCTGGAAATAGTATCCCAAGACCGCAATGTGCGTTCGAAATATCAATGTTCATGTGTCCTGCAGTTCACAAGTTGACGCGCAATTAGCTGCGTTCTTCATCGATCTGCGAACCAAGTGATCCACTGTTCAGGGTTATTTATAAAAAATATACGCAAAAATAATAATTCACGATATGTGGAACTTCAAATTTTTATTAAAACATTGTCGAAATAAAAATAATAAAAACATAATACCCATATATAATACTGACAAGTTTTAATAAATAATACCAACAATATTAATTAAGTTACATACGTGATATTTTTGGTATACAATAAATGTTTTATTCATACCACTATGCAAATACAAAATCAATATGTTAACCTAATGGTGCCGCACTTAAACACGAACAACGCCAACACACACACACAGTATGTGGATTATGATATAGTGGTGACACACAGTCGGTACTTATCACAATTTTTTCATCGTTCTCAGAAACGAGCACTGCTTCAGTATAACAATATATCATTCGTATTCTAAATTGCATAGATTTGTCTGCGAACCACCATAAAACAAAATATATATTATAATACATACATATAATAAATAATAATATTTTGTCTGTTCACATTATAACGCATATTGGTTTGGGCGACAGATATCCTTTACGACCCGCGAATAACGAGGTAATTGTAAGATAAAGGTTTCGCATAATATCAAACATATACACCCGTTACCCTCCCGTAACTTAATATTCTATGTTGTACACAACACATTATAATTACGTATCGTATACCACCAAAATATATTCAAGAATACATTGGGTGTGTACCGTGGTTATTAGAATTACATCATCTTTATGAATACTAATATACAACCACACACACATATTACACACAAGAATACCAACTCCGACTTTTATATTAAAAATAAAAGTTAGTTAAATAACAAATCTTGTGCATAAAATATATGTACGTATATACATTAGGTTTGTGTGATAATTAGAATTACATACATTACTTTATATAAACATATATATTTTCATGAATACTAATATATAACCAGACACACATATTACACACAAGAATACCAACTCCGACTTTTATATTAAAAATAAAAGTTAGTTAAATAACAAATCTTGTGCGCAGTATATACGTATAATATACCAAACTGTATTCAAAAACAAAATGATACATTGGTGTTGTGTTTAGAAAGAATATATTGGGTGTGTGTGTGGTTAGTAGAATTATATCATTTTCATGAAAACTAATATTGAACCACACACACATTTTACACACAAGAATACCAACTCCGACTTTTATATTAAATATAAAAGTTAGTTAAATACCAAATCTTGTGCATAAAATATATGTAACATACAACTCAAGAATACCAACTTTCACTTCTATTAAAAATAACATTA
Organism: Harpalus rubripes; assembly: GCA_963082715.1. NCBI lineage: Eukaryota > Metazoa > Arthropoda > Insecta > Coleoptera > Carabidae > Harpalus > Harpalus rubripes. The sequence goes on from OY720463.1 coordinate 22,464,943, forward strand.
ATAAAAGTAAATTAATACCAATAAATCTTGTGTGGTGTATCGTATGTTTGTATATATACTTTTTAAACAACATAGAAGTGTTACGTAGGAACCCAAACAATATATTTGCGAATATATATATCCAAACATGCTTTTCCTTATGTACTAAGCAATATAATATTAATATTGTAAATAATACAAAATAATACCAATATTAATATAGGGATATATTTTAGTGTTTGTACATCGCGCACATATGTATGTTCATAATATGTATAACAGAACAACAAGCACGATGTGTACACATATATTATTATAATATACATTTTTTATAGTCTATGTAACAAAGACTTTGCAGATCTACATCTATATTTATATATATATATATATATATATATATATATATATATATATATATATATATATATATATATATATATATAATATAAACGTTAATGATCCTTCCGCAGGTTCACCTCCGGAAACCTTGTTACGACTTTTACTTCCTCTAAATAATCAAGTTTGGTCATCTTCCCAGCGACATCGGTAATGTCGAAACATCACCGCGTATAAATGTCAATCGACACTATTTATTTTTTTACTTATAATAAAATAACTTTGTTGTGTATCTGTTCACATCTGACAATATGTACAGAGCACAGCGTATACGTAGAGTGTGTCTGCAAGCATTCATTTTTATTAACTGCTATCGACACTATATATCGTTTGAGTAATAATAAAAAAACTTTGTTTGTGAAACATTTCACATCTCACATGACTACACAGCACTGCATATACATGTTGTGCCTATGCATGGATACACATTAATATATTTGTATTAACTTTGGTTGTTTTATTTAAACATAGCCATATATTACGTACTATGTGTGTGCACTCTCAAGTATATACATCATATACGCTATATATTGAATTTTGTTCAACACTTATTTTTACACATGTCTTTGCTCCTATATAGTACCCATCAGGCCAGAAATAAATGACTTAAAATGTGTACTCGACACTACTAGTGTATGTCGGAAGCCAATGGAACACTTGCCGGTATATTTAGATGATGAAATTCTTATCCAAGTAGTATTTTCATCCAGTATAAATGTCAACCGACACTATTTATTTTTTTACTTATAATAAAATAACTTTGTTGTGTATCTGTTCACATCTGACAATATGTACAGAGCACAGCGTATACGTAGAGTGTGTCTGCAAGCATTCATTTTTATTAACTGCTATCGACACTATATATCGTTTGAGTAATAATAAAAAAACTTTGTTTGTGAAACATTTCACATCTCACATGTCTACACAGCATTGCATATACATGTTGTGCCTATGCATGGATACACATTAATATATTTGTATTAACTTTGGTTGTTTTATTTAAACATAGCCATATATTACGTACTATGTGTGTGCACTCTCAAGTATATACATCATATATACTATATATTGAATTTTGTTCAACACTTATTTTTACACATGTCTTTGCTCCTATATAGTACCGATCAGGCCAGAAATAAATGACATAAAATGTGTGCTCGATACTACTAGAGTATACGGGAACCTAATGGAACACTTGCCGGTAATTTCATATGATGAAATTCTTACTTGGGTAGTATTTTGGGTTAGTATAAATTGATCATCGACACTAAATATATGTAATATATGTGAAATCCAAAAAATTTACATTTTCTCGTATAATATCTATCAGGGTAGAAAAAATTATCAAATGGGGTGTGATTATTTCGATTTTCACATGCCGGGAGCTATTGGACCACATCCCGTCGTCCGAGCGGTGCTGGGTTAGACACACACTATCACGCACAGGCAATTTTTGTAATTTTTTTGATGGGTTTTCTTAAATAACTTTTAAACTAAATGAGATAGAGACTTGCGGTTTGAAAATATCTATTCAGCACGTATTGTTTTATATGTGTACAAAGTTTCAGAGTTTTCAGTCGGCTGAAAAAAATTTCAGCAAGGAATTAAGTTTTTAATTTTTAATAACTCGTAAAATAAAAGTTATACTGATGTGTTGTTTAAATAGATATATTAAGCAGACTTTGTTTTAGAAGTAACAAAAGTTTCAGGAATTTTAGCCGGCTGAAAAAAATTTCAGCGAAATATTAATATTTATTTTTTTAATATCTTAGAAAGTAAAAGAGATACAGATTTGTGGTTTAAAAATTTGAATTCAGCGGACAATTTTCTATATGTACCAAAAGTTTTAAGATTTTTTGTCGGTTAAAACTGCTGCTAGTAAAGAAAATATAAAATAATAAGTATACAAGAAAGCCCGGACATTGGATTTTAATGCGTAAGTGATCCATTGGCATCGCAGATCGCTTATTTTATGCTTGGGAAAAAGTTTTTCTTTAATAACTCTGAAAGTAAATGAGATAAAGAGATTCGGTTTGAAAATTTGAATTTAGCAGGCAAGGCGCTATACGTGTACTAAATATTAGAATTTTCAGACGGCTAAAAAAAAATTAGCAAGAAATTAATAATTATTTTTTTAATAACTTAGAAAGTAAAAGAGATACAGACTTTTGGTTTGAAAATTTGAAATCAGCGGACATTTTTCTATACGTACGTTCAATAATTTTTGTCGGTTAGAACTGATGCTAATAAAGAGACGCTGTTTAAAAATTTGAAATTAACAGTCGAGGCGCTATACGTGTACTAAATATCAGAATTTTCAGACACCTAAAAAAAATTAACAAGAAATTAAAAATTAACATTTTCTCATATAATATGTATCAGAGTAGAAAAAATTAACAAATGGGGTGTTATTATTTCGATTTTCACATGCCGGGATGTACTGGACCACATGCCGTCGTCCTAGCGGTGCAATTTTTGTAATTTTTTTGATGGTTTTTCTTATATAACTTTTAAACTAAATGAGATAAACATTTGCGGTTTGAAAATTTCTATTCAGCACATATTGTGTAAGAAGTTTCAGAAATTTCAGCCGGCTGAAAAAAATTTCAGCAAGGAATTAAATTGTTAATTTTTAATAACTCGGAAAATAAAAGTTATACAGATGTGTTGTTTAAACGGATTTATTATTTAGACATTGTTTTAGAAGTAACAAAAGTTTCAGGAATTTTAGCCGGCTGAAAAAAAATTCAGCAAGGAATTAAATTTTTAATTTTTAATAACTCGGAAAATAAAAGTTGTACAGATGTGTTGTTTAAACGGAGTTATTAGTCAGACATTGTTTTAGAAGTAACAAAAGTTTCAAGAATTTTAGCCGGCTGAAAAAAATTGCAGCAAAAAATTAATATTAATTTTTTTAATAACTTAGAAAGTAAAAAAGATACAGACTTGTGGTTTGAAAATTTGAATTCAGCGGACAATTTTCTATATGTATCAATAGTTTCAATAATTTTTGTCGGTTAGAACTAATGCTAATAAAATAAATATGAAAAAATAAGTATACCAGCAAGCCCGGACATAGAATTTTAATGCGATAGTGATTCAATGGCATCGCAGATCGCTTATTTTATGCTTGGGAAAAAGTTTTTCTTTAATAACTCTAAAAGTAAATGAGATAAAGAGATGCGTTTTAAAAATTTGAATTTAGCAGGCAAGGCGCTATACGCGTACTACATATCAGAACTTTCAGACGGCTAAAAAAAAATTTAGCAAGAAATGTTTCTATACGTACCGATAGTTTCAATAATTTTTGTCGGTTAGAACTGATGCTAATAAAGTAAATGTGATAAAGAGATGCGGTATAAAAATTGTAATTTAACAGTCGTGGCGCTATACGTGCACTAAATATCAATATTTTCAGACCGCTAAAAAAAATTAACAAGAAATTAATAATTAAAATTTTCTCATATAATATCTATCAGAGTAGAAAAAATTAACAAATGGGGTGTGAAACTGAAACTTATACAGATGTGTTGTTTAAACGGGTTTATTAAGCAGACATTGTTTTAAAAGTTACAAAAGTTTTAGGAAATTTAGCCGGTTGAAAAAAATTGCAGCAAAAAATTAATATTAATTTTTTTAATAACTTAGAAAGTAAAAAAGATACAGACTTGTGATTTGAAAATTTAAATTCAGCGGACATTTTTCTATACGTACCGATAGTTTCAATAATTTTTGACAGTTAAAACAGCTGCTATTAAAGAAAATATGAAATAATAAGTATACAAGAAAGCCCGGACATTAAATTTTAATGCGGTAGTGAACCGTTAGCTTCGGGTAACGTTTATGTTATTAGGCTTGGAAAAAAAATTATTTTAATAACTTTAAAAGTAAATGAGTTAAAGAGATGCTGTTTAAAAATTTGAATTGAAACAGTCGAGGCGCTATACGTGTACTAAATATCAGAATTTTTAGACGGCTAAAAAAAAATTCAGCAAGAAATTAATAATTGATCTGATTACTACGTGCCATACTCGGGTCATCTGGGTACTTGCGCCAAATGCCTCGCTATATTTATACGTTATTATATGTTATAATATTTGAAAAAATATATTATTTATGTGTGTTTCTTGGTATAAAATAATTCGATTTTAATAGAATATCACATAAATAATTTTTATTGTGTACATATTAAGTGACACATAGTTACTCCCGCCGTTGCCTCGATAGATAAAAACTTTACTATATTTTACAAAATTCACTATTATATGGTTTATTTTATATATACATTAATGAATTTTGTCAATATTATAACACAATCATTAATAATAAAATCTGATACTGCGTACTACAAACTAGGATAATAATATATTTTAACAAAATATAACATAAAAAATAATTTTTATGGTGTTTGTATTAAGGGACACATATTTACCCCCGTGTAATAATATATTCTAACATTAGAAATGACTATGTTTAATTTTTGTTAATCATTAACTATCCCAACACTCTACAC
>OY720463.1:22474830-22499830 GCA_963082715.1 Harpalus rubripes
TTATCCATCAAGAACTCCAACAGCGTGCGACCTCTGTCATCGTTGGTGCCTGAGTACCAGACATCCGACTTGGCATTTGCGTCGCCACAATACACCTGTTGTGCTCCATGGAGTGCATCTGTTGCTTTAGAGAAGAACTCAAGGTCAGATTCCATATTATTTCTTGGCGCAAAGTATATGGAACCCACCACGATCGCAGTCTGTCCACTTGTAATTTCGCATATAACTTGAAACTCGTTGGTAAACTGGGCCATCTTTAGAGCTTTCAGATTAGGATTGAGAATACAGATAGCCGCAAAGAACTGTTTGTCACTTACAGATATTACCTGTGCGTCGGGGACGTTAGGTATCATGTAAGTGTTTGTTTGCTTGTTTAGGTAGTTATATGGCTCTTGAAGAGTTAAAATATCTATCTTATCTCTTCTCGCTAAACTTACTACTTCCTGAGTGGCCAGTCTTAAGTTTTGCAAGTTTGCCTGGATCATCTTTATAGCTTTAAGCACCATAATTGATGTTTTTTAAAAAGGCGGCCAGTTTACGCTTGTAGTGTGGACAGTTTTGGTCACGTGGTGCGTGCGCTATTTCCTTTGAGTTGTCTCTTTTACAGTTCATGCACTTAGGAGGCTCAGCCTTTTTGGTGCAGTCCTTGTATGCGTGGCGTCCTCCGCAATGCCCACACTCCTCGTCCCTTTTACAGTGCACTGATGTGTGCCCGAACCCTTGACACTTATAGCATCTGCGGATTGAAACATGATCTTCAACCCTACAGTATGCCCAACCACCAATGTGCACCTGCGTTAGTATGAGTGAGGCGCGTGTTTGCGGAGTGACTTCCAATATTGCATGGAACCACTTTTGACCTCTAGGGCCCGTCTTTCCTATGAGTTTTACATCTGTTGTCTTTGTGACCTCAGGGTTCTCTCGAACAATATCCTGGATTAGATCTGCGTCACTTGTCGTTGAGGGTACATATTTTACAATGACCTTCGGATTGTATTTGTCAGCCACTTTAGCTACTAGTCCAGCGGTCTTTAGTTCCTTCGATTCAATAAGTTTTTCAACGTTCTTGGATGAAGACTCGATTATTACCCTTTTATTGCTGACTTTCACCACTTTGTCGGCCTTAAATCCAATCACTTTCGGATTAATTGTCTTTGTCAATTTCAGTTTTGTTTCCTCACTGGTTTTCAACGATTCGTTGTCTGCCAGTGGGGAGATTACCACTCTAAATGTTTCTGGTAACTTTGCCGTGTTCCTGATTGCTCGGGTGACATCGGGTTTGTCAGCCGCAGCAATCTGGCTATAGCTTGCCTTAATAGGTTCATTTGCCCGTTTGTTCGTCTCCTCCAGCTTGCTCATGATGTCATTGAGCTTCTGGTCCATCGGTGCAGCGGCTTGGATAGGGGCAAGCTCGCTTTTTAACATGTCTATAGTCTCTTCCATGGACTCTCATTTCGCGATCCTATCAGCCTTAGAGCTTCCACTTTTGCTCTTCTCTATGTTGCCTTTTAGTTCAGCAACAAGTTGGCTTTGAGTCTTAATATGTTTTTGGATGGCCTTGCAAGCCTCCGTGGCAGACTTGGTTGGGGCCATCCTCGTTTGTTTGGTAGTCTTCAGAAAGACTGGATTTTGTGGCCTGCGCTATACAAAGCGTTTTCCCACACAGGCTTCCTCCGGGCTGCGCGCGGATTCGGCCTGCGGTTTGAGAGCACTGGGCGTACTTAGCCGTAAGAAGGAAACTTACGCGTCGTAGGTTTGTCAGCAGCTCGGCTCACCTTGCCGCCTTCTATTCGTTTCCGAAGTCACTGCGGGGAAGTGTTTCCCCAGTGCAATACGGGTGCGATTGATGCTAACCAATACACTTTCTCTAAATTTCGCTCTGTACATAAATTTATGTCTCAAGTGTGAACTATACGCAATGCGATACCCGTATGACCCATTGGTTACGATATCGCCACTGCGCAAAGTTAGTAGATAGGGACACGAAGTCAGTAATGTTCCGCCGTTAGGCACTACATTCGGCAAACCATAAAAACAGGGATTAAATAACGCTCAATCAGACGCGTCAGAGCCGAAGCTAAGACTACCAGTTCGCTGCCGAGCGATCCCTGTCCCCGGGTGCAAGCCCGGTTAAGGCCCACTGGTGGGGGCGGGTCACTATCCAAAACCCTACTAGCTATGCAGGCTAGCACCCGAGCTGTATTGTCACGCAGCTCACCCGTGGAGGTGGCATAGCACCCCTGAGCAGCATATGCCTATTGAAACCAAAGCCCTCCGCCATAGCGCGTACTGCAGACCACAGCGCACCATCCCAAACTCTGACCGGGTATAAATACCCCGGGTACGGTCAGCCCCACGGAGTACCAGATTAGCCTTCTGGTGGAGGCTTCGCTGATACAGAGCGGGGGCGGCAGCAGCACCGACGCCACCATCCCTGGTGACGCAGAGCAGTGCCGCCGCTCCAACCCCAACAGCTCCTTAATTAGACTCGTGCAAGTCAGGCATAAGTATCGCCAGCTCGAAGGAGGGGGAGTCGCCACCTCCATGCTTCCACCAGGCGGCCCTTAGGAGAAGACGAAGCTAATCCGTCCAGTACCGCCCAGCTTCCGCACCCTTGGCCCGATGAGTATGCAGTAACCACCACTGCAGCATGGTGGTATCCTGCACACCCCCATTCAAGCTGCGCTCAACGATCACTCACCATACACCCCGTCGTTCAACCCAGCCTCTCTCACACACACATACACTCAACTAGCATACTCCTCCAGAGCCAGAAAGCTAGCCAGCTCCGGCGTCTCTCTCTCTCCGCCTCACCAATCGCCTGTCAAACGCCTCCCTAGCGAAGTCTTCTGCTACCCTGTATCTATCCTCCTGCGTAATAACCCCAGACACGTCGGTTATTCCCCCTCTCAAAACCACCCCCATCGCCCCTAGGTCACGAACATCGTCGAGAAGAGTACAGTCGCGAAGAATATGCAGCCAATCCTCATCTGCACTACCACAATCGCACAAACTTTCATTCTCCAGTCCCCTTGCATGCAGAAACGCCCTCATGCTCCCATGGCCTGTCAGCAGAAAGTTCAGCTTCAGACTAGGATCGAACCACCGACACCGGCCGGCAAATGAGACGTCGTGGATGAAGGCGTAGGTCACCCTACCCTTCTCCGACGCATCCCATTCCCGATGCCAAGCCTCGATGGCCTTACCCGCCAGCAGGGTCCTCACCTGGGGTTGGTTTAGACCCCTAACGTCCCCATCCACCGCCAGATCCATGGGTGTTAGTAACAACCCATGCTTCACCTTATACAAACCCGCCCTTCTCTTCGCTTCTAACCACCAAGGCAATTCCCCCATTAATATCTGCATTGTCTCTGTACTAACAGTCCTACAAACCCTTACGCATGCATATAAAGCTACCCGTTCACACCTGTTAATTAACTCCCTACCATACCCGTACTCCAAAACGCCATACCACACACTGCATGCATAAAGTGCGCAGTTGACGAACAACCCTTTAAACAACACCCTACATGCATTTCTACCCAACCCCTACTCTTTCCGCAAAACCCTTCGCATCATGCCGACCATTCGTACTATCTTCGCATGCATTACTTCCAGATGCACTCTAAAATTCATTCCCATGCTTACATTCACACCCAGATACTTCACTTTGGGCACATGACGCAGATTAACCCCTCCCACGCGCACCACTGGAGGTCGGTTAGCCGACAACTTACCCTTCAGGAGCATGGTCACCGACTTAGAACCGGAGACAGGCACACCCACCCGCTCTCCCCACTCTACAACGAGCGCGAGAAGGCGGGAGGCCTCCCGCTCCAGCGCCAGCCTGCTTCCACCCTCCACGAGAAGGAGCAAGTCATCGGTATAAGCGACAAACTTACCGCCTGCAGCCTCCAGCTCCCACATAAGCACATCCATACAAGCATTCCAACATACAGGCCCACTTATACTCCCCTGAGGACAACCCCGTTCTACATTCCTCCATGCAACCCCCCTTCTTCCCATTAAACAAACCCGCCTCTCCCTAAAGAAATCAGCCCATAGTCCCATCTCCGCGCATCCCAATTCCCGAAACCGCGATAAAACCGTGTTCCACGAGAGATGATCAAACGCCCCTTTAAAATCGATGAACAACCCCAGAACATATGTACCCGTAGAGGCCGACACCGTCTCCTTCACCAAGGCCCACTCGTCCTCGACCGACCTTCCTGCCCGGAAACCAAACTGGTGCCCATGCAAGCCATTTAACAGCGGAGAGAGTCTCCCAACAAGCATCCGCTCGAGCACCGTGCCGAAGACACTCAGCAAGGTGATCGGGCGGTACGAGGAAGGATCGTCCCTCACCCTGTCTTCCGACTTGAGGAGCACGACCACACGGCCCTTTTTCCACAACGGCGGAAAGCGATTACTCGACAAGCAGGCGTCAAACATCGACTTAACGTAGAACCCCAGCGCCGTCCACACGTGACGGAGAGTTACAACATCGACCCCATCTAAGCCAGGTGACTTGCCCACAGCCATTGCAAAGACTGCCGACTCAATTTCATCCCAGCTAAATTCCCTAGCCTCCTCCCTGACCTCTATAACCCTAGTAGGTTCATCAGCCTCCGGAAAAAAACTACCCAATAAAATCTCCGCGCTCTCATCCCATAACTCGGCGACCCTGTTACCCTGCCTTATCCTCGGAATGTCCGCGTCCCCACATAAGCCCCGACAAATCTGGTATAACGCCCCCCACGGATCGTCTTTACCTTGCTCCTGCACGAACTCCCGCCAATGCCCATCCTTCTCTTTCCTGAGCATTCGACGATATGCCCGGACAGAAGCTCGGTACTCTACCTCCCTCTGTGGCAAAGTATGCGACTGTTTCCGTCTGGCCCGCTGGAATAGCCTGCGCAAGCGCCTTGAATCACGCCGCAATGCCGCCAAGTCGCTTGTCCACCACTGGACCTGCCTTCGCCTCTTGCCCCTCGGTCTCCTCCGCAGGACAAGGTCGTTGGTCTTGGTTACCCAATCCAACAAAACCTCCGATTGCCTTTCGGCCGGCAAGTCGACGAAGTCGGCCTCAGCAACATTAACAACGCTCTTCAATTCCGTCTCGTACAGTTCCCAGTCTACACCCTTTGTCACCCATCCCAGACGATCTACCGTGTCGCGCCCACCGTCCCTTCTACCCGAAACCGTTAATAACATCGCGTTATGGTCCGACATACCCCAGTTGTCAAAAACATCCCACGTCCAGTTAAAACGATCCCCAGCCCTGTTAATCAACGAAACATTAATATCGCTCATTCCGCCCGGCCCGCAGTACGTGTATATCAAGCTCGGCTGGTTCAGCACAACTAGTCCCCGCTCGTTGATAAGGTCTTCAATCAACCGACCGCGGTCAACCCTCTCCCCGTACCGATTTTCCCCCTTGCTGAACCACAGCGGCGAAACGGCGTTCCCATCTAAACCCATCACTAGCGGAGTACCATTCGCACTCTCAATCACCCTACGTAGGTAGTCGAGATCATGTCTGATATCCCCCCCCCCCAAATTGACACTACAACGAACAAACTAAAATTCTACCTAGAGGCCCGACTATGGCAACACAGACTCCCGTGGTTGTGACCAGTTCAGGGATCACCATGACGTCGAGTGTATCGTCAACAACGACCACCGCCGCCTTGGGATTCCCCCCACCCTTTATGCGAGTAAACCCGCATAGCGGACGGTAGGCCACAAACACGTGTCTCGACCGCATAGGGCTCCTGTAACAGGGCTTCCCCAATGCGATCAGCTAACAACCCCTGACCCGCGTCGGACATGATTTCTCTACCTCGCCCACAGTTCAGCTGAATAATGCGCATGCACGCCATTAATCAGCTGTAATTCTCGCCCTCATTCTCGCCACCGCACGCAAGTACTCCGGACATTCCCTCGACAATACCCCATGCGCACTATCCTTCTTTGCTAAGACACAGTTCCTACAAACTTCCGCTTTCTGGCAATCTTTCGCGAGGTGCCCCTTATCACCACACCTCTGACACAAGTTCTCCTTCACCGAACATTCTCTCGCCATGTGCCCATACGCGTAGCAGCGGAAACAGCGCTGTACGGCATCTACTTCGTGGACGCGGCAACTACTCCACCCTATATATACACGGCCTTCCTGGCATAGCGCGTCTTTCATTGCCCGGGAAACCTCAATAATCCACCGCCCTTTTTGCTCGCAGACAACCCTTGTTCTTGCCAGATATTCAGGCATAACAATGACCTCAGACAAGTTTTTGAAATAAATTTCCTCCATTATCTTATCTTTACCCAGATGTTCCGGTACATCATAAATCACAACTTTAGGACCTACTTTCCGGGGAGACTCCACCTTAAGCCCCAGCTCTCTGAATTTACCCCCGTCCTTAATCGCTTGCAAATCCTTTTCGCTCGCGGCTTCAATTGCTATTCCGTTTCTAATCCGCCGTACAGCACTGACCCGCACATTCGTAACCTGGCTGCTAATATTCTTCATAACCTTCTCCTTTATAACCTCGGCTGTCATTGGCTCATCCCCCTCTGCTCTTACTACCATTGCGTAGTTAACATTCCGCGGTCTTACTACCTGCATACCCCTCCCCCCTTGACTCCCTTGCATGTCTACAGTAGCTCCAGCCCCTCTTTTCCCTTGTTCCCCTAAAGCTGGCCATTCGGCCCTATCTAAGGTACTTACTGCCGATTTTCTTTTCTCCTCCTCATACTCCCTTATAATTTCTTTGAACTTGTTTTGCTCATCAACCCTCCCCTTCAAATTTTCTAGTTCTACCACAGTGCCAATGAATATTTGCTCCATAGCGCGTAACCGTCTGTTAATTTCACCCGCATCGTCTTTATTTATCTTGTTCTTCATTTGAACATTGATCATGTCCATAAATGCCGTCATAGCCGACGTGTACTCCGTCAGCACATCCCCGCTAGTATACGTTGAGACGCGCTTGCGTTTAGTCCCCTCCCCTGAGCCAACAACAGCGACCTCCGCGACATCCATAATACTAGCGCCCTCTCCCGCCATGTCAACTAACACTCACGCCCTGCCCTCTGACGGACAGTAGCGGAGCTAGCTGATGCGGCGATTAACCGAACTAAAAAGTTCCCTAGCGGCGAGTAGCCAAACTACAGCTAGCTAACTTGACTACCGACACCACGTGCAGCAAAGATAACCTCAAAATTACTATAATAAGGATTATATAGCTTTATTCAACTATGTATAAACTATTATATCGACTAAGTTTACATACAAAAATTCGCTGAGAGCCAGGAACAGACAATCAGCAAAGCAAAAAGAAAAAAAACTGTGGCACAGCCACCTACCTTTGGGTACAGCTATCCCAGCCCTTGGACGGATCGCACACACACCCACAGTCAATAACACACCCGAACTGGGTTAAAACGCGCCCGTACACCCGAAATACACCCGAGAATCACAAAAAATAACAGAAACGCGGTTTTCAAACCACGCTACAAACACGTGCTTAACTAACGAAGCTGGACGAGCGCATACACAACACGCCCGCTCAGCTCGAGTAGTAGATAGGGACAAAAAAGGAGAGGAGTATGGGCCTACGCCCATGCTCCTTTAATCTCTTTATTGTTCAAATAGATACAATTTTGGAGGTATTTTGACCCTCCTAGGCCTTAATTACATAATGGGCTTCTCAGCATCGCCGAAGCGAAGTTCCCGTCCCTAGGTACGAGGAGGCGAGCCCCTACTAACTAGTTCCAGTGCCTTGATTACAATATATTACTACATACTAACTTATAATTAATTCACTACTACTAAGTTATTATAATACTTAAATTATATTCAGCCATGACGTAGTGATTGTGCCTTTCACTCGCATGTTGTCTCTTATTTGCATTTATTTATATACATATATGTACATTGCGTCACTATTATGACATGTCCTCTTGTTACTTTGCTCTAGGTATGATGTATTCTCTAGAGTTAATACGTACTTATATACATCGTGTCACTATTATGACGAGTTATCTTATTAACTTGCTCTAGGTTTGGTGAAAATCTCTAGAGTTAATAGGTCATCCATCTAAACTAAAAGTTCAGGTGGATCAACTGGCTAGTTTGTAAGCATTCCTTGTACCAGCGTTCTCTCATCGACAAAGTCAGGGCATGTGTAGATCCTGTGAATCGGATCGTCGACCTGGTTGCATGTAGGGCAATTCGGATCATTCCTCTTACCTATTCGGAAGAGGTGGCAAGCAAATTCGCCATGCCCGGTTAGGATCTGCGAGAGACCCGCCGAGCACGGACGGAAAGTGCGTTGCTCACCTACTTCAGGTAGGAATTTGTATGTTACGGATCCTTTCTCAGTTTCATCCCATGACTCCTGCCATCTGCCAACGAGAATTCGCCTCACCTCGCTCAGGCAGTCACTTCTGGATAGATTGTAATCTTCTACGCTAATCCCATTGCCATAAAGACTGGTTGACTCGCCAGATCTTAGTTTGGCTCTTACGACCTTTTCATCTATTACTAGACTCAATGGTGGAAGTGCAGCCAACACACAGCCGGCCTCGTTAGAGACCGACATGTATGAAGCTGTGATCACTTTGCCACAGAAGCCTGTAAGGCTTGTCAACTTCCTCTTATTTCTGGCTTGGTTAGCTCTATGCCCCCATATGGTGCATCCATAAGTGACTATGGGCACTACTGCCCCCTGATATATAGTTACCAGACCTTCGGGTGGACGTCCCCGTCCTAGTTTCATGTATCGCCTTAGTGTTACAAATATGGTCCTGGCACGATCAACAACATAGTTGATGTGCTCAGTGAATAAAAGCTTATCATCTATTATAATACCAAGGTACTTGTATGAGCTTGTGCGTCTGACATTGCAACCATTGAGTTTGACCGTGGGGTCTCTGCTCAATTTGCCCTTCGAGAGCATATACTTGCTCTTTCTCATAGAGAAAGCCAACTTATTCGTCTCTGCCCAGCCTTCAACTCTACCTAGAGCTTCCCTTGCGGTCTGCTCCAGGATGTTCCGGCTGTTACCACTAACAAGTACCAATAGATCATCTGCATAAGCGATTACTTTAGTGCGTTCAACTGATACATTCTCCAGGAGGGTGTCCACCACTATATTCCATAATAGGGGCCCCAGGACTGATCCTTGCGGGCACCCTTTTGTAAGGTCCTTACTGACGGAGATGTCTCCGACAGTGTATATTGCGTTCCTGTCCTGCAGGTAACTATACAGTACCTGCAGGACGCGGTTGTTAATGTTGATGTCTTTGAGCCTCTGGATGACACAAGGCCACCAGAGGTTATCAAATGCACCAGATATATCCAGGAAAATGCCTGTAACATATTTGTCTTCCGAATTTTCGATCCAGCTGATCATTTCGCTCATAGCCTGTGTAGTAGACTTTCCTTTCACAAATCCAAACTGGTTTTCATTGTGAAAGTCTAATCTGTCTCTGTGCAACAAGTGCACTATCAACCTTTCAAACAGTTTCCCAAACTCAGATAGGAGAGATATGGGTCTGTAAGATTTTGGATCAGCTAAGTCCTTATTGACACCCTTCGGTATTATTTTCAGATTGCCTATCTTCCAGGCTTTGGGAAAATACCCTATTCCCAGACAATCTTCAAATAACCTACGCAAGAAGTGTGCGAGGACATCTGCTGAGTTCTTAATGAAAGCCCCGGGGATACCATCAAGACCCGGAGCTTTCTTGTTACCAATACGGCTAATAAGTTCTATGATCAGCTCATCCGTCAATTCTGGAAGCTCTTTCTTATCTGTGGTTGGATTGATACTCATGTTTCTAATGTTCGTATGCTCGGGGGTGTCAGTATCTACCGAATCGTCAGGCATCAGAGTGTTTAACAGCACCCTGAGTGATGACTCAGTGTCACTTGTGTAACGACCATCACCTAGGTGTAATGTACTTAGTGGCTGCGTTTTCCTACTCTTGGAACAAGCAAGCTTGTAGGTAACGCCCCACGGGTCAGCGTTCAGATCCTCTTCAACGAATCGTTTCCAGGATGCATCACGCGCCTTTTGTACCTCTTTCTTGTACTCAGCAAGGGCTGCGCTATAATTTCGGCCATGTACCTGTCTGTCAGCTTGGTCCGCAGTACGCTGCGCCAAGCGCTTTAGCTTCTGAACTTTGCGTCTGTGTCTTTCGAGATTCTCATTCCACCAATCCTCCCTGCCTTCATAGAGTCTACGTTTCGGTACAAAGCTATCCAGGATAGCTTGTATGCCTTCCGTTAAGGCGTCTAATTTGTAGTCTATGCATTCTCTGGTTGGTTCCCAGGGCAGGGAATCAATGTGGTTGATGAGGTCTCTCAGACTATGCCTTATAGCTTCCCAGTTTCCATGCTTGAGTATATAACCAGAGGTTCTGCTCTGTGTCTTCATATCGATAAGATATTCGAACAGAATAGGACGATGGTCGCTCGTTATTACGCCAACTTTCACCACCCACTTACTTACATTAGGTAGTGCGTTTCCACTGGTGATTGTAACATCAATGTTACTCTCACCGTTTGGCCCACTAAAGGTTTTCGGTTGTCCAGCTTCGTTATTGCAATACAAGTCTTTCCCAACTAAAAACTCCAACAGGCTGCGACCTCTGTCATCGTTGGTGCCTGAAAACCAGACATCCGACTTGGCATTTGCGTCGCAGCAATACAATTGTTGTGTTACATGAATTTCATCGACGGCCCTCGAGATGAACTCAAGGTCCGTATCCATATTATTCCTTGGCGCAAAGTTTATGGATCCCACCACGATTGCAGATTGCCCAATTGTTATCTCACAAATTACTTGAAACTCGTTGGTAAACTGAACCATCTTAAGAGCTTTCAGATTAGGATTGAGAATACAGATAGCCGCAAAGAATCTCTTGTCGCTTACTGATAATACCTGTGCGTCGGAGACACCAGGTATAACGTAAGTATTAGATTGCTTATTTAGGTAGTTATATGGCTCTTGAAGAGCCAAAATATCTATCTTTTCTCTTCTCGCTAAACTTATGCACTCTTGAGTAGCCAGTCTTGAGTTTTGCAAGTTTGCTTGAATAACTTTCATAGCTTTAAGCACCATAATTGATGTTTTTAACAAAAGCGTCCAATTTGCGTGTGTAGTGTGGGCATTTCTGGTCTCGTGCTGGGTGCGCAACATCTTTCATGTTGTCCCTTTTGCAGTTAATGCACATAGGTGCCTCTGCTTTTTTGGTGCAGTCCTTGTATGCATGGGCTCCACCGCAGTGACCGCACGACTCGCCTCTTTTACAGGTCGCCGATGTGTGTCCGAACCCTTGACACTTAAAACATCTGCGCATGGAGACATGATCTTCCACTTTGCAGTATGCCCAACCACCAACGTGTAACTGTTTTGGCTAAAGCTGTGCGGGTTTGCGGCGTCACCTCTAATATAGCATGGTACCACTTTCCACCTCTAGGGCCCATTTTTCCAATCATCTTTACATCTGTTTGTTTCGTGACCTCTGGGTTCTCACGAACAATATCCAGGACTAAGTCTTCGTCACTTGTCTCAGCAGGTACATATTTCACCAGTACCCTAGGGTTGAATTTCCCGGCCAACGTGGCCACCAGTCCGGTCTCTTTGAGATCCTTCGATCCAATGAGTTTTTCAACTTCCTTGGACGAGGACTCAATGATTACTCTTTTGTTGCCTAACTTGACAACTTTATCAGCTCGGAAGCCGATTTTGTGTGGCTTGATGCTTGATGTGAGCTTGGCCTTTGTGTCTTCGCTGGTTTTAATGGCCTCGTTGTCAGCATTGGGAGTGATTACAACCCTAAAAGTCTCTGGCTTATTATGTTGTTGCCTTATGGCCCTCGCAACACCGGGGGCACCAGATGCGGCAATCTGGGTGTAGCTAGCCTTAGTAGGTTCGCTTACTCTTTTGTTGGTCTCCTCCAGCTTGCTCATGATCTCATTGAGCTTCTGGTTCATTGGAACTACGGCTTGGATAGGGGCAAGCTCGCTTTTTAATGCCTCTATCACGTCTTCAATTTTCCCGCACTTGGCGATTCTGTCCGTCTTAGTGCTTCCATTTTTGCTCTTATCAATGTTTGCTTTTAAGTCGGCAACAAGTTGCCCCAAGGACTTAATATGTTTTTGGATGGCCTTGCAAGCCTCCGTGGCAGACTTGGATAGGGCCATCCTGCTTTATTGCTTTAGTCTTTATAAAGACTGATTTTTGTGGCCTGCGCTATACAAAGCGTTTTCCCACACAGGCTTCCTCCGGGCTGCGCGCGGATTCGGCCTGCGGTTTGAGAGCACTGGGCGTACTTAGCCGTAAGAAGGAAACTTACGCGTCGTAGGTTTACCAGCAGCTCGGCTCACCTTGCCGCCTTCTATTCGTTTTCGAAGTCACTGCGGGGAAGTGTTTCCCCAGTGCAATAAGGGTGCGATTGTAGCTAACCAATACACTTTCTCTAAATTTCGCTCTGTACATAAATTTATGTCTCAAGTGTGAACTATACGCAATGCGATACCCGTATGACCCATTGGTTACGATATCGCCACTGCGCAAAGTTAGTAGATAGGGACACGAAGTCAGTAATGTTCCGCCGTTAGGCACTACATTCGGCAAACCATAAAAACAGGGATTAAATAACGCTCAATCAGACGCGTCAGAGCCGAAGCTAAGACTACCAGTTCGCTGCCGAGCGATCCCTGTCCCCGGGTGCAAGCCCGGTTAAGGCCCACTGGTGGGGGCGGGTCACTATCCAAAACCCTACTAGCTATGCAGGCTAGCACCCGAGCTGTATTGTCACGCAGCTCACCCGTGGAGGTGGCATAGCACCCCTGAGCAGCATATGCCTATTGAAACCAAAGCCCTCCGCCATAGCGCGTACTGCAGACCACAGCGCACCATCCCAAACTCTGACCGGGTATAAATACCCCGGGTACGGTCAGCCCCACGGAGTACCAGATTAGCCTTCTGGTGGAGGCTTCGCTGATACAGAGCGGGGGCGGCGGCAGCACCGACGCCACCATCCCTGGTGACGCAGAGCAGTGCCGCCGCTCCAACCCCAACAGCTCCTTAATTAGACTCGTGCAAGTCAGGCATAAGTATCGCCAGCTCCAAGGAGGGGGAGTCGCCACCTCCATGCTTCCACCAGGCGGCCCTTAGGAGAAGACGAAGCTAATCCGTCCAGTACCACCCAGCTTCCGCACCCTTGGCCCGATGAGTATGCAGTAACCACCACTGCAGCATGGTGGTATCCTGCACACCCCCATCCACCCCTGCACACACCCATACAGGAATCATACCACTCGCTCCCGCTCTTTCACCCCGTCGCCCACCTAGTTCCTCACGCATCACCATTCATGCAACTTGCACACCATTCACCAACGTCGGGCAGCTACACCCCTCCGGCGTCCCGGGCTTCCCGCCTCCTCATTCTCCTGCCGAACGCCTCAAGCGCGAACCCCTCCGCCACCCTGTACCTGTCCTCTGTCCCTAACATCCCTGACACATCAAATGTCCCTCCCCTCACGATCACCCCCATTGCTGCGAGGTCCCTAGCGTCGTCCATCAGGACGCAGTCGCAGAGAACATGCAGCCAGTCCTCATCCGCACTACCGCAGTCGCACACACTTTCATCCTCCAAACCCCTAGCATGCAAGAACGCCCTCATGCTCCCATGGCCTGTTAGCAGAAAGTTCAGCTTTAGGCTGGGATCGAACCACCGACACCGGCCGGCAAATGGGACGTCTGGGATGAAGGAATAGGTTACCCTACCCTTCTCCGATCCGTCCCACTCCCGCTGCCAAGCCTCTATGGCCTTTCCCGCCAACAGGGTCTTTACCTGGGGTAGGCTCAGACCCCTAACCTCCCCATCTGCAGCCAGGTCCATGGGTGCTAATGTTACCCCATGCTTCACCCTGTACATACAAGCCCTACGCTGCCCTTCAGGAGCATGGTTACCGACTTGGCTCCAGATACGGGCACGCCAGCCCGCTCCCCCCACCCGCGAACGAGTGTGAGAAAACGAGAGCCCCCCCCTCCAGAGCCAGCCGACTACCACCCTCCACGAGAAGAAGCAGGTCATCAGCATAGGCCACAAACTTGCGGCCTGCGACCTCCAGTTCCCACAAAAGCACATCCATGCAAACATTCCAACATACAGGCCCACTTATACTACTCTGCGGGCAACCCCGCTCTACATCCCTCCATACTACACCCCTTCTACCCATTAAGCAAACACGTCTCTCCCGGAAAAAATCCGCCCACAATCCGGTCTCCGCGCAACCCAACTCCTGGAATCGGTCCAGGATTGTGTCCCACGAGAGGTGATCGAAAGCGCCCTTGAAATCTACAAATACCCCCAACACGTACTTCTCCGCGCTGGCCGACACTGTCTCCTTGACCAGGTGCCACGCATCCTCGACTGACCTTCCTGCCCGGAAGCCAAACTGGTGCCCGTGCAAGCCGTCCAACAGGGGAGCGAGTCTCCCGACCAGCATCCGCTCCAACACCTTGCCGAAGACACTCAGCAAGGTGATCGGGCGGTACGAGCTAGGATCGTCCCTCAACCTGTCTTCCGACTTGAGGAGCACCACCACACGACCTTGTTTCCACAATGGTGGAAAGCGATTTCTCGACAGACAGGCGTCGAACATCGATTTTACGTAGAACCCTAGCGCCGCCCAAACGTGACGCAGGGTAACAGCATCAAACCCATCTAAGCCGGGTGACTTGCCGACAGCCATGGCAAAGACTGCCGACTACACCTCTTCCCAGCTAAACTCCCTTGCCTCCTCCCTGACTTCCACAACCCTCGTAGGCTCTTCAGCCACCGGAAAAAAACTCGAGAGCAAAATCTCCTCGCTTTCCTTCCACGACTCGGCAACCCTATCTCCCTGCCTAATCCTAGGAATATCCGCGTCCCCACGTAACCCTCTACAGATACGATACAACGCCCCCCACGGATCGTCCCGACCTTGCTCTTGTACGAACTCCCGCCAATGCTTATCCTTCTCGTCCCTAAGCATTCGACGATATGTCCGCACCGAAGCTCGGTACTCTACCTCCCTCTGTGGCAAAATCTGCGACTGATCCCGTCTGGCTCGCTGGAAAAGCCTGCGTTTGCGCCTCAAGTCGTGTCGCAATACCACTAGGTCGTCCGTCCACCACTGGACCTGCCTTCGTCGTTGACCTCTCGGTCTCCTACGCAGGAGGCAGTCGTTAGTCTTAGCCACCCAGTCCGCCAAAACCTCCGACTGCCTCTCTACCGGCATCTCGACAAAGTCGACCTCCGCGACATCGACGACACTCTTGAGTTTCGTCTCGTACGAGTCCCAGTCCACATTTTTTGTCACCCACCCTGGACGATTCACCGCGTCGCGTGCATCGTCGCACCCTCCCGAAACCGTTATCAAACACGCGTTATGGTCTGAGATGCCCCAGCCATCTAAAACCTCCCATGTCCAACGAAATCGGTCCCCTGCCCTATTAATAACCGCCAAATCTATATCGCTCATTCCGCCCGGTCCGCAATACGTGTACAGTTCACTCGGCTGGTTCAGCACGATAAGCCCCTTCTCTCCGACGAGATCCTCAAGCAGCCGACCGCGCTCCACCCTGTCCCCATACCGAATGTCCCCCTTGCTGAACCACAACGGCGAAACGGCGTTCCCATCTAACCCTACTACTAACGGAGTACCATTCGCACACTCAATCACTCTACGGAGGTAGTCTAGCTCACGTCTGATATCCCCCCCAAATTGACAATACACGGAACAAACTAGAAATTTACCTAATGGCCCAACAATGGCAACACAAACTCCCGTGGTTGTAGCCAGCTCGGGGATCTCCATGACGTCCAGTGTGTCGTCCACAACGAACACTGCCGCCCTGGGTGGTCCCCCACCTCTATGCGAGTAAACCCGCATAAAGGTTGGCAAGCCACAAACACGTGTCTCGACCACATAGGGCTCCTGCAAGAGGGCTACCCCAATGCGGTCGACCAACAACCCCTGACCCGCGTCAGACGTGTGCTCCCTACCCCTTCCACAGTTAAGCTGAATAATGCGCATGCTACCCATTAATCAGCCGTGATTCGCGCCCTCGTTCTCGCCGCCGCTCTCATGTACTCCGGGCACTCCCTGGATAATACACCATGCGCTGTATTACCCCTTTTTGCAACTACGCAATTCCGGCAACATTCACCCTTCGTGCATACCTTCGCGATATGCCCCTCTTCCCCACACTGGCGACAAATCGCGTTCGTCATCTTGCACTCCTTCGCCATGTGCCCATACGCATAACAACGGAAGCAGCGCTGTATCGCATCCACCTCGTGTAACCTACACCGGCTCCAACCTATATAAACCCTCCCCAACAAAAGGAGCTTGTCCGCCACAGCGTTAGACACCTCCACTATAACGCGCCCTCCTTTGTTGCTAATAAGCCTCGTCCTGGCGAGATATTCAGTCATCTCGACGTCACCCTGGAGGTTTTTGAAGAAAAGCTCCTCAACTACTTTGTCGCCCTGTAACTCCGGCACGTCGTAAATAATAAGCTTCGGCCCTATCTTTCTCGGGGGTTCTAGCTTCAGTCCCAACTCTCTGAACTTAGACGCCGATTTCAGTATCTGCAGCTCTTTGTCTGACGCTACCTCAATCGCTAACCCCTGGTGGACACGACGCACAGCGCTGACCCGCACATTCGTTACCTCCCGGCTGATGCTCCCCAGGACTTTCGCCTTGATGGCGTCCGCCTCTAGTGGCTCCGCCTTGTCCGACCGTACTATGACCGCGTAACTGGTGCGCGGTTCTCTCACCCTTCTTCTTTTATTTTATAATGTGGTTTTAAGGGACAAGAAGAAGTATGAGACCTTTCAATACAATATTTATTTATCAACAACTTTTTTCTATTTCATAGATACAACATATCATTCTTGATTATAAAAAATATACAATAGCAAACTTGATATGAATATAACATTTTAACATCCCCTCTCAATTTTTACTATTAACATTAACAAAATTATATAAAAATTGTTTATAATTATGCAATACCTAACATATTTCTAAACTGATTATGTTTACTATAATCAAGAGCTTTTGTGAATATATCAGCAATGTTTTTGTTGCCGGAAACATAATCAATTTTAATAATATGTTTTGTAAGCAAATCTTTAATGAAATGATAACGTATATCAATATGTTTGCTCCTCTTGCTATTCTCGAAGCCTTTCGTCAACTCTATTGCGCCTTGGTTGTCTACTAGAAGTTCTGCGTCTATTTCTTCTTGCTGTAGATCTTTAGAAATCCCTTTCAATGGCAGTAGTTCTGTAGTTGTCACAGCAGCAGCGATGTACTCTGCTTCGGTGGATGACAAGGCCACAGACGACTGTTTTCTCGTAAACCAGGAAACGGGGTTGCTACAATAGAAGACTACGCCACCTGAAACACTTTTTCGATCTTTTACATTACCTGCCCAATCTGCATCAGAGTAGGCAATGAGATTTCTTATTTTTGATTTCTTGAACGTCAAAGTGAAGTTTCTTGTCTCTTTCAAATATTTTAATACTCTTTTTGCCGCTTTCCACGAAGTTTGGGATGGTTTATCCAAAAATTGGCTTAAATATGCTACTGAGTATGTAATATCTGGTCTACTAGCCAATGATATGTACATAAGACTTCCAATTATTTCTCGATATGGCACTTCAACCATTTCTTCATCTCCTTTAATTTGAAAATTCTTTTCCATGGGGGTCCTAGATCCGTTACTCTCCAGGAGATTGAATTTCTTCAATATTTTATCAATCATTGATTTCTGATGTATTTTTATCTCATTTTCTGTTCGTTCTATTTCAATTCCCAAATATATATTTAATTCTCCAAGATCTTTGGTATTAAATTCTTCTTTTAGTAAAATAATAATTTCTTCTGTATCTTTTTCCTCTCCAGTGATTAAAATATTATCAACGTAAATTGCCATTACATTTTTCCCTGTTGTGTACAAACAGAAATCATTTTTCGATCTTTGAAAATTATTTCTTAACGCAAATTCATCAAATCTTTCATTCCAGCATCTTGGTGCTTCTTTCAATCCATACAGAGCTCTTTTAAGTTTAAATATTCCATCTTTCTTTACTCCTTCAGGGGGTTTTATGTAAACATCAGAAGTTAATTTTCCATTTAAAAATGCTGTCATAACATCAAGTTGTCTGATTGACCAGTTATTTTGAAGAGCTAATGAAATTATCATCCGAATTGTTGATAATCTTGCTACGGGTGAATAAACATTTATTTCACATTTTTCCTGAAACCCTTTTGCTACTAACCTTGCCTTTTTTATGCCATTATCTTTTGTTCTGAAAATCCATTTAGTGTCTATAGCTTTTTTGTTCTTTGGAAGTTCAGCTTCCTCCCTAATTTGTCATGTGCGTCTAGTTCCTTTTTTATTGCATTCTTCCAATCTTCGTATTTTATTGCTTCTTCATATTTCGATGGATTTTCGTATTCTTCATATATCTGTTTTATGTTTTTCTTGGTCTTTTCATTTAAATTTGATTGATTATCTGATGTGTCACCTTTCTTTAAATCTGTCATAAAATTATACTTGTCAGTTTTTGTTTCTATGTTAGTCTTGTCATTTTTCTTGTCAATTTGACTTTCATCAAATTTCACATCTCGTGCACAAATAATTTTATTTTGTTCAGGAATCCATAATCTATAACCATTATCGCAGTATCCTATTAATCTAGTTTCAATGGCTCTTTCTTGTATTTTTTTTAGATTTAGGTGATAAATAAGTCCAACTTTTACATCCAAAAACACGTAGTTTTGAGAGATCTACTTTCCCAAACCATCTTTTAGCTGGTATATCACCGTTTAAAGCATTTGTAGGTGATCTATTTAGCTGATATGCTGCAGATAGAACAGCTTCTCCCCACAAAGTTTTTAATAGATCAGTTTCACAAAACATTGTCCTTGCTTTATCTAAAAGAGTTCTGTTGAGTCTTTCAGCGACTCCATTTTGTTGCGGTGTGTATGGTATAGTATACTCTAATTTAATTCCTTTTGACAAACAATATTTTTTAAATTCTTGGGAAATGAATTCACCAGCATTATCGCATCGAATTCGGTATACTTTATTATTAAATTCGGCTTTCAATCTTTGTATATAATTAATTAAATTTTTTGATGCTTCGGTTTTACCCTTTAAAAGATATACTTTAGTAAAATGTGAATAATCATCAATTATTGTTTGAAAATAACTTTCTTTATTTACTGTACACGGTGTAAGTGGACCACAAATATCTGTATGTAATAATTCTCCAATCCTTTTTGATCGTGGTAAATTCATTTTCTCAAATTTCAATCTGGTTGCTTTACCTTTCATACAAGCTTCACACGTTTTCGTACTAACAGGCAAGTTTAATAATTTTAGTCCATGTCTATTTAAGTGACCTAATCTTCTATGCCACAAAGAATCATCAACATTTCCATTCATACATTCATTCTGATTTTCTATTTGAAAAGTAATAGTAAAAAGATTACCTTTTATTGATGACCTAATGTATACTTTGTTGTTTTCTATTTTGACTCCACTTTTTTCAAAAATAACTCGATGACCAGTATAAATAATTTTCCTTACCGATAATAAATTACGACTCAAATTTTGTACTATGAGTGCAGTTAAAGATATTGATGTCCCATTATACTTCAGTTTCAGCTCTCCTTGTTTCTTTGCCACTAAAACTTCTCCATTTGCTATACGAATATTAACTTCATTCTTCAATATGGTAACATTTTCCATATATTTTTCCATATAATCTTGTACTAAATGTTCTGTTGCACCAGAATCAATTATAAATGTAGCTGACAATAAATCATATTTTTCTGTATTTAATGCTATAAATGACATTTGTGAAGAAGTTTCGATTACTGGATTTGCTTCATTATAATATTTTTGTTATTGACTATAGCTTCTTCCATTGAAGTTTCCTCGAAATTTTCCTCGATTATACTTATTTTTCGGGCAATTACTCTTTTTATGTCCTTTCTGGCCACAGCCATAACAGATAAATTGAAATTTGTTAGCTGCAAAAATACTTTCATTAGTTATATCATTTTTAGAATTTTCATGCTTTAATTCCGAATCTAAAAGTCTGCTTTTAACAAAATCTAAAGTCACAGAAGTAGTTATTGTCTCAATCGCAGTTATTATTGTCTCATACTTATCGGGTAAAGTCAATAGTAAGTGACAGACTTTATCACTTTCTTCCATTACTGTTCCTGTTGATTCCAAATCTCTTATTAAAGAATCAAACTTTAGAAAATGTTCTTCCATTTTATCATTTGGATTTAATTTAAGTGTTAATAACTTCTTTCTTAAATAAAGTTTAGTAAATGCACTTTTCCTTTCAAATATTGCTTTTAGCGACTCTATCATTTCAACTGCAGTTTTTGCATCTTTTATATATTCTAGATGTTTATCTGAAACACATTGAATAATAATTGACTTAGCTATCGAATCATTTTTCTTAAAACGTTCTGTTGTTGAATCCACATTTTCTAGTACTTGCTTGACTCCTTTTTCTTCTAGGATTGCAAATACTCGAAATTTCCAGTTTGAAAAATTTCCTCCTGTCAGCTGGGGTAATTGAATATTATTCATTTTTCCAATTCTTTCATAAACAGATATAAATTATATGCAGTTATCGATATCTGGGCCCATAACCTTTTATTTTATAATGTGGTTTTAAGGGACAAGAAGAAGTATGAGACCTTTCAATACAATATTTATTTATCAACAACTTTTTTCTATTTCATAGATACAACATATCATTCTTGATTATAAAAAATATACAATAGCAAACTTGATATGAATATAACATTTTAACATCTTCCACCTCCTTGAGGTCCCCCCGAGGTTCCCCCCAAGGCTCCCTCCAAGGTCCCCCCAGAAGCTCCCCCCTGAGGTCTCCCCCGAGGTCCCCCCGAAGGTCCCCCGAAAGGTCCCCCCGAGGTCCCCCCTGAGTTCCCCCCTGAGGTCCCCCCAGAAATTCCCCCCCTTGCCCCCCCCCCCGAGAGTCCCCCCGAGGTCCCCCCCCAAAAGTCCTCACGGGGGCCCCCAAGGGCCCCCCAAGGGCCCCCCGAGGGCACCTATGAGGGCCCCCATGGGGGCCCCCTGCCCCCCCCCCCCCCCCCCCCCGAGGTCTTCCCCTTGTCCCGTGGCCCCCAGGGCCGGCCATTCCCCCCTGTCCAGGATGTCCCCCATGAGCATAGCCCTCTCCTCATATACCCTGACAATATCCCGGAACTTATTGTGCTCCTCAAGTTGCCCCCTGAGCCTCTCCAACTCCACGACCGCCCCTAAGAACATTTGCTCCAACCCCCTCAGCCTCCTGTTCACCTCCCCCATCTCATCCTTCGTCGCTTTGTTTTTCAAGCTCCCCACATTGAACATGTCCATAATGGACCCCATCGCAGCCGTGTACTCCCCCAATAAATCCCCACACTTGTCGGACTTATTCCTCTTCCTCTTTTTTCCCCCTTCCGCGGAGCCACCAGGACGCGGTGTTTCCTCCTCCATCCTAACCAGTTCCACAACTGGATTCAAATCACCCGCCTCAACTTCCTCGCCACCTGTCGCCATCACCGCGAAGCTGGCCGCTCTGCCCTCTAGCGGACAGTAGCGGAGCTGGGCGTGTGGCCACTAGCCGAACTAGCTACTCTAACCTAGAAATCTACCACGCGCTACTATTGTAAAGAGTGGTTTTCACCCTTACAGACAGCGGAAAATTGACAGATACTTCTTTATCCCCAGTAACTAAGCCGCCCTGAGGCAGTCAGCAGGAAAACAGAACACGGAAAACACAAGAAAATGTGGCAAGGCCACCTACCTTTGGAAAGCAGCTATCCAATCGCTTGGTGAACCACTCTCACTCACCACACAGTTAAACACACTCCGAACTAGGTTGAACGCACCAGTTCACTCGAACCACTCGCGAGATACACACGAAAAACTAGTTTTCAGACACTCAGAAAGCCACGTGCTCTACCGACGAGACTGAACAGACCGCAGCGCACACAGAACTCGCAAGACACGTCCGCTCAGCTCGACTGCTACAACGTGATAGGGACAGAGGGAATCTCGTTAATCCATTCATGCGCGTCACTAATTAGATGACGAGGCATTTGGCTATTAATAAAATTGACACACGATAAAAACACGCGGACAACTTTTCGGCTATACGGCCGTCGTTCATATACAAGACATTGTCGTAACAAACACTAACAATACACTATAGCCAATTAGCTGATGCACATGGTGCAAGCATAAAAATACACGTTAAAAATTAGTATCAAAAACGATACTAAATACATGTAACATTAGACACAACAAAATTAAAAATGCTTGCACCTGAAAAGTTTAAGTAAAAAAAATAAAACCGAGCAAACTATTGCAAATAAAATCCGCGAGACATATAAAAAACAATAGACAAAGAACTTTGGTAAGTACAAGTCAGTTGCTTAGTAACTCGTGGAGCATTATACAGCATCAGCAACTATGTGTCTAGACAGTGCGAAGACGTATGAAAGGTGGAATGGACTAGCGCCGGGCGGCGGTGTTACGCCATGTCCGACGATAAAAGTCGGCATGAATAGTCCATCCACCCTTCAAAGTGTCAAGAATAACTGTTTCCTGATCTCGGCGGCTCATACCGAGAACGGAAACCAGGGTCCGGTTTAGAGTACACCACGTACCCCTTGCACCCACAATAAACGGCGCGACCAAGATAGACTTCTCGGCCCCATACTTCGCTCGAATAGCAGAGATAAATTTCTCATCGGAGTAGTATCTCTGTTTGTGGTAGTAAGAGGACGTCAAAGGTTTGGCGCCCTCCCAACAAACCGCAATATCAGAGATGACTACTTCGTTGCCTCGAGTGAAGATGAGGTCGGGCTTCCTAAATTGTCCGTCCGTACAAGTTATACGTGGTTCTACTTCTGCCGTATACCCCTTCTTGACACCTGCCTTCTTCACCGTCTTGAGCACATAGTTGTGTCTATCTATGCGGCTATAGTGCGTTACACCACACCCCTGCAACACATGTGAGAGGCTCTCGGTACGATCGCAGCCTGCTCTGCATCGCCGAGCTTCTTTAGCGTTGTACGCGCCGCCCCGGGTTGGTAGCATATTTGCTCTCAACTGAGCGGCACGTACAAAGTCCCTACCACTCCAGAACTTTGGTGGCGAGAGTATCCACCGGCTACAGACGGAGTTGTTGCCGGCCTGATGTAGGCCGTTACCGCTGTAGCCCCTCTCTAACTCCACCCGGTGGTAGGAAGTAGCTTCGGCCAGAGAAGTGAAACGACCGGCTACTCGCTGAAGTCGACTTTGCAGAGCAAGGCCTTGGCTAGTACCCAGTGCTGCTTTGCTTAGTGCGTCTTCGGATTGTCGAAGCTTCTCCATCCGGCCAAGTAGCACCAACGGGATATGAATCGCGAAGGAAATTAAGCCAAGACCTCCATCCCGCTTCTTCGCATGAAAGAAGTGGTTGGAGGTCTGCATTGGCAGATGGAGAATGCGCTTGACGCACTTTCTGACTAACACATCGCAAGCAGCCAACGTGGCGGATGTAATGCCAGGGTACTGCATGTCCGAGAGTACTCTAGGCACTATGTGTTGCAGCAACAACAGTAGCCTCTGGGCAGGCTTCAATGGGCACTTCAGCAGCTTGTCCAGCACTACCTCAAGCTGCTTGGCCGTGCACTTTGTTGCCCCGGCGAAGTTATAGTGGCGGCCTAAATACTTAAACTGGTCATCGACCGTGACCGCCCTCAGAGCCACGCCTTCCGCGTAAACTTTTGGCTCTGAGGCTGTATATAACTTCTTTTTGCCAAGGCAACGCTTGGTAACCAGCGCTGTACACTTGCCCGGATTTACTCGAAGTCCACGTTTTCGTAAAAAGCAACACACTCTGTCGAGTGTGTGCTGAACGTGGACTTCATCCGGGCCCACGACCAATAAGTCGTCTGCATACGCAATGCAGGCGACTTTTTCAGTGCCCACCTCTAAACCATTCTCACCATCGATATCACTCAAAAGTTCGTCCATGATTAGATTAAAAAGCACGGGCGACAAAGGATCCCCTTGTTTAACGCCGCGCCTCATCGGCAGCGGTCCCGTAGTGCCCCTGCCACAACGGATGGTGGTGTGGCAGTCCTGATACTGATGGGCAATGAGCCGTATTGTCTTGCCATTTGGCTCAGTCGCTTAGCCAGTATTTTATTAAATGTTCTGAGAATCAGCGAGGCGATCATTATTGGACGCCAGTTCGCCACGTCTGCCGGATCACCACCCTTGGGTATCAATGTGGTCCGGCAGGCTTTGAGTTCGGGCGGTACGCATGACCCCAGGAGCATACCGTTGAACAAAATCGTCAACGCTTTGACGTCCATGCTCCTGAGGTCTTTAATTCTGATATTGTCTGGCCCTGCAGCTGAAGGCTGCAGTGTCCGGATCACCTCGCCTATCTCTTCTTCGGTCATGGGGAGGTACGAAACGTCCTCCCCGTAATCAACATGAGCCACCGGTTCGCGGTTCGGTGGCGATGGTTTACTGAATATACTGGCATAAGCTGCCTCGACCTCGTCGGCACTCGGGTGCACGTCGGGGGCGTTAAGGTCTCCTTCGCCGAACAGGCTAGCGACTATCTTCTTCTTGTCCCTCGTGTACAGATCTTGTATCTTCTTGTACTCGGCCACGCGTGCTTGCTTATGCTTAGCATTTGGCGCTTGGGACGGCACAACCCCGGGCTTCTGGAGCGAAGACGAAACGGCTTTCTCATATAATATGTATCAGAGTAGAAAAAATTAACAAATGGGGTGTGATTATTTCGATTTTCACATGCCGGGATGTAGTGGACCACATGCCGTCGTCCTAGCGGTGCTGGGTTAGACACACACTATCAC